>CM055748.1:6627824-7142957 GCA_029465975.1 Dallia pectoralis | reverse complement strand
ACTCTGTCTCTCTTACACACACACACACACACACACACACACACACACAAACGCTCTCATTCTCTCTGCCTCTGTTTACACAGCATGTCTGGCCGTGTTACTTCATTGTGAGGGCTGTAGAGGGACGGGGGTATGAGAGCACATCCACAGACCGGATCTTCACAGGGAGGTTTGGAAGATGGAGCCGGCAGGAGGTGACATGGGGAGGCAGGCCAGAACAGACTGGGGGAGTATACTGGAGCGAGAGTATGTGGCGTGTATACTGAGGAAATAACATGGGGGAGTGTACTGGGGGAGTATTCTGGGGGAGTAAACTGGGGGAGTATACTGGAGGGAGAGTATGTGGCGTGCATACTGAGGAAATAACATGGGGGAGTATACTGGGAGTATACTGGGGGAGTATACTGGGGGAGTGTTCTGGGGCAGTATACTGGGGGAGTATACTGGGGAGTATACTGGGGGAGTATTCTGGGGAGAGTACTGGGGAGTATAATCGGGGAGTATAATGGGGAGTATTCTGGGGAGTATTCTGGGAGTATACTGGGGAGTATACTGGGGAGTATACTGGGGGAGTATTCTGGGGGAGTGTACTGGGGAGTGTACTGGGGGAGTGTACTGGGGGAGTATAATCGGGGAGTATAATGGGGGAGTATTCTGGGGGAGTATTCTGGGAGTATACTGGGGGAGTATACTGGGGAGTATACTGGGGAGTATTCTGGGGAGTGTACTGGGGAGTATAATCGGGAGTATAATGGGGAGTATTCTGGGGAGTATTCTGGGGAGTGTACTGGGGGAGTATAATCGGGAGTGTAATGGGGGAGTATTCTGGGGAGTATTCTGGGAGTATACTGGGGAGTATACTGGGGGAGTATACTGGGGGAGTATTCTGGGGGAGTGTACTGGGGGAGTATAATCGGGGAGTATAATGGGGGAGTATTCTGGGGAGTATTCTGGGGAGTGTACTGGGGGAGTATAATGGGGGAGTATAATCGGGGAGTATAATGGGGGAGTATACCTGTAGCCTGCTGCATGTATTATACTGACACAGGGTTTCTGGATACTGTCCACAACTGCACCTACGTATATCTATCTTCGTATATCTATCTACGTATATCTATCTACGTATATCTATTTACGTATATCTATTTACGTATATCTATCTAAGTTTATATATCTACGTATATCTATCTACGTATATCTATCTACGTATATCTATCTACGTATATCTATTTACGTATATCTATCTACGTATATCTATCTACGTATATCTATTTACGTATATCTATTTACGTATATCTATCTAAGTTTATATATCTACGTATGTCTATCTACACCTACGATGGAGACATGAGGAACAGGCAGAGTGGGCGGGTGCAGGTTGCCCTGACGAATAGCGCGACAGAAGACTCCGGACAGGGCTTGTAGTAATGCAGAAGCCCTCTGGATTTACACGACTATTTGATCCACCGCAAAAACACACAATATATATCCATTTCAAAGTTCAGGCAGAAGGACATCCAAGCGGAAATGTGCGCGTACACACAAACGCGCACACACAGCAGTGCTTATTTCAATCAGGTGACATTTGTTAGTAACTAACACTGCAGGGGAGGAGCCTTGCCACCGGCTAACCTTTTAGCAGTGAATTACGGGAATTTACCTTCATGCCTCAGTGCTTTTGCTGCTCGGCGCCTTTAGTGTCTAAATCAAAGGCAGGATCTGCCACATCAGCACTTTCCCCTCTGCAAGGGCGGCCGACACACAAGCGCTTGCGTGACGGCGGGTGACATATGCCACAAAGAGGTGCGGCGTGGTCCTGTGCTATTGCAGACGGCAGCACACCCACCGGGCGGCCGGCCCCAGTCGGGTCAGAACAGACAATATTCCTGCAATAATGCATAAATGTAAATGCTTTAAACGGTTGTGTAATGACGACAACACACGTACGAGCAAACGTACAATGGACGTATAAGCATTTAAGGAACTAAAGTACCATACAGAGTAACCTTGTATAGGCAACATAAGGTCAATATAAAACATTTCAGGAAGATAATTCGAAGACTGACCACAAGATTTTGAACATCGCACAGATGTAACACTACACATAAAACGATGTTCATGATTACAAAAAGGTAGATAGGTAGGGATAGGTAGGTAGGTAGGTAGATAAAATAAACGTTTATTTCACCCTGATGACACAAAATTTCGAACTTATACATAATAAGAAGTATCACGATATATTCTGATAAGATGAAACTTAATAACCGCCTTCTGAATATGCTGTTGACACCTGAAAACAGGCCCTGTTCAAATCCCATTACAACATCTGAAACAGGCCCTGTTCACATCCCATTACATCTGAAACCCTGTTTCTTTGTACATTCCAAGATTCTTTGTACATTCCAAGTGGTCTTAGCTAAAATAATGAACTAACTTATTTGAAAAAAAGTCCAACCAAAAATAAATGTGTCTGACTTGTCATTACCCCTGTCGGCTACAGAGCTCGTATTCCCTAAGCAATGGCAAACAAAAGACTTAAAAAGAAGATGGTAACAAAAGATATCGAAAAGTTGGCCGTTAAAGAGCAGACCTATGTCCTGGGGGGGAAGCAAGTTCCAAAACTTCAGAGGAGCTACAGTCAACCCGAAAATAGGAAAGATTGTTAAAAAAAACACGTAAGATGGTATATTTTGTTGCCCTGGGAGAGCCAACCGACTGATTCTGCAAAGCTCAACGTCTCCTCATCACAGCTGTAATATATTCAGCGGCTCAACAGGTAATGTTCCCACCAAAAAATGCTGATGCCTCTTCTGTCTTGCTCCTCTCCAGCGTGCATTCTAATTACCGCCGGCTCACTTTGATGCGAGTCCCGCTCTTCACATCACACGGGCTCCAGCTTCCTGGGATTGCGTTTCATTAAGGAACCTCGTCTTTTCATCTCTTTTCGGCTTGCTACTCATTTCGGGAGATTCGGCTTCGGCAACGGAGGAGGGCGATGTGAAATGGAGGGGTGGCTTCTGAGACGGTGCGAGCAGGTGGACACTGTCGGAGTGTCGGCTCCGTGAGACCGTCCGTAAGGTCTAGTGGGGTACAAGATGTTGTGATGGCGGGAGGGTTGTCAGGGGGCGGGGACCGGATTAGCTCCGGCGTCCGAGTGAATATCACCTCGTTAAAAGTCGGAGCTGATAGGTACGGAAGTCCACGCCGGTTGATTAAGTTAAGTGCGTCTGTATTTTGGTGTCCACTGAAATCAAACAAAGCGTTAACACATACAAAGCAAGAAGACATCTCACATGGGAAGATCTTTACCGGTTATTTTGTTGATGATCTGTAAGCAAATAAGTTCCTACAGAGAGCCCACAAACTAACAACATGTCTCTCTGCTCAAACGTAACTTCCCTACCTAAGTATTCACCAGAGAACATTCTCCTTAAATCCAAGAGCGATATCTTAAAGCAACATTCATGAGGAAGCTGTCCCGTCTGTCTGTCTGAAGATAATGGACAAAGAGACAGACCGTCTAAAACAGATTCTCAAACATGTTATGAGGAGCCCAAAAGGTCTTCGGCTGGAGCCCCAAAACCTGCTCACCACAGTCTAGGGTAGAAAAGGGCTTGATGATTAGCTGCTTCAGTGTGCCCGCTTAAAAAAAGTATCTGAACCAATGCTCCAAAACACCACCATAAGCGCAGCGGCAAAGTCTTCCTCGGCAGGTCTAAATTGAGTCACAGTAGTCGTGTTATTATGCCCGACTCGAATCCACCACAAAAGAAATGACCGTCGTTCAAACGAGTCCAGTGTTCTTCTGCGTCCAGCCTCGTTGTAACTGCGAACGTGAGGAAATGCAAGACAGGCTTGTTTGTCAGGCGGAGGTCCATGTTATCTAAACTGGACCGGACAGCACTGGACCTATTCAAGGCTGTAACTGACGGTGCCAACATTAACGCAGACTTAATTAAAGCACGAGCCGAACATCACCTCTCTCACTAAGAAGGCGCAACAAAGACTGTACTGTCTGCGGTAGCTGAAAAAGTACAAACTGCCAACGTCCACGTTGATAAATGCCTACACAGCCATCATTGAGTTCATCCTGACCTCCTCAATCACCGTCCGATACGCTGCAGCCACTGTCAAGGATGAAGACATGCTGCAATGCATCATCCGCTCTGCGGACCGGACAATTGGTTGTAAGCTGCCGTCCCTCAACGGCTGTTCAAAAACAGGTCACTGAGGAGGGCAGCAAAGACCGAGGCAGACGTCTTAAAATGTCTTAAAATGTGTCTTCTACATGCTGCAGCTAGTGGCCAGAAAACAATCCTCGCGTGTGTGAACCTGATTCTAATTCTTCTTCTGAGTCCTGCCAGCCCGAGCCTGACAGTTGCGTCGAGCGATGCGAAGGTTTTCAGTAAAATATTGAATCTTTCCCCAGTATTTCCGTCAAAGTCATTGGGAGTACACAGGACCTGAAGCAACGAACGGAACGTGATCCACTGGCCTTTAGTTCACATCTTCGTCAGCACAGGGAACTTATCGGAGTCGTCACTTGCGCGTGAAACTTGGGAAAGTTTTTAAACGACGGGCTTATTGTAATAGCCGAGCGTACGAATGCTCAGAGTATTTTGTACACGTTTAATGAAACCGGGCCGAATTGCAAACGGCTCTTGGTTGTTTGACTGCGGTTTGGGTGATAAGTTGGCTATTGTTAGTGGGCTGCAGTATCCAGAAAAATGATTCTGTCTCTGGTCTGTAGAGAAGGGGTTCAGCTTAGGTTCTGGTTCTATAAAGCTATGTCCAACATTAATTCGGTATTCAATTAATCGGGTTTATTTGTGCACTGTGTTTTCCTTTTCTTATGCGGCTTGCTGCACGTTGTGTATTCCTCAGTTGTCGTTGTCGTTGGCCGTTGGACGGTCGCTTCTAAAATTAAAGACAAACTGCACATCACCTTTTACAACAACATCCGTCACATTGGTAACGCTAAAAAAACTAGGGCAGAAATACTTGTACAGTATTTTGGGAGATTGGGATTTGTTCACACCCCAAGGCTTTCATGTAATGGTCAAAAATAGAAGCTCTGTCTTATGTCACTTCTGTGTCATGTCACTTTTGGTTGTCACCGTACATTTCATGTCTCTCACCCAGGAACTGAAATAACGAGCAACTGGTCAGGCGCCTGCTCACGTTCTAAGTCCACGTAGGTTAAGATATCGAAACCAGAACAAAGAGCCCCATTAGCCGTCTTGTAAAATGACGGCCAGAACATCCCCTCACCCAATATCCAAATCTCGATTCTGACCGAGGCAACGGATATAACGCCGCCGGTCATCTCTCGTCTGCCGACGTCTCGCGTCAGATCCACGCTATAGTTTCCATGCACGCGGGCCGTCCGCAAACGATTACCGTCGAACGGGCCGTGCACGACAAACACCTGAACACAACGCCCACAACAAGCCCAGCAAGACGCAACATAAAGGGGGCTTTTTCACACTCAGGGACCACACAGGAGAAGGTGTGTGTGTGTGTGTGTGGGGGGTCGTTGTCCATCTGTCTGTCTGTCTGTCTCTACAGAGGGTCACAGCGGGGTGGGGGCCGGGGGGGGGGGGTTACACCCCCTCCGACGGGTAGACCGGTGCCGCATCGGCGCGCCGAACCCCGGTAGCACGGCCGGTCGCCCTCCCCCCCAACCCCCCAGTCAGATATACTAGCCCGCTTTACCTGCTGCGATTCCATTAACAGGCTGCCTGTTCCAGCACTCAAGTGTTTCTGTAGCATATTAAACAGATTAATAGAACAATGCTCCAGGGAGGGAGGCGGCCTGTCAATCTCGGCTAAAAACACAAAAGCAGAAAATTAAAAAAGCCCACGGCTGAACTCCGGCGCTGATAAAAAAAAAAGGCGCTGGAATCTTGCGCGGGGAAAAAGGGGTAGGAGCGACGGATGGAAAAACACAGATGGTAAATATTTATTCTCCTATGCCGCTTACTGAACACACACACACACACACACCAACACAGCAAGAAGACACACACACACACGCAGGCACACGCGGCGGCTAAATCGGTGTCCGGAATGATAAGGAGAAAACGTGCAGAACACGGAGCAATGCAAAAGAACATGCTTTAATAATCAGAAGCGGAGAACGGGCGGTGTACATTTATGTATTGGATATGCCATAATCCTTAATTGTATTCGTTGTGTATTATATTATTACTCTTGCTTATTAGACCACTCCTACTGTTGGTTAAGCACATATACAGAGTCTCCCCACACCAGTTTGTGATGTGAAGGAATAGCTCCGTTCTGTATCAGATGTATGGATCTGTGGGCCAGCCAGCGCCCGGCGCTGTTCGAGGCTGCCAGCGTTCCCTTGTGATGTCTCGTCTCGTCCTGCGAGATTGGAGAGAGAATTTAATCTGGTGTTGCAGTCCGTTTCTGGTTTCGAGATACCGGGAGGATTGAGGTGAGGACAACCGAGACCTAAAAGGCTCCACTCGTCGAGATTCACAGTCGCTCGGAGAGAGGGAGGGATGGGGAAGGGTGCAGGGGTGGAAGAGAAAGAGGGAGAGAGAGAGAAAGGTGGAGGGGTGGACGAGAAAGAGGGAGAGAGAGAGAGAAAGGTGGAGGGGTGGACGAGGGAGAGAGAGAGAAAGGTGGAGGGGTGGAAGAGAAAGAGGGAGAGAGAGAAAGGTGTAGGGGTGGAAGAGAAAGAGGGAGAGAGAGAGAGAGAGAAAGGTGGGGGGGTGGAAGAGGGAGAGAGAGGTGGAGGGGTGTAAGAGGGAGAGATAGAAAGGTGGAGGAATGGAAGAGGGATAGAGAGAGAAAGATGGAGGGTTGGAAGAGAAAGAGGGAGAGAGAGAAAGGTGGAGGGGTGGAAGAGGGAGAGAGAGAAAGATGGAGGGTTGGAAGAGAAAGAGGGAGAGAGAGAAAGGCAATGGCACAAGACAAAGGCCACATCCTGACAACCAAATAGAAGAGTGTGTGTAACATGTTATGAAGGAACGTGTATGTTATAAGTGTATGTTATAAGTGTATGTTATAAGTGTATGTTATGGGTGTATGTTATGGGTGTATGTTATGGGTGTATGTTATGGGTGTATGTTATGGGTGTATGTTATAAGTGTATATTATGGGTGTATGTTATAAGTGTATGTTATAAGTGTATGTTATGGGTGTATGTTATAAGTGTATGTTATAACTGTATGTTATAAGTGTATGTTATAAGTGTATGTTATAAGTGTATGTTATGGGTGTATGTTATGGGTGTATGTTATGGGTGTATGTTATGGGTGTATGTTATGGGTGTATGTTATGGGTGTATGTTATGGGTGTATGTTATAAGTGTATATTATGGGTGTATGTTATAAGTGTATGTTATGGCTGTATGTTATGGGTGTATGTTATAAGTGTATGTTATAGGTGTATGTTATGGGTGTATGTTAAGGGTGTATGTCATAAGTGTATGTTATGGGTGTATGTAATGGGTGTGTGTTATGGGTGTATGTTATAGGTGTATGTTATAAGTGTATTTTATGGGTGTATGTTATAGGTGTGTGTTATGGGTGTATGTTATAGGTGTATGTTATAAGTGTATTTTATGGGTGTATGTTATAGGTGTATGTTATAGGTGTATGTTATGGGTGTATGTTATAAGTGTATGTTATGGGTGTATGTTATAGTTGTATGTTATGGGTGTATGTTATAGGTGTATGTTATGGGAGTATGTTATAGGTGTATGTTATAAGTGTATGTTATGGGTGTATGTTATGGGTGTATGTTATAAGTGTATGTTATAAGTGTATGTTATAAGTGTATGTTATGGGTGTATGTTATGGGTGTATGTTATGGGTGTATGTTATGGGTGTATGTTATGGGTGTATGTTATGGCTGTATGTTATAAGTGTATGTTATGGGTGTATGTTATGGGTGTATGTTATAAGTGTATGTTATAAGTGTATGTTATGGCTGTATGTTATGGGTGTATGTTATAAGTGTATGTTATAAGTGTATGTTATAAGTGTATGTTATGGCTGTATGTTATGGGTGTATGTAATGGGTGTATGTAATGGGTGTGTGTTATGGGTGTGTGTTATGGGTGTGTGTTATGGGTGTATGTTATAGGTGTATGTTATAGGTGTATGTTATAAGTGTATGTTATAAGTGTATGTTATAAGTGTATGTTATAAGTGTATGTTATAAGTGTATGTTATGGCTGTATGTTATGGGTGTGTGTAATGGGTGTATGTAATGGGTGTATGTAATGGGTGTGTGTTATGGGTGTGTGTTATGGGTGTGTGTTATGGGTGTGTGTTATGGGTGTATGTTATGGCTGTATGTTATAGGTGTATGTTATAGGTGTATGTTATAGGTGTATGTTATGGGTGTATGTTATGGGTGTATGTTATGGCTGTATGTTATGGCTGTATGTTATAAGTGTATGTTATGGGTGTATGTTATGGGTGTATGTTATGGGTGTATGTTATGGGTGTATGTTATGGGTGTATGTTATGGGTGTATGTAATGGGTGTATGTAATGGGTGTATGTAATGGGTGTATGTAATGGGTGTATGTTATATGCTTTGGAGGTAGATACCAATGACAGTAGAATAGTTTGGTCTGCACTATAATATTTTTCAGCATTGGGATTAAACAAGTCGACCCCTTCAGGAAATAATTTAATTGTTTCATCTTCAACAAAATGGACATGAAACTAGCAGATAAAGAGTTAACAGAAGGGGACAGAAATCAAGCAGCAGCTGAATCTCCTCAACAGTGACCACCTCACTCACTCACATGAGCGTGGACGTCGCAAATCATTTTAAATAGTCGTCATCTGATGGTTCATTACGTTAAACTATCCTGGCTAATATCCTCTAATCCAATGGCTCTCCTGTGTGTCCGGAGGCTGAGCAGGGGGCAGCAGCCAGGAGTATTAGCAGGTTAATTGCCCTGGTGCAGAGACCATCCGGATCGTTGCAAGACGTGGCCATTTTTCGTTTAATTGTAACCCGCCCAATTCTTTAGCCCTGTACAGTTCTATTCCACACCAGCTGGGTAGATAGAGAGAGACCTGCGGGCAGACAGACAGAAAGGCAGCACAAAGGTCTGAGGAGAACCGAGTTCTGCGTCAGTTGGATTTCTACAGGATCCATCTTCAAAAAGAACAAGGAGGGGAAAAAATGGATGTGCCTGGTTGCAAATCATAATGCATAAAAAAAAGACTTGTAAGTTTTTAAAAATTGAGAAATGACAGGCAGCACAAAGACAGGCAGACAGACAGGCAGCACAAAGTTAGGCAGACAGACAGACAGGCAGACAGGCAGCACAAAGACAGGCAGACAGACAGACAAAGACAGACAGACAGACAGACAAAGACAGGCAGACAGGCAGACAAAGACAGGCAGACAGGCAGACAAAGACAGGCAGACAGGCAGACAGACAGACAAAGACAGGCAGACAGGCAGCACAAAGACAGGCAGACAGACAGGCAGCACAAAGACAGGCAGACAGACAGACAAAGACAGGCAGACAGGCAGCACAAAGACAGCCAGACAGGCAGCACAAAGACAGCCAGACAGGCAGCACAAAGACAGGCAGACAGACAGGCAGCACAAAGTTAGGCAGACAGACAAAGACAGGCAGACAGGCAGCACAAAGACAGGCAGACAGGCAGCACAAAGACAGGCAGACAGACAGACAGCACAAAGACAGGCAGACAGACAGCACAAACACAGGCAGACAGGCAGCACAAAGACAGGCAGACAGGCAGCACAAAGACAGGCAGACAGACAGGCAGCACAAAGACAGGCAGACAGACAGACAAAGACAGGCAGCACAAAGACAGCCAGACAGGCAGCACAAAGACAGGCAGACAGACAGACAAAAGAAAGGCAAGCAGGCAGTGCCGGGAGAGAAACATTCAGTCAGTAAGGTCTAACTGTTTGTGAATGCCTTAAGGAGGGAGGTCTCAATAGCCTCAACACAATCGAGGCATCCCATTGGAGCAGTTAGCGTTGGTATGCTACACCCTCAGATGGGGTGCAGGTTTCTCACCTAACATACTGGGAGTCCTGAGGATGGGGACAGATGGAGCCAGAACCTCATACCAAGTGACTGACAGGATGTTCAGGTCGGCGAGTCCATGGCTCTCTCTCCCGCTCTCTCTCTCTCTCCCGCTCTCTCTCTCTCCCGCTCTCTCTCTCTCTCCCGCTCTCTCTCTCTCTCCCGCTCTCTCTCTCTCTCCCGCTCTCTCTCTCTCTCCCGCTCTCTCTCTCTCTCCCGCTCTCTCTCTCTCTCCCGCTCTCTCTCTCTCTCCCCTCTCTCTCTCTCTCCCGCTCTCTCTCTCTCCCGCTCTCTCTCTCTCCCGCTCTCTCTCTCTCCCGCTCTCTCTCTCTCCCGCTCTCTCCCGCTCTCTCTCTCTCCCGCTCTCTCTCTCTCCCGCTCTCTCTCTCTCCGCCTTGGTGACCTTCATATGGACGACCTCTACAGCTTCATACCAGAGCTGTTGTCCTCCTAGAGTGATGTGCACACGCTTAGACAGACACACAGACACACACAGCTAGACAGACACACTTTGACACCAACACACCTATACACAAGCACCAGGAAACACACACACACTTAGACACCAACATACCTACACACACACACAGACATGCACACACACACACACACACACACACACACACAAACACCTAGACCTAAACACACACACCTAAACACACACACCTAAACACACACACACCCACATACCTAAACTCAAACACACACACCCACATACCTAAACTCAAACACACACACACACACCCCCCGACACACACACAAAAAACTCCACTCTCCCCGCCCTCCCTTTCCTCCTCTCTCACCTCTCCTTCCTCGTTTGCATTCCCCTCCTGTGCCGAGTCCCTCCTGGTTCAGCTCCAGCCCGCCCGCCCGCCCGCTCGGCCCTGTCTGTTTTCATTCCCCTTCCATGGGACAAGTCATTTGGGAGAGAGGGGACCAGATGACCACTGGCTTCTGACCTTTTCTCCCGCAATTTAACTCCTCCGCGCTGGTGCCTAGAAAGTGGCAATCAGACTAGCCAGAAGTGACACCCTCATCTGAGCATGGCCGAGGCCCGCGCACAATCACAGTGTCACTTTCCATCAATATAGGGAGCCGGTGGTCTGGGGCGGGCGGGGGGGTGTAGGCTGGAGCTGGAGGGGTTTAAGGGTGAGATGAGGGTTAGCGTAGCTTTGGAGTTGCACCTTGCACAGCCAGAGCTCCCCAATCACACACACATACATGTACACACACACACACATCACACACACACACCGGTCAAGCTTTACAGGACAACACCCAGATTCAAGTTCTTTCCCGAAAGTGGGAATTCGTCTGTTTCGCCAACCGTAGCCCTATCACTGTTCAGTTCCGGCTACTCTCGGGAGTATATTCCGATGCAGATTTTGCCGTCAAGGGTTCGGGGCACAAGGGTTGGCTCTTTTACATGGGCCTCGTCGTCCGATTGGTTGGAGCCGAGCGGCTGAACCAAAGACCAGGGCCAACTATCAGAGGATACATCCAGTCATTCGCCACACTGGATTACAGTGTCCATCACACAGTCACCAGATTCCATGTGAGTCAATCACACGAGCGGGGGGGTCGCCGGATATTATTTCACGGCCCGCTCAATAAGAAGCGGTTTCATAAACGTTACTGTCAGACGCGCGCGTGGAGGACATAAGCCACTGTGAAATACAATGAAACGCCGTGCACTCTGGGAACACATGTTAGAACATGAGCTGCCATGAAATAGACTGACTAAGTATTGGCTGAGAGGGGAAAGACCCACGACGGTGTCGCCGAGAAAGAGAAACGCGACCGAACGCGGCTTCTGAGCGGAACAAAGGATTGTGGAATATCCCGACAACGCGGGCAGAGTTGTTGATTGGCCCATGTTCATTCCACGGGCATACGTGAAGAGGAATCGCACGATTAACTAAATGTTTCGGTCGAGTTGAGGGGCCGACGGGGGAAAAATTTAGGCCGCGGAAATTCTACGAACAGGAAAACAAATAGCGTGCCCAAGCAACAATGTTCTCCAGGCATCTGGACGTTCTACATACATCTAAATGACGATATGCCTCGAAGGGGGGCGCCGGTGGGCGTTATCATTTGAAAAGATGTCATCGTGCGCCTCTGTCCCCTCTGTGCCGAAAATGAAATCGTCTGATGTGCGAGATGTAGCGTTGCCTCCGCGTTTGGCCCCGATCGGGCACGAGGGTCGAGGCTCGTCCTGTCATCTGTCGGCTCCCGTCGCCGTGTCTCCGATTTTCACACCGTGCCGCTCTGCATTTCAAAGGAGTCCCGGCGTCAGCCTCCTGTTAGCGATCGCTATCTGCGGCCCGCCGAGGCAAGATTAGGCCAGCTGGAGGAACCGCTTGCTGCTCTATAGCCCAACACCCCCCTGCACATCTCCACCCCCCACCACCAACACACCACCACTACGCTGCTCACACGCCACCTCCACACACCCCCTTCACACACCTCCATTTACATTTTTATATTAGATTTTCCACAGCCCTCCGCCCTCTCCTGGGCCTAAACTAGCCGGTCCTCCACGCACCTCTCTGTCGCTCTCCATCTCTGCCACCTTCCTTCAGACTGGTAGACGGGTTAGAGGAGAGGAGGGCACTGCCATGCATTCCGATGCCAGCTGGTGTCACCGCCTGAGTCAAAGTTGCAGTCTCACGCGGGCTGTTCTCTCCACACAGCTCACGGAATAATAAATTCAACTTTTGAGGTGAAAGAAACAAACGTTCGTCGGCGACGGCGTTTTTCACCTTTAAACAGAAGAGGGCGTTTTAGCGTTTCTATAAATCACGTTTCTGGAAATAAAACAAAACAAGCCGGCACACTCGTGGCAGGGCGAGTTGTTCCGTGGATTCGCAACAGGGCCCAAACACACAGCGACCCCACGATCTGAAGCTCGGGAACTTAAAAAGCACAAAAAACTCCAAAAATAGACCTTTCCGGAAAAATTATTCGGGGCCAAGAGCTTCATTCGGAGCACTTCTGGAAAAGCGTGTACATGCCGAGGAGATAATGAAATGACAGAGACAAGCAGGTGACCCTGACACTGTGATTCCATCAGTGGACACGCGTCTAGCTGTCAACTCTTAAGCCAACCACTTATCTCTTTCTTTCCCTCCCCCCATCCGACCCTCACCCGCTCCGTTCCAAACCCTCCCCCCTTACTCACTGCCTCCCTCGCCCCGCTCTCTCTAATAGACTTGATGCTAATGGGGGAGAGACCAGAGACTGTGCTCATTTGGTCGTCTCGGTCCCGGCAGAGAGACCAGTCATTCATCCTGAATTCCCCTCAGTCTCCCTGGCAGACCTTGTTTACTCTGTTAGAGGCAGAATCGTATTCAAAAGTTGCTCCGAATAAATCCAAGGGAGAAAGAAACAGCGAGAATGAGAACCAAAAAGGGGGCAAGAGAGAAAAAGGAGAGAAAGAGAGAGAGGACACAGAGAGAGAGAAATAGAGAGAGCATTAGGCGAGTCATTGCTCCAGCAAATCTCTCTCACCCACTCTCTCTCTCTCACCCACTCTCTCTCTCTCCGTCCCCCTCTCTCTCTCTTCAATTGTCATGGCCTTCACGTTGAACAAACACTGGGGCTTTACTTCGCCTGACGTGTCTCTGGTTTGGCCAAGGTGCATAATATCTCACTCACAGCCAGTTGAATATGCCATATATCAAGGTGGTTGGAGCCATAGCAGCACCAGTACACAATCGGTTGATTTAGGCAAAAGCGTGCCTATTTCCTGGTACAAGAAATCTGCTTCAAGACAATTCAAGGGAAACAGAAACAAAATAAGACCAAATGTTCAAGCCTGCGAACGTGTGAACATGTTTGTGCTCGCATGGTGTATGCAGTGGGGGAGGAGAGGAGGGAGGGAGGGAGAAGAGGGTGGGAGAGAGGGAGGAAGGGGTGGGAGAAAAGGGTGAGAGAGAGAGAGGGAGGAGAGGAAGAGACAGTGAGGGAGAAGAGGGTGGGAGAGAGGAGAGGAAGAGACAGTGAAGGTGGGAGAAGAGGGTGGGATGGAGGGAGGAGAGGGTGGGAGAGAGGGAGGGAGGAGAGGAAGAGACAGGGAGGAAGGGAGGGAGAGGAGTGTGGGAGATGAAAAGACAGGGAGGGGGGGAGAGACGGAGAGGAAGGGAGAGGAGGGTGGGAGGGAGAGGGAGGGAGTTCTCATTTTACATTTCCTGCATGTTCCTGGTGGCAGACAGCTGACCTTCAGCACAGACACGCTTGGCTGGGTAACAGCTCAAATTACGTCCGTTCCAAAGGACTACATGAAACAGCCAGTGAGCTTTAAACTTGTTCAATTAGATTATTCTTTTCATTTCTTTCTTCTAGTGTGCAATCAAGGGAAACACGGACCACCAACAATCAAACACACCGGTACATTTGGTGCCAGGCGCACACACACACACACACACACACAGAAAAGAGGAAACCCCCAACAATCACCGCGGCAACCTGGGGATGCGACAAGTTTACACAGAATTGGACACGGGAAGTATTAGGAATGTTAACGTGGGGAACGTATGTATTATGATGAATGATTAATTTGTAAATGACCAATTACCGATAAAACTAATTACATACGCTAATGTTGAAAAATTTATGTCATCCATTTTTTTTTCCTGTTTTTGAAAGAAAAGCAGTTTTTTTTGGCCCTATTAATTGATCCAAAAATACAGTATAGGCGTTGGTAATGTCGTAATTGGCTATTGTAGCTGGAAACTGCAGTTTTTCAACTGAATACGTACAGAGGCTAACCAATCATTAATTACAACGTTTATGAATATTTCGACGCAGCCAGAAACAGTTGTGCTAATTGAAGAAGCAATGAAACCGGCCTTCTTGAAACTAGTCGAGAACCTTGAGTTTAAAACAGACTCAAACGTCTAGATACAAAAAACTTTCTTCTGATACTCCTCAGTCTTTTCTCGTTCTGAGAAATGAAGGCGATTCCCTGCGAGAAATTGGCACGAAACTGACGAGGTTTCTACTCACTTACCAGAACGATGAAAACTGACACCCCTGTTCACCATCAAAAACCAGAGTGTCCATAAGTGGTAGGCCCTCTGACCTGTTTGTGGCTACGCAGCTCCAGGTGAAGCCAATAACGTTGCTCATCTCCTAACAAGGGCTCATATCAAGGTTTGGGTAGATTAGATGGTATAGGCACTCTGTGACTCTTCCTCTCCTCACACAACTGTGACTCATCCTCTCCTCACACTACTCTGTGACTCATCCTCTCCTCACACTACTCTGTGACTCTTCCTCTCCTCACACACCTCTGTGACTCTTCCTCTCCTCACAGACCTCTGTGACTCCTTCTCTCCTCACACTATTCTGTGACTCTTCCTCTCCTCACACTATTCTGTCACTCTTCCTCTCCTCACACACCTCTGTGACTCTTCCTCTCCTCACACTACTCTGTGACTCTTCCTCTCCTCACACACCTCTGTGACTCTTCCTCTCCTCACACTACTCTGTGACTCTTCCTCTCCTCACACTACTCTGTGACTCTTCCTCTCCTCACACACCTCTGTGACTCTTCCTCTCCTCACACACCTCTGTGACTCTTCCTCTCCTCACACACCTCTGTGACTCTTCCTCTCCTCACACACCTCTGTGACTCTTCCTCTCCTCACACACCTCTGTGACTCTTCCTCTCCTCACACACCTCTGTGACTCTTCCTCTCCTCACACACCTCTGTGACTCTTCCTCTCCTCACACACCTCTGTGACTCTTCCTCTCCTCACACACCTCTGTGACTCTTCCTCTCCTCACACACCTCTGTGACTCTTCCTCTCCTCACACACCTCTGTGACTCTTCCTCTCCTCACACACCTCTGTGACTCTTCCTCTCCTCACACACCTCTGTGACTCTTCCTCTCCTCACACACCTCTGTGACTCTTCCTCTCCTCACACACCTCTGTGACTCTTCCTCTCCTCACACACCTCTGTGACTCTTCCTCTCCTCACACACCTCTGTGACTCTTCCTCTCCTCACACGCCTCTGTGACTCTTCCTCTCCTCACACTACTCTGTGACTCTTCCTCTCCTCACACACCTCTGCGACTCTTTCTCTCCTCACACACCTCTGCGACTCTTCCTCTCCTCACACACCTCTGTGACTCTTCCTCTCCTCACACACTTATCTGTGACTCTTCGTCTCATCACACACCTCTGTGACTCTTCCTCTTACTACTCTGTGACTAACGTAATTCTGCATCCCTCTGTCCGGTTGACGTGACAGCCACTTGGACCGCAGATCATCACACATTAACATTCAGCTGCGTGTGTGTGCGCGTGTGTATGCGTGCGCTTGTAAGAAAAAACGAGGGAGGGCATTTTCAGGAGATTTGCTGTAATTATATGACAAAATGCTGGCGAATCTCTCTGGGTGCTGAATAGAGGCTCACGGGTCAGGGGATGGAGCACAATCGGCTGGATAATTTGTAAATGTCATTCAGGTGGGGTCCTCTGCCAGAACCATGCAAACCAGCAGGGAGTAAGGGAGGGAGGGGAGGGAGGGGAGGCTGGGGAGTGAGGGGAGGGAGTGAGGGTGTGAGGGGAGGGGGAGAGGGAGTGAGAGATGGAGTGATGTGAGATATGGAGGGAGGGCCATGAGGGAGGGGAGTGAGGGTGTGAGGGAAGGAGGGAGGGGGGAGGCTGGGGAGTGAGGGAGGGGGGGAGGGGAGTGAGGGAGGGGGGAGTGAGGGTGTGAGGGGGAGTGAGGGGGAGTGAGGTTGTGAGAAATGGAGTGATGTGAGATATGGAGGGAGGGCCGTGAGGGAGGGGAGGAGGGGAGGGAAAAGAAAAGCACAGCAATATTTTCCAATGCAGATTATTCTTACAGATCTCCCTGACCTGCTGGACTGCTGCCGGCTGGTCTGGGATTTCCTCAACCAATATGCAAAACATAATCAAACAGGCCGGCTGTGTTGAGTCACATGGGCTTTAATGCGCATTGACATTTTCACATGGCTTGATACCAATGTCGGCGCGGCCAATGAGACGCAATCTGGTTGTTAGTTGTAATTGTTGCATATTTTATTTAACAAGGTTTGTTGCATGACACTGAGCGTACGATTCATTAGTGCGAGCGTGTGATTGCGCGCGTGTGTGTGTTTGAAACGTCTTCTCCACAGAGCGGCGAAGTCAACCAAAAGCAGAGCGTCACGATGACTTCAGATAATCGCAGCGGCGCGTACGGCTCAAGCATCGATCGATGCACTGTTATAATTCTCTTTAAAAAGAGCTAGCTCATTTTCCTCTAAGTGTCGGTATTGCCTCTAAACCGAGCCACTAGGGCCTGGCAGGGCCCCCTAACGTGCTGGCTTCGGGGGGTCAGGGAGGGACACCCGCTAACCTCGACCACGGTAGCGCTGTACGAAGGGTGCGGTGGGGAGGAGTTATGTCGGGTGTTCCTGGTCAAGATCAATGATTGTCCTCAGAAATGCAAACTTCCGGAAGGCCCAACTAGTAATGTGGCTCACGTTTCCTCAGAAGGTGGCAACACAACATATTGATATCTGCAACTTTACACCAAATAAGTAATATTCTCAAGTATTCAAAATTAGTTGGAAAATGGTTCTTAAATATGTCTGCACCCTCAGCTCCTATTAGTATATACAGTTGACACAGCCGGCACAATGTGTTTAAGGTAAAAGATAATGTGTCAGGAGTGTTTCTGATGTTAGCTAGGTTTGTCAGTGTTTCTGATGTTGGCTAGGTTTCTGATGTTGGCTAGGTTTGTCAGTGTTTCTGATTTTGGCTAGGTTTGTCTGTGTTTCTGATGTTGGCTAGCTTTGTTAGTGTTTCTCATGTTGTCTGTGATTGTAAGTGTTTCTCATGTCATCTGTTTGTGAATAATTCTGATGTTGTCTGTGTTTGTCAGTGTTTCTCATGTTGTCTGTGATTGTAAGTGTTTCTGATGTCATCTGTTTGTGAATAATTCTGATGTTGTCTGTGTTTGTCAGTGTTTCTCATGTTGTCTGTGATTGTAAGTGTTTCTCATGTCATCTGTTTGTGAATAATTCTGATGTTGTCTGTTTTTGTCAGTGTTTCTCATGTTGTCTGTGATTTTAAGTGTTTCTGATGTCATCTGTTCGTGAATAATTCTCATGTTGTCTGTGTTTGTTAGTGTTTCTGATGTTGACAGTGTTTAACAGTGTTAATCTGTGTGACTGATTAAAGTAAATACCAACACAAATATCCACGCAAATACCAACACAAATATCCACACAAATACCCACACAAATACCCACACAAAACACCCAAACAAAACACCCAACACTAATTTCATTTTAACCAGGGCTGGGTATTCTTATATAAATCTGTGTGACTATATACTGCACCAATCTGTACCAACTTCAAATTAACATAAACATTAGTAACAAAGAAAAGCTTCAAGCTTGAGGAAGCTCTCCATGAACTTGACACAGCATGAAGAGAATTAGTACCATAATGCCAACCGAATAAACCAACATATCATTGAATTAACAGCGTCCGAAAATATTAACGGACAGAATCCGCAATCAGTACAGGTGGTGAAATGGGGAAAACAGGATGCCGTTAATTCGGAAAAAAGAAACGGGCGAAAATACCCAGCCGCAGTGAGAACAGCTCAGTCAAAGACTCGAGAGACATAAAGAAAGAGCGAGCCATTTCTGTTTTAAAAGAGGGAAAAAACAAATAAACCCCCGTGACATAAATTCCCAGCAGCGGCGGCGCGAGGCACTCATTGGTGACTTTTATGGCTTGGAAGTGGGAGTGAAGGCCCTATCAGACTATTGGGGTTTATTACAGTGGGTATAATGGGGCTGTTGGAGTGATTTTTATACTGTTTCTGTCTGGCTGCACCGCATCGCACAACACTGCACTTCTTCATTCCTCTCCCGACCGCTGTGACTGTTGCACCAGGTGACTCTGATAGCTGGCATTGTGCGTGCTCTCTTAAACCTTTGGCCTGTTTCTTCCCCAAGCTTGTGGCGATTCTGAGCGCACTCCGCCTCTCCCCGGGCGTCGTAAACACATAGAGAGAGGTCCGCCGGTGCCCAGACGGGTCTCTGGCCTTACGCGCGGTTTATCCGGTAAACACGTACGGGCGTGCCAGCTGGATTTCATATCTGATTCCCGACTGTGACCCCTCGACCTCGCCGTCTGCTCAAATTCAATAATAGGAATTCCGCGACTGGCGCGTCAAAAGCTTGAAGTGCCCGTTAAATCAGTGGAAACAGCTGTGAAATTGAAAAAGGGGACCGCTTTTTGTATATTAAAGCGTCCGTTGAAAGTGTGACCACTTGAATGAACTTAAGGCTAATGACTGTAGCACAGGTGTAAACACACAGGTATAAATATAATGCAGCTATGCTAACTGTTATGACGAGTAGCAGGGGGTAGTCCGGGGACACCCCACTCCTCAGGTGCTTTTTTGGGATTGTGTCAACAGGATGTGGAGGACGGTTAAGCCGGGCAGGGCTCAGTGGTCGTTCCAGTACCCTCCACAGGCCAGGCCTGACTGGAGCCCAATGCGGTAATAACCTAATGCCAACAGGGACCATTTGAATGGTTCCCGGCTTTCTTTATCAGTGGCACAAGTGGTGCAGAAGAATTGCCTGGGATTAATTTGGGGGCCCTGCGAACACACAGCTGGGATCAGTGCACGGAGCCTCCGCTGAGGTGGTACTCTTAAAATACCGCATTCTGCCTTTTGTCACCGCCGCCGTACCGGGCTGCCCCGTTGAAGTGTCGCATTTTCCCCCAGCAACTCGAAATGACACTGAGAAAATAATAACGTACACGAGCACAAAGCGATAAGGAAATGAAACCTGTCTGGCAACTCCCCAAGGTTTAGTGAAATCCCAAAACGAACGGATTTTCCTCGGCCTCTGCGGCATGTATCTGCGGCTAGCCACACACAGGATCACAGTGTGATTTGTGTAAATGACTGTAGTCTAACGTGGTGGGGATTTACTGCCAACTGCACTTCTGTCCAAACATGCAACTTAGACCGCGGGTTAACTCAGGCTATAGACTCCAGAGGGGTTTTACATTCTGTTTGGAAGGGCGGGAATTAGGCAACATGTCTGCATGTTCGTTTAAACACTTTGGTACCAGCATCGTGTATCAAATTGGTTGTTAGATTAAGGCATCTCTTTAAATGTCATAAACCATTATCATTGGTATATATACTTCCATTCAAATGTTTGGGATCACTTAGAATTGTTCTGGGATTTTTCCGAACGAAACGCATTTCATTCCCCTTAAAATAACACCAGAAATTGAAACGGCTAATTTTACCGGAATATCTACATCGTTCTACAGAGGCCCACTCTCAACCACCGTTAACCCTGAGTTCCAAAGCCACGTTGTGGTTGCTGCCTGCACAAAGATTGAGGAAACGACTCCACGGAAACAAGCGCCGCCCAAACGCTTTTCGGCACACCAGCGATTCAGTCAACAGGACGTGTCAGGTGAAACTCACTTGCCCGTCGCCATGGTGTTTCCGGAACACGAACAATGTCCCAATCTCCGTTGACCCCAACACTGCCGATATCCCATCAGCCATTGGGACTCCCGCTCATAACCAGCCGTTTGAAAACCTGGAATAGAACGTCTCCCTTCCTGTATTAACGGCCCCGACTGCATTAACAAACCGTTGCCCACATATGAGGATCTCCTCCACAGTGTCTCCGGGTCTATAGAGGAGTCACGTAGCTAATGACCCAGGCAGGCTCTCACACACCCCGACCCCCGAACACACATTGATTGACTGTGGTCGCTGCCTTCTGCCCAGAGGTGCAAATCTACCAGCTGACAGTGCTGCAGAACCGCTGGACCCTGCAGAGGGCACTGGGCTTTGAGTACCAGTCTGCAAAACACAAAATAGATATCACTGGCCTCTTCTCCCTGGGATCGACAAACGCACACGCACATACACCCACACACACACAATCTCACATATACACACACATAAACGACTAGACCTATTATTTGCCATTCTCTTTCCTTAATGTTGATGACAGCGTATCTATTTCTGTAGGAAAGGCACCAGAGTCACAGTAATATGTTCTCTCTTACGGCGGACACACTCCAGCAGACAGCGGCTCTTGCTTTCAGCCAGAAGGTTTGTTTTATGTGCAAAACGATATCAAAGTAAAACACTATTGAGGGGTAAATCAAATATGCAGCGCGGGGAGGGGGGGAGAACACACATCGAGTTTCCCATTTCAAAGTCATTACCCCCTGAACGTTATTCTAACGCTCTTAATAACCGGCGCTTTTTTATGATGTAATAGGACACTGAAGACGCGGGACGTCGGCTCCCCCGGGGGCCGGAGATACTGTGGCAGGGAGACTCCGGACCCATCAAGGAGCCGCAGTTCCTCCGAAGGGACCCGCGGCGCCGCCCATTACACACGCTCGCAAAGGTCACGTTCAAATGAGCTTTGCGTTGGTTACACACGTGCAGGGGGTCTTTGGGTTGAGAGAAATTAAAGGTAAAACTCGCAGCCGTACGCAGCGGCGCCTGTCTCATGAGTCATGTGGGATTTCAGAACATATAGGCCTGCGATGATGTACGCATCACTCAGGGACCACGTTGATGAGACCGAGACCGGTCACTTTGAACCGTGGTCGCCGGTCCGTCGGCGTGCATTTGAAATCAGGCGAGATACGGGACGTTGGGAGATGTGACAAACAGGGAGGACAGCAAGGAGAGACAGGAGCAGAGAGATAGAGAGAGAGAGAGAGGGAGAGAGAGAGAGAGGGAGAGAGAGAGAGAGAGAGAGAGAGACGGAGAGACGGAGAGACGGAGAGAGAGAGGAGGGAAAAAAGGGCATGAATAAGAAAGAACCAGACTACCCAGTGGTCAACAGGGCCGTAGTGTTGTGAGGAAACAGTCCCCAACACCCTGCTGGGTGAATAGTCTGGAAGCCATGAAACAATATCCGGCCCAATCCGGCACTTCATCAGAAAAACAGGCAGCAGCAGCGGCGTGGCCGGCCGGGAGAGCGGCGAGCAGGCGGCAAGCAGGCGGGGAGCAGGCGGCAAGCAGGCGGGGAGCGAGCCGACCGCTCTATAATCAGAAGCCGGACCGGCGTAATTGCATGCTACAATCTATCTCTGCCACCGCCGGGCCCCCAGCCTTCCGCGCGTATTAGACGGGGCCCTGGTTCATTTCAATACGCCGCGCCGAGCACTGTCAAGTGAAATTGGCAGGGTAAATAGGAACCGCTGTTTATTTCCTACTACCGCACACACACACACACACACACACACACGAACATCACAGGTTGTCGTATTTAGGCTAAACAGGGGAGAAAAAGTGAGTGCCATTAGCTCAGGCAGGATCCACACTGAGCGCAGGAAAAACGTGTCAGCGGGGAAGCTCCGCGCGGCGAGACGCGAAACAATGCAGAGGAGTCCGAATTAAAGGCCAATAAATCAGCACGTGTTTAGCAGCGCAGGGGGGGTGGAGCTTGGAGCGGCGCGGAGCAAGGGCGACGGGGTCGAGGCTCGGAGGACGGGCGACGGCTAATGGCGGCTTCCTGCCACGCACAGCGGCGAGGTGACGCACGGGGAATAGGCATGTATAACGAGAGGCTCATTCTGTCGTCGCCTCAAACCATCGCCGCCGGCAACACCCCGGGAACGGCTGGACGTGCTCCGAAAGCACCGCAAGGCGAACTCGGGGTCTCTGTTACCCGTCAGCTTCACGAAATCTGAGAAGTTTAAACGGTCGAATGACAAACGGTCTGGAGCTGCACTTTATAGGGGTGACAGTGGTTCATGAGAAAACGTGACCAGACACAAATGACCACACACACGAATTATGACGTCAACGAAAGCACGCTGGATACACGGCGGTCCCAAAGGTTCAGCGTATTTAAAAAATACGATTCAATGTCACCCAGGAGTTTATAGGTAGCGTCCTAGCATCTGTGATTTTACGTCAACGTTGTCTTCCTTTTGTGTGAACGAAAAATCGTTGTGTGTCTGGGCGCGGTGAACTGCAAATGTGAAACCAAATTTTGACAGAAAGGACAGAGGAGAATTGTATATGATTTTTCCTAAGGCACCGGCTGTGTGTTTATGACGGTCCTTGTGGTTTTTCAATCAGCCATAACAGCAGCATTTGGTGACTACCACTCAGAGAGATGCTCGCACAATGATATTTGAACTCCGGGTTCAAAAGGCATGAGAACCATTCAGCCTCGACCGGCACGTTCGTCTTCCCCCTGAACACACCATTTCGTACTGAATGAAGGCCCTTTCAAAATAGGCCTGGCTGCCATTTCTGAAATTACTTCTTATTACTTAAAAGATGTTTCGAGTTGTCTTCGAAATGTCTACGGGTCTGTCAATTGGCTGGACCTTGAATTCTTTTCGCCAGAGAAGACAGGCAAACAATTGTGAACTCTTCTGTCATTCTGATAGGGGACGAACCATTTCACTTTAAAGGGGATGCACAGTATTTTCTGGGGCACTTACCTCTGGTGATGGTCGTTTTAACCCCACTTCTAGAAGCAGTCCTGTCTATTTTCCACAGCTACCGCGTCTGCTATCTACTCAGACATCTTTGGCTAGACCCAGTGCATCTGAAGTGCGAGGAGAATAACATGAATCGTTATTGGCAACAGGTGTTATTTTGCTTGTCTACAGAATGCCCACTGAACCTCCCAAAATGTCTTCGCCAGTCCCCTTGTGTCCCTCTCCAGTGTCCGCTGTTTCTCTTACAAATTATTATTATTACCAATTATTTTTAGTGTCTCCCTCCAGCGTCACCCTCCAGCGTCACCCTCCAGCGTCACCCTCCAGCGTCACCCTCCAGCGTCACCCTCCAGCGTCACCCTCCAACGTCACCGTCCAGCGTCACCGTCCAGCGTCACCCTACAAGGTGTTAATATCAGTTACTTTCCAGTGTCACTCTCCAGCGTCACTCTCCAGCGTCACTCTCCAGCGTCACTCTCCAGCGTCACTCTCCAGCGTCACCCTCCAGCGTCACCCTCCAGCGTCACCCTCCAGCGTCACCCTCCAGCGTCACCCTCCAGCGTCACCCTCCAGTGTTACCCTCCAGCGTCACCCTCCAGCGTCACCCTCCAACGTCACCGTCCAGCGTCACCGTCCAGCTTCACCCTACAAGGTGTTAATATCAGTTACTTTCCAGTGTCACTCTCCAGTGTCACCCTCCAGCGTCACCCTCCAGCGTCACCCTCCAGCGTCACCCTCCAGCGTCACCCTCCAGCGTCACCCTCCAGCGTCACCCTCCAGCGTCACCCTCCAGCGTCACCCTCCAGCGTCACCCTCCAGCGTCACCCTCCAGCGTCACCCTCCAGCGTCACCCTCCAGCGTCACCCTCCAGCGTCACCCTCCAGCGTCACCCTCCAGCGTCACCCTCCAGCTCACCCTCCAGCGTCACCCTCCAGCGTCACCCTCCAGCGTCACCCTCCAGCGTCACCCTCCAGCGTCACCCTCCAGCGTCACCCTCCAGCGTCACCCTCCAGCGTCACCCTCCAGCGTCACCCTCACCCTCCAGCGTCACCCTCCAGCGTCACCCTCCAGCGTCACCCTCCAGCGTCACCCTCCAGCGTCACCCTCCAGCGTCACCCTCCAGCGTCACCCTCACCCCAGCGTCACCCTCCAGCGTCACCCTCCAGCGTCACCCTCCAGCGTCACCCTCCAGCGTCACCCTCCAGCGTCACCCTCCAGCGTCACCCTCCAGCGTCACCCTCCAGCGTCACCCTCACCCCAGCGTCACCCTCCAGCGTCACCCTCCAGCGTCACCCTCCAGCGTCACCCTCCAGCGTCACCCTCCAGCGTCACCCTCCAGCGTCACCCTCCAGCGTCACCCTCCCGTCACCCTCCAGCGTCACCCTCCAGCGTCACCCTCCAGCGTCACCCTCCAGCGTCACCCTCCAGCGTCACCCTCCAGCGTCACCCTCCAGCGTCACCCTCCAGCGTCACCCTCCAGCGTCACCCTCCAGCGTCACCCTCCAGCGTCACCCTCCAGCGTCACCCTCCAGCGTCACCCTCCAGCGTCACCCTCCAGCGTCACCCTCCAGCGTCACCCTCCAGCGTCACCCTCCAGCGTTACTCTCCAGCATCACTCTCCAGCGTCACCCTCCAGTGTCACCCTCCAGTGTTACCCTCCAGCGTCACCCTCCAGCGTCACCCTCCAGCGTCACCCTCCAGCGTCACTCTCCAGTGTTACTCTCCAGCGTCACTTTCCAGAGCTCTCAGTGTCCTTCTCTAGGCGTCCCTCTCCAGTCCAGCACGGCGGCAGCACGATGCATGGCCACTCAAGCTAATTACTATTGAAAAAGCAATTGTCTGGCAGATCTCTCCACATTACGGTGACTTTAAACAACCTTGTGCAACAGTGAACGGTCGGACCACACGGCATATTTCAGTCTAAAAGCTTTATGGAACTGCAGCGGTTGCACCCCGTAGCCTTTATTAATAATAGCCCGTTAACACTTGCGTATATGACTGAATGATTAGGCTTGTAATATTTCCAACCGAGGCTTTATCAGGCTTCGGAGAAGACAGAGGAGTCAGGCGGCAGAGGCGTTGTCAAGGCGTTGCCAAGGCGTTGTCCTTGGTGTCGCTGGTGTCCGCCGACGTCACTGCGTGCAGAAGCACTCACAGGGCGGGAGACATTGGAAACATTACATTGTCATTTGTCATGCAGAAATCCGCCAGTAACTGATAAATCAACACTACTTATTGTAAAACAATGGACAGTGGAGCATGCCAAGTGAATGTCATAGCCATGAATCCATCTGACCGCCCTTCAACACACACACACACACACACACACACACACACAGACAGATAGACACACACACAGACACATATATGCAGACACCTTTAACATATTACTGAACCCGGTCAAATCCTGCTGACCTTGTTCTAAAACACCCTACTAGGTGTTCCCTAGGTGCTCCAAATGTCCACTAGCTACGTCGTGTGTTGTCGATTAGGTGCTCCAAATGTCCACTAGCTATGATGTGTGTTGTCGATTAGGTGCTCCAAATGTCCACTAGCTACGTCGTGTGTTGTCGATTAGGTGCTCCAAATGTCCACTAGCTATGATGTGTGTTGTCGATTAGGTGCTCCAAATGTCCACTAGCTACGTCGTATTTTGTCGATTAGGTGCTCCAAATGTCCACTAGCTACGTCGTGTGTTGTCGATTAGGTGCTCCAAATGTCCACTAGCTACGTCGTGTGTTGTCGATTAGGTGCTCCAAATGTCCACTAGCTACGTCGTATTTTGTCGATTAGGTGCTCCAAATATCCACTAGCTACGTCGTGTGTTGTCGATTACGTGCTCCAAATGTCCACTAGCTATGATGTGTGTTGTCGACTAGGTGCTCCAAATGTCCACTAGCTACGTCGTGTGTTGTCAATTAGGTGCTCCAAATGTCCACAAGCTACGTCGTGTGTTGTCGATTAGGTGCTCCAAATGTCCACTAGCTACGTCGTGTGTTGTCGATTTGGTGCTCCAAATGTCCACTCCAGCAGTTCTGCAGCACTGTCAGCTGGTAGATTTGCACCTCTGGGCAGAAGGCAGCAACCACAGTCAATCAATGTGTGTTCGGGGTCGTGGTGTGTGAGAGGCTGTCTGGGTCATTAGCTCCATGACTCCTCTATAGACCCGGAGACACTGTGGAGGAGAACCACAATAACACAGGAGAGGACCACAAACAGACACACTAGAGAAGAGAACCAAAGGCACAGTAGAGAAGAGAACCACAGACACACTGAAGTGAACCGCAGACAAAATGAAGAAGAAAACCACAGACACAGTGGAGAGGAGAACCACAGATACACTAGATAAAAGAACTACAGACACACTGAAGTGAACCGCAGACAAAATAAAGAAGAAAACCACATGCACATCAAAGACAAACGCAGGCACACTGAAATAGAGAATTACAGACACACTGGAGAAGAATACAGATAAAAACATGCAGTATATGACCAAAATTATGTCAAGGTACACCCTAAATCCTCCATTTTAGATTTGTCGTCTACAAAAAAAAGGTTTTTCTGTCACACACAGGGACATAGATATCCAATCCCAGCTCTCTGAAAATAGCAGAGACCATGAAACATTTCTCAATGGGGTTCCAGTAGGATCACAGCTCCACCTAGTGGTCGGTATGATGCATCGTAGCATTATAAAATCTAGAGATAACTTGCCTAAATCCCATCGGAGATGACGTTGAGAGGGTAAACTCCCTTCCACGACTACAGAGGTTGTTGTCTTCCAAAGTGGAATGCAGAGACTTCAAACTCCGCCTATTAATATGTTTGATTGCTGTATACATAACATGATTTAAATTATTCCTTTCAGTATTCAATGAAAACCGATACAGTTGACAGCTGCTTATATTCCACAGAGAAAGCTGATTAACTACTAAATGTATACTTAAGTGTTTATTTTATTTATTTATTTATATCGCAATTGTTTGTCTTATTAAATAGAACTTTTTTAGAAAATCTGTGTCAGGTTGCAAGTAACTCTTACATTGACCAAATTTAAAAAGTACTTATTGGCATACCAAAAAGTCTCCTTGCATGTGGGTGAAATGTAAAAAAAAATACCACAGACTAAAAAAACAGACTTCATGCCAATGCAAAATAATTTACACTAACACTTTCCCAATATTGGAATAAGATGAAATAAAATGAAATATAGTCCAATATTTACAACGCATTGGCATGGGAATCCTTTTGACGATAAACAAAATGCAATTTTTGAGAGACACAATGTTTCAATCAACACTGGCAATGGCAGGATTACATGCTACGAACAATCTCAGCGTCTGAGCAGCGAAAGAATGGAATCCAGGAATATCGAACCTGGTTGAACCCCCATTTCCACCCCATCCCAGGTCCCCTTCCTACCCCACTGTGTTCCACAGTCTGGGCCCGTTGCTGCAGCCGCGGCATCGAGAGGGAATTTACATTTTAATAGGCAGAGCTCCTCGCCGCCTCTGAATGAGGGTATAAGCTCAGCTGAACAGCAGGAAATGCACCCCACTGCAGAAGTTTAGAATGAACCCGGAGACAATTCCTGGTGCACGCAGACGGAAAATGATATTTTTAGCCATGGCCATCTCCGTCTGTGGAGCTATGGCATTAGGCACATCCGTAAACACACACAGAATGTGCTATATAGATGCATATGTTTTGATGAGTCACAGCGAGAGACGTGACTTTAAGCAGTGATTGTAACCAAAGATTGGTCACGTAATTCCCATGCTCTCTGCCTGGCCCCTGCTCTCAGCCTGGCCCCTGCACTCAGCCTGGCCCCTGCACTCAGCCTGGCCCCTGCACTCAGCCTGGCCCCTGCACTCAGCCTGGCCCCTGCACTCAGCCTGGCCCCTGCACTCAGCCTGGCCCCTGCACTCAGCCTGGCCCCTGCACTCAGCCTGGCCCCTGCACTCAGCCTGGCCCCTGCACTCAGCCTGGCCCCTGCACTCAGCCTGGCCCCTGCACTCAGCCTGGCCCCTGCACTCAGCCTGGCCCCTGCACTCAGCCTGGCCCCTGCACTCAGCCTGGCCCCTGCACTCAGCCTGGCCCCTGCACTCAGCCTGGCCCCTGCACTCAGCCTGGCCCCTGCACTCAGCCTGGCCCCTGCACTCAGCCTGGCCCCTGCACTCAGCCTGGCCCCTGCACTCAGGCTGGCCCGACATGTTCAGTAGCTACCAAACAAAAGAGAGAGGATACTGAACATTATAACTGCTGTATTGAGGAGCCACACTAAACTCTCAGCCAAGGGCACAGTGGTACCAGCGAAGGTCAACACACTCCAAGTCTGGGGATACGGAGAATAGCACGCAATAGCAAATACAGAGATGACATGACATTGTAGAATGTGGAGGCTACGTCGAAGATAATAGCAGGTCCTTCCTGTCCAAGGAACACCGGGCTTCCTGTAAGCCAACATAGCGTTGTGCAGCGTAACGCCTAGAAGCGCCTAGCTAAGCACAATAAACCCCGGGAAACGGTTCCCCTTTCCAATAAACCCGCCCCTCTCCATTTCCCTCTCTTTTTCTCCACTTTCCCTCTTCATTCTGTCTCCGCGGCGCTGGTAGCGTTTGCGAGCGCGCCTTTCTCACCATGTGGCGTGAAACGGGAACAACGTGCCACATGGCCCCGGGCACGCAATCAGGACGAACCGGGGGCCCCTCCCCGGCCTAATTAATAACTATTGAACACGCTAACAACAATCAACACTAATTAAATACGCGCTCGTTGACACGGGCGCAGGCCTTATGAAAGGCACAGTGCGGTCGGGGGGGGGGCGTGTGAAGTGGGATGTTATGCTGTGTGAAAAAGGGGAGGGTGTTCGGGGGGGGGGGCTTATGTTTTCTGTAATTAGCTAACGAAGTGCTCAGAGTCACTGTTCATTCTGAGGTTTACCTCAGTTTTTCGACCTGTCTATTGGCCGTCTGTCTGTCTGGCTGGCTGGCTGTTTGTCTGTCGCCCTCAACAGAGACGCAGGCAGCACACATTTGACCAGGCATCCCTACTGACACGGCAGAGCCACAGTCGGACTGACACACGCGGGGAATACATCGGCAACCTTATTTGGGTGTCTGTACGCACACGCGTTCACCGGAGCGCAGTCACGTCGATGCAAATCGAAAGGCAGTTCATCAACCACGCGTAGGTACAGGCACAAGCAATCATGACAAATATAACAGGCGGCCCCACGGAGCAAAAGATTAAGAGATTCAGAATGAAATGGTGTTTAACACCTGCGTCTTAAGTTTGAAGTCAATCAAGTTAGCAGCTGATATCTAGGGCTGTCAACTTTAGTCGTTTAGTCGACTAATCGGTCGAAGCCGTCTTGGTCGACTGACATTCTCATTGGTCGACCAGTTGCATTTTTTTTTTACACCAATAAAGACATTTTCATTCATTTACTCCTTGATATTTATTCCTTTATAAGCAGTTATATATTACCGTATTCTAAATATAATTAGCCTATGTTTTATCCCCAACTTTAAATGCTTTAATTTAGGCTGTTTTGTAACAGTGCCACAGTTTAGCGCACCGCGTAGAACACTCGGGAACCGCACGTGACTGGCTGCACTGCTGCTTTTTGTAGCGTGCGGTGTAGAGGTCTGCACGGGCTTTAAACTGAAGCCCGAACCCGGCCCGTGATCATTTAACCCGAACCGACAGTTACATTTACATGTTAAGCTCGAACCCGACCAGAACCCGACCTGACCCCGAGGTCCACTCTGTTTCTTACATCAAGAAACATTTTTGCAATATGTTCTATTTAATGATTGCTTGAAACGGTAAACAAATAATGTTACATAGAGAGAGGGAGCGCCTGTGTCTGTGTGTAGCCTATGGCTTGCAGTGCACATCTGCGCACGCATGTAGGCTACTTCCTCTGTCTCGTCTCGCGTGCCGGTCACCATAACAACACACAGCAAACAGGCAAAGCACACGGTGACGGCACGCAAACTATATATAACCTTTTTAGTTTTTCTTACTTACAAACCCGAACCCGACCCGTACCCCGAACATTTTTCGGGAACCGTCGGGCTCGGGTCGGGTAGCAGACCTCTAGTGTGGTGTGGTCAGGTGCGCGATTGGCACTGTCACTATAGACCTAGGACAGCTCCTCACTTTGCAGTTAATAACAATCACTTAATTTTCAAAAATGTTTATTAATATTATAGTTTCATGTGTTGATGTTTTTTCGTTGTTGTTTTATAAAAGCTCTCTGATAATTGTTTAATAAATGTTCAATCAAAATGCAAAACATCACGACCTTTTTTATTTTTAGTCGACTAATCGTTGCGCAGGACAAGACTTTGGTCGACTAAGCATTTCTTTGGTTGACTACAGCCCTACTGATATCAGCACTCCGGTCCAGAGCCGGGAGAATCCCTCGGTAATACTTTGGAGGGCAGACAGTTCATCATTGCCAACTGAATAACAGTGTTTTTAAAACAAATATTGTAATGAATTGTTAATAAAAGTTGCATCATCATTTAGGTGCTGAATGGCAGAGCAATGTCAATGACACTGGAGAGTGAAGTAGGAAGGAAGCTGCGAGTTTAAAGATAACAGCGGGACTCTTTAACAGGAATGTATTTGAACCCTTTTTGTACTGTTAAATTCTCCAATTCTGACGAAATAATACATAAAGGCAGTGTTATAATGTGTACGAGGGATAGTAAGATATCAACGGTGCAGTATTGAGAGGTCAACGTACTGGATGTTTTAAACGGTCCGATTGCTTCCCTTGCATGGACCCAGGAGATGTTTTACTACAGCTCAAGGAAGTCCACCCTGATATAACAAATCTGCTCGACCCGACAAAATACAAATCCCTGAGTAAACGAGCGAAACGTCCGACCGCAACGTGTTTTCGAAACTGCACACTTCTGTCGCTTCAAAACCGACACGACTGAATCAGCACTTCTGACGGATCAGTTTTGTCCATGAGAAAGGTCGCCAGACGTGGTCCGTCCTCCGCAGCTACAGCACGGCCCTCCTCACCCCCTCTCTGGCCCCTGTCGCCTGGCCGAGCCAACTGACCAAGCGCCTGGGCTCCAGTCTCTCACGCAAAACAGGGGCGTCCGGCGTATCGACGGCAGGCGTTTGTTCCCATGATCGGCCCCTGATAGGCAATTGAATTGTCAGTGACCCTAAACAACTGCTGGGATGTGGATCGCCAGACTCCACTGGCCCCTGACTGCCCATCCTGATCAATAAGCAGCCAATCAATAGCCAGTGACCAGTATTGATCCCGCCTGTTCTCTTCCCAGCAGCCAGTCACACGATGTGGTTTCGCGAGGGAGCAAAGCGCCCCTCCCGACTCACTTGTTGAGTCGACGCCATCAGACGGACAGATGCACGTTATTGGAAACAGATGTACGTTATTGGAAATGAGCGTGGGCCGGCACGATGTGTCACACCGTTTCTCATCCACGCGCAAACTCAAGCGGTTTATTGAAACCCGACGAAGAAACTGCGGATCTTATCTAATTATTTTTCAACCAACCAGATGTTTCATTTTAACCAGGCAGAAACCACTCACGTCCAATAGGATCCTGGGTAGCAGGTGAGTGGGTATAGAGACCTGTTCTAGATCACCTGCGGTCGCCCGTTCTCGCAGCACTTCTATATACCCGCGTCTATAATAAGGCTTCAGAGTTAATTCGATTTATAAAACTCCACCTGAGGGGTACGCTGGACCCCAGGAAGACAGACGTCACGGACGTTTGGTCGCTACCAGCCCCCCCTCTATCCACCCTCCAGACAGCTTGGCACATGTGGTCGAGGACTTTTCCCATAACCGGATAGACCCCGGCGAAAGGAAGAGACGCGCGGCCTAGCAGTGATACACCAGCGAGTGAATCTCCACAGAACAGCACTTGTGTATGAAGCAGCGCCACAATCCAGCCTGTGAGACCACGGCAGCTGTGGCAACGCCGGCCAATTAGCCCCGAATTAAATGGGAACACGAGAAGCACGGGAAGTTTGAGAGACGAGACTCATTGTGCGATTTTTCCGAAGGGGGGCTTTTTTTGTGATCCTTCTTTACAATCGAGGGCTCCCCGTTTGTCGGCGAACGTTCGCCACGGCGATCCCGGCTGTTTCGGCCTCCGAGTCGATGAGCGTTAGTTAAGCATTGTCAGTAATTTCATGTCTGAGACCCCCCCTGAGAAAACGTACACTGTCCGGATGTTTTTTTCAAGGCGACACTCAACTTGACGCTTAAAAGTCTTGTTTTCGAGGTTGTGTGTGATTTTTTTCTAATATCTCTCCCGAATGCTAACCGCGAGCGCTTTTTCTCACAAAAGTGAAGCAAATAGATAAAAGAAATAACAATGACCTTCCGCGAACAGACACGCATTACTGAGATTTCCCCGATTCCTGTGCTGCTCCGGTAAACACTCCCAAACGGCGGCTGCTAAGACGTCTCATTCAGGGCATTGTGAACGCAGCTCGCTGTTAATTGAACAGATGATGGTTTGCTTTGATCAGCGCTGGCCTGCCTGGATTGAGGCTTTTCTTCAGCGCGCCGGCGAGAGCCGCAATTAGCGCTCGATCGGTACTGATGCTTCCTTCAGAATTTCTCTATCAATTTCCAATGAAACACACAAAAACCGCAGCCTTGAGCTGTGAAAAAAGGCAATTTGTTTACTGGGAAAAAGCACTTGACAACGTTGAGTCGTAACACCCTCCTGAAGTTGTTTATGTTGCATAATTTTAATTATTTGATTGTCGTTCAGTAGAAAGGCTGTCTGTAGAACAACTCAGGAAGACTCTTTCCCCCCCAAAAAATACTAGATATCACTACTACTAGTACTGCTACCCACTACTACTATAAATATTACTACAACTACTAAAACTACTACTACTATTACTACCAACTACTACTACACATACTACTACAACTATAAATGTTAATACAACTACTAAAACTACTACTGCTATAAATATTATAACAACTACTAAAACGTCTACTTCTAAAACTACTACTACTAATACTTACACTACTCCTACTCCTACTATTAATATTACTACAACTACTACCTACTACTAATACTTACACTACTCCTACTACTACTATTAATATTACTACAACTACTACTGCCACTACTACTACTACTGCTACCACTACAAACACCACTACTACCACTACTACCAAAACAACTAGTACACATTAGACACATAGGACTCACAGGAACAGTATCTGAACGCTGTCTATTCATTATAAGCCTTTTGACACGATAAGATAGGAGCATAGACAGAACAAACACAAGCACATATTCAACGCAGCGGTACTTTTGCCCATGTCAAGAGGTCAACATTGACGTATAAGTGATGCCTATGCATGCATTTGGCATCCCTACTGTAACGCATGATCACCTAACATAGCAGCTGTCTGTTAAATATATTTCTATATACTGATCCTATCAGTACATACATCTGAAATTAAAACATTTTAGAAAATCAACCCCAGGCACCGGAAGTCCCTCTGAAAAGCAGATTCAACTTTGTTGCATGCCAAATCATTAGGCTAGCACCCGTGGAAAACCGCAAGAATCCCACCTGGGCAATTCCTTAAACATTTCAGGTTATTTAGTAGGCACACTTGTCTGGTCAACCTTACAGTGCATTAATCTTAATATAGATGGGTTGGACAACCACATTTGGTATTTGTATTTTACTAGGCGAAACAGCGATCAGCCAAGTCAACGCTAGTCAGTTGTTTTGTATTGTATACAAGCTATATCTAAAAGCCATGTGGAGTGTGGCAAAGAGAGGGGTGACAAGGCAGAATGTGTGAAAGTTAGAATAGAATACGGGCTGCAGCTAGAGGCCAAACGTCTGAATAAAGACTGTGATATTACACAGAGCCTTTAGATGACTCCTCCATACAGAGCAAAAATGAGTCCCGGCCCTTTAAGAAAAACGGTATGCCTTTTCGCTAGTCTCTCACCTTCCATCTCACCTACACTACACGAATGGTCATGTGACAATATAAAGCAGACAGGTGACTTGGTGTAAAGACATACGAAGAATGGGCCTTGAACTGAGTACTAGGAGACACCAGAAGGCACTTCTTAACCTGGTCTATGTCACTTGGCTGGGAACACTTCCGACACAGTCGCCTACGAGGAAAGCCTGCACACATGTGTTGGGAGTTACTGCAATGAGACAAGGCTGTATATACTTAAATAGGTACACCAAAACAATGCCCTGCTATCTGATATATTGTATCCTGCTGACAGAGGCCACTGCAATCAGGAAGAACTGTTGCCATGACGAGGTGAATCTGGTCTGCAACGACGTCTCGGTACGTTGCACGTATCACATTGACGTCCACATGAATGGTCAGAGTTAGCCAGAACAACACCTAGAACACGCAGTAACCACCAATAACATTTTCTGTGACGTGTGCCACGGTACGCCTCCTGTTGGTTCGCTCCAGACGGTATGGCCTTCATCGCCCTCACACGTTGGTGAGCCTTGAACGCCCAATACCCCGTCTTCCTCGATAGGAACCCGCCACTGCTGACCAGGAGGCACTCATAACGATTGGTCGCCCAGGTCTTTTCTCCTGCCCATTCCTCCTGCATACAACACGAGGACTAGGATAATCGATAGTTCGTTTTTTTTTTGTTGAGTCTAGTCGTTTAAGAACATATTATCAAGTCTTTATATCTAGGTGTCTGTATCGGAAGGCATCACACATCTTCCGGTCTGACAGGAGGCACAGATGGGCCTCAAAAGCAGTCAATTTCCTCTTTCCTCTTGATTCTGTGTGGTTTGTGGAACACAAACATGTCCAACATCCTTCCTTCACGTCACATTTCTGTGAAAATTGCCAGAACGATCCAAAATGCCCCAAAAATGGCGCATCCCAACTCACACGAAATCGCCAGTTCTCCCTGTTTTTAAAACCCATTTCAGAGGGATATCACCGCTGCGACAACCTAGAATGTTCACATCCAGTAAACACCCACAAAAGCTAACACGGTAAATCACGCAAATAAAACAAGACAATCGAACGCACGCTTATTTCTGAGCGGCTAATTGCCAATTAGTAACCCAATTGTGAAATGCCTAATTCATAGCTTTTACAGATAACCTCCCTGGTAGGCCGACATCTCAGTCTCGCACAGCGAGCCACATTTTACCTCATTAGATTACTGCAAATTGCCGAAACTGGGAAATGGGTTCATTTACCTGTGGTGTGATTGAACATATGTTTATGAAGCATTTATGAAACCGACAATTCATTCCACCGCGTCTGTTTCGTGCTGTTTCCTGTACCCTCCAGACGCAGTGGTGAACCTCTGTGATAATTACGACGTGAAGAAAACAGGGCAACTGTGTAGCATTCTGTGGCAGCTACCCGTACTGGTAGTTTAATGTGTAGTAGATATGGCGTTCCGGTGTGTACGGTCTGCTGTACAACGACTCACGTTATCTGTGTTTATTTTGCTGGGGTGACGTCCCACTATATCCTATATCTCATGTTCATTTTAACTACTAGTCAGTTTTTTTCACCGTCTGTGTTTTGACAATAGAACGGGGGGAAGTGCGGACAGCGGCACTGACACTTAACTGCACGTCACAACATATTTGAGAACATTACTAATCGCAGATTAGCAGATGGGCACGTTAATTACACGGGAAGAAATAAAAAGACCCAGAGGATGATTCTATTTGTCTACTCCCACCGCTACTGATGTGCCGGACGGGAAGGGTTTGTGTGCCCTTCTGGTGATAGACTCTGAGTACAATGTATGCATGTAAATACTATCTAGCCATCTGTGGCCTGAATACTCTCTATGCATGTAAACACTATCTAGCCATCTGTGGTCTGAATACTCTCTATGCATGTAAACACTATCTAGCCATTTGTGGTCTGAATACTCTCTATGCATGTAAACACTATCTAGACATTTGTGGTCTGAATACTCTCTATGCATGTAAACACTATCTAGACATTTGTGGCCTGAATACTCTCTATGCATGTAAACACTATCTAGCCATCTGTGGCCTGAATACTCTCTATGCATGTAAACACTATCTAGCCATCTGTGGTCTGAATACTCTCTATGCATGTAAACACTATCTAGACATTTGTGGCCTGAATACTCTCTATGCATGTAAACATTATCTAGCCATCTGTGGTCTGAATACTCTCTATGCATGTAAACACTATCTAGCCATCTGTGGCCTGAATACTCTCTATGCATGTAAACACTATCTAGCCATCTGTGGCCTGAATACTCTCTATGCATGTAAATACTATCTAGCCATTTGTGGCCTGAATACTATCTAGCCATTTGTGGTCTGAATACTCTCTATGCATGTAAACACTATCTAGCCATTTGTGGTCTGAATACTCTCTATGCATGTAAACACTATCTAGCCATTTGTGGCCTGAATACTATCTAGCCATTTGTGGTCTGAATACTCTCTATGCATGTAAATACTATCTAGCCATTTGTGGTCTGAATACTCTCTATGCATGTAAACACTATCTAGCCATTTGTGGTCTGAATACTCTATGCATGTAAACACTATCTAGCCATTTGTGGTCTGAATACTCTATGCATGTAAACACTATCTAGCCATTTGTGGCCGGAATACTCTCTATGCATGTAAACACTATCTAGCCATTTGTGGCCTGAATACTCTCTATGCATGTAAATACTATCTAGCCATTTGTGGCCTGAATACTCTCTATGCATGTAAACACTATCTAGCCATTTGTGGCCTGAATACTCTCTATGCATGTAAATACTATCTAGCCATCTGTGGTCTGAATACTCTCTATGCATGTAAATACTATCTAGCCATCTGTGGTCTGAATACGGCAGCATGAAAACCTAAAAACACCATCTCTACTGTGAAGCATGGTGGCATGAAAAGCCTGTGGAGATAAAGGACAAAATAGAAAGCAAAGCAAAGTACTGAAATCCAGGAAAACAAGGAAAATAACATTTGCAAGACATCTGACATACAGTACAATGTCCTGGAGTGGCCAGTCAAAACCCAGACCTCAATTCAATCAATAATATGAAGAAAACGTTGGAAATAGCTAACGTACCCATGTACTGCTAATTGGCAATTAATCAAAGGTGACCTCAATCTGCAGTTCCACGTGGTGTTTCCGTTATTGTGTCCAACCCCTGTAACTCATTTACATTAGTAGGTATTCTGAATTATGCAAAAACATTGACTTTGTGGATACAACTAAACATCCAAACATACTAATAAAGCATAAAGGAGTTTGTCCAGTGCCAGAAATGTTCTTGACTAGCCCCATCAACCTCCCAATCTGAAGTCAACTGAGCACCTGCGTCTTGTGGTATACACTCATTGCAAATCTCATGAATTCATTGAACGCAACGTGTACGCAAGCAAGTATTAAATACGACAACTTAGTCAAGGCAAGATGAGTAGAATTCAAAGACATTTGTAGTGGAGTCTATTAGATAAAAAGCTAACAACCCACCCTTAATTGTCCTTAGGTGTGTTTCTTAGGAGTTCCCAATAAGTTATTAAAGCATACCATACATAACAGCCAGGTAGCCTTAGCACAAGTAGACCAAGATAAGTCACACCAACTCATTGCAACCGCCAGTGGCATACAGGCATGTGGAGAAGTGCACCTGTTTAATGTAGCCGTAATGTAGCCGCCGCAGTTGTCACGGAAACTCTTGTGTTGCCACGGCACTCATCTTGACGTGTTCCTGCCTGATCCTTCTGGATCATTCTCTCCTACACGCTGCAGCAGAACACACCGTGCACATTCTTCGAACGCACCAACAGATTAGCTAAGAAAAAAAGTTTCTCTGTAACATATAATGGCCATATTTGTGTTATACCGTGCTTAGTAAACATGTGATTTCAACCCTAACAAATTCCCTCAGGTTGCACATAACCTTTGGTGCGTTGACATTTAATTTTGAGTGATTTTAAAACGGCATATTGCTGATATTTTGGTTTTACGTTAGAAAACATTTATTCAGTACTCGAACGTCACTTAGTTGGTGACGCCACTTTCTGCCACAGTAAAAACTCACAGTCTGGTAGGTATGTGGCAAATTCATTCGGTGTAACATATGAACACAGATTGTCAACAGGGTGGATATCAGAACTTTGACTGGGCCACTGTAGGACGTTCACCTTCCTGCTCAAGTCAACTTTATGTCACTTTGGCATTATGCTTGGGATAACGCACCAGCTGAAAGGGGAATTCTCTCACCAGGTTCAGTTTGGCCAGATTAAAGCAGCGTATCTAACCAGTATTCTAGCATTTCCCTGTTTCGCTTCACAAGCAGGACCTCCGTGCTTCCACGGCACCGGGGGTTGAATACTTATGCAAATACTTATGCACTTTCAAACAAACAGTAAGAATGATGAAATTAAAACATCACTTCATTTCCTCATTCAGAAACATTCCAGAACCCGCCGGTGGTTTGATGCTTTCAGAAGCCACTGCATGCGGTGTTCCCTTCTGAAAATATCCGATGCACTCAGCCAATCAGGCAGTAGAATCTAAATCAATCAGGGTCGTCCGCGCTAACCGACGGCTAGCTAATTGGCGCACTAATCCAGTCGCTAAGTACTGTACCGGCACTCTGCTTAGGAGTGTGTCCAAAGTAAACACACGCTGCACAGCACAGGACATCAACGCCTCGTTTCTCAACCCACGGAGAGAGAGGGTGACAGAATACCTATGAACAGATCTGCACACGTTTAGAGCTTAGGGACAAGAGCGCGCAAGACAGGTGACCCCAACCAATTTCTGTACTGAAGAGCTATACGGGTCTTTGTTCCAGTACGGCACTTGCACACCAGATTAAAGTCATTGCAATAGCAAAGAGGCGTCGAAGACAATTGGCGTGCCGTTTAATGGGACAGAGCATAACCACTCGAAATGTGTGCGTCGTTTATTCGTCGCTGGCCCGATATGGTTCGGCATTCTGGCTTCGTGGAGGGGATCGATAAGAATTGGATCCGTATCTGAGGTAAAACAGAACAGGTCAAAATGGCCATCGTTCACTCCTCTCGCTGAGCTTGTCGTCAAGTGTGCTAGGGTTATTAACCAGTGTTCGCAATTAACAAAACCTGATAGGTCTGCAAAGTTACGGTATTTATAATGGTGCCCTAGGCAATATTTTAGCTGGTCCCCCCTTTGGACGCAGTCAATTTAGATTTTTTGCATGAATGGTGCCCCTAGAATTTGCCTATACCGCCTATGCGGCGAGCCGGCCCTGTTGCAAGGAAGAAACAAGGAAGAAGCAGCATGGACAGTGTTTTGACAAAAGCAGTGATACACTACTGCCCCCTGGTGTAAAATGAACGTATGGCAGCCCCAGAGAGGTTTGCCGACCCCTATTTGTTGTCATTGAAAACCTCTACTCAAGCAATTACTTGTACATCACTTACAGACAGCATATCTTTATTCAAGAGCAAACAAAAGATGGTGGGTTAAATATTTTATTATGTGTATTAATGCAGAACTAAAATGCCTTACACAACTGACACAAACGACAATGCAATATATACGTTTACAAAACAGGTTTTGAAATATCTGTATACAAACGTTAAATATAATGTATTTTAAATGTCTAGCTTTGCCTACTATCTAGGATCCAATCAAAGCCTCATGTTTATCCCGTTCTGAACATAAGGGTGTTTCAGTCAGAGAAGTGACTTGTACCATAAATGCCAGCATCGTCACTGCTCTCTAACAACAACGTGGAATGTGAACTAACCCGTCTCACTGAATTTCATGTCTATTTACTTGAGTTTTGGCTCGACCAAAACCAAGCGGTGAGTGGCCAAAAAACATGACAAACGAGTGGGCTTAGTCATTGGTCAACGGCTTTTATCAAAGTCCATCATTCTATGATAACAGTCCTTGAGAAGTGAAGCAGTGACTGTGTTCAACAAAGGAATGGTACCATTATACCTGATAACAGTATGGCTACAAAAGGTACCATTTCATTTGACAACAATGGTTACAAATGGTAACACTTTTTGATAACCCTCTGAAATTAGAACGCAGCCAATTAAAAGATGCCCCGGTAGCATTATTTACAAGGCACACGTGCAGAAACTTCCAGATGGCATGAGAACATAAGATCGGTTTGTATTTGCCAGACCAAGGGTAGCCGGTGACCTCTGAGTAAAACCACCATCATCTTTGTTCCACAGATGTATAAAACGCATAAAAATAACTTGAGGCATGAATGACTGGATTAATTTCGAGCACGGCAGGAGGTCGGGCTAGGATAATAATGTGTACGCTTGTGACATATGATTATGTGTTCATTCGGAAACGTTTTGGATCGCTGTAACAGACACGTGTACATACTTCTATAATGCATTGAACTTTTATCATAGACACAAATGTGTTTCGTCAGCACTGTAAATAAGAACTTTCCAAATTTAAAAACAACAAATTGTATCACTGATTACAACAATGACTTACTCAAAAACACTGGGTAAAACTTTACTCATAGAGCCAGGAATATCCTGTATAGCCCGTCCCACTCATTAAGTTACCAACATCAGCCTGTGGTAGACACGCTGGATATCCCATGAACTAAATGGTTTCTCCAGCTGTAACACACATGTGAATCCGCCTCCCCCTCACACAGACACTCAATCCTCTTATTTATTGTCGGTATATAATCGTGCCGTGGCAGGTTAGTCTTTTACGATAGGCCGGAGAGCCTCTCACTCACCTCCCACAGCTTCCGGGCCAAAGCATCATCCCGCCCCTTTGCTCCTACTTCCTGCAGTGCACAGGAAGAGAAGTAGCGTCCACTGAGGGGTTCGATGCCTTCCTGGAGAGCACAGTGCAGGGTGGTCTGGGCTCCTGCCTCTGTATCCAGGAAGAAGAGCTTAGCAAAGGGCCACTGGAAAAGCCTCAGCCAGGGGTTGAGGTTGCGAGAAAACTCAGTGTAAATGACTCCTATAGAACAGGAGAGAAAGGGTGTTTTTTAGCCATAACAATATTGGCTTTATGAAAACCCCACAAAAACATTTCTATTAACAACAAATATATTTCAGTTGTCTGAGGTCATAGACAGCCTGAAGTAAATTTGCGATTAAAATTTGACGTTTTCTGACATATCGAACGACGGCTCATTACTTGTTGAGTAAGCCCATGAACTGTTATAAAAGGTCAACTTTAAACCCAACAAATGACATGATAGTCCTGGTAGTTTAGCCATGGTATCTTGCTGGTGGTTAATAGTATGTGCCACATCAACATGGGTATTGCAAATGTGTCTTCAGGACAGACCATACTGTTTCCACATAGATCGATATTGAACTTTCAGTAGTTCACTCAAACTGCCTTAGTAAGGGAGAGTTACCTCCTTAGGTTCAACAATCACTTCAAGCAATATACGAACGTAAACTTATTGTAGATAGTCCTCATAATTGCCCTTAATATAATATACTTAAAATGTAAATGTATTTATTTCCTGCCGTGTGTACCTGACTTACATAAATAGACTACACTAATAACCGGCTAACACATCAAACAACTGCTACATTGAAAGGCAGAAATGCAAACTAAGTAAGCAGAATTCCATGTAGGACCAATCTGGATCACCTGACCTGGGTGTAGGCTGAACGTGGTGACACCAGTCCCCTCAAGGCGGTTGGCCAGCTCCCGGGTAAACAGCACATTGCACAGCTTACTGTGGCAGTAGGCCTTAAAGTTATGCCAGGCAGACTGGCCCGGCACCAGGTCCTTGTGGGTCCCCAGCAGGGCGAAGTCCACCGAGCCCAGCCGGTGCAGGAGAGCCGACACGTTGACCACGCGACTCGGACTGCACTCCTTCAGCCGGTCCAGCAGCAAGCAGGTCAACAGGAAGTGACCTAAATGGTTGACCCCGAATGCCATGCCAAACCCGTCCTCGGTGTAGCCAGAGCCCATCATTCCTGAGAGAGTGAGGTAGAAATTACACGGGAGCCAATTATTTATCCATTAGTGAAATTACTTTATGCATTATTCAACAGCTGGGGCATCTCATTTAAATACGTTTGTATGCTATGAGTCTCGTGGCCACACCAGCATTGTTGATGAGCAGGTCCAGTCTGGGCTCAGTCTCAAGAAAGGTTTCAGCAAAGGAGCGAACCGACTTCAAACTTCCCAGATCCAATTGCATGAACACCACCTCAATGTTCCCGCTCTCCTAAAGGAAAAAGAGACGGTCATTATAGACAGTTGCATTTCATTTATGTATCCAGTGTGCACATTAAAAACGGAGCCCACGATAAATGATGGGTAAAAACGTCAGACTTCTAGGAAGCATTATGCGCTCTGCTCACTCACGTAGTCATCCTATTCTATATCACTGCCATGCACGGCCAACATATATTGCTGCTTGAGCACACAATCGATGAAACTCCAAACATTACACACAAAACACTGCGGTTTTTGAAATACACCGCACAAAAACAAATACATGGTGTAGACCTGTCCCCAGAAATGTTCCAAAAAGCTCTCGAAAAAAAGCAAATTCCTTAATTGAACTGCCGCTGATATTGATCAGTTGCTTTAGCGTATTTCAATTATCTGTAAACATTTCTAAAACTATATTTCTGTGGACAATAGAAGACATAAATTGCAGGCAGCTAATCCAGACGTATACAAATAGTTATATTCTTACCCTTCGGATGTCATACACAGCAGCCTCTGCTTTTTCTTTATTACGACATGCCAGAATAACCCTGGCACCTCTCTTGGCCAAGTCCAAAGCAGTCGACTTCCCAATGCCAGTGTTACTCCCTAGAGAATAAAAACCCAGTGTTACTCCCTAGAGAATAAAAACCCAGTGTTACTCACTAGAGATTAAAAACCCAGTGTTACTCCCTAGAGAATAAAAACCCAGTGTTACTCACTAGAGATTAAAAACCCAGTGTTACTCCCTAGAGAATAAAAACCCAGTGTTACTCCCTATATAGAATAAAAACCCAGTGTTACTCCCTAGAGAATAAAAACCCAGTGTTACTCACTAGAGAATAAAACCCCAGTGTTACTCTCTAGATAATAAAAACCCAGTGTTACTCACTAGAGATTAAAAACCCAGTGTTACTCACTAGAGAATAAAAACCCAGTGATACTTCCTAGAGAATAAAAACCCAGTGTTACTCACTAGAGAATAAAACCCCAGTGTTACTCTCTAGATAATAAAAACCCAGTGTTACTCCCTAGATATTAAAAACCCAGTGTTACTCCCTAGAGAATAAAAACCCAGTGTTACTCACTAGAGAATAAAACCCCAGTGTTACTCTCTAGATAATAAAAACCCAGTGTTACTCCCTAGAGATTAAAAACCCAGTGTTACTCCCTAGAGATTAAAAACCCAGTGTTACTCACTAGAGATTAAAAACCCAGTGTTACTCCCTAGAGATTAAAAACCCAGTGTTACTCACTAGAGAATAAAAACCCAGTGATACTTCCTAGAGAATAAAAACCCAGTGTTACTCCTTTGAGAATAAAAGCCCAGTGTAACTCCCTAGATATTAAACCCAGTGTTACTCACTAGAGAATAAAAACCCAGTGTTACTCCCTAGAGAATAAAAACCCAGTGTTACTCCCTAGAGAATAAAAACCCAGTGTTACTCACTAGAGAATAAAACCCCAGTGTTACTCTCTAGATAATAAAAACCCAGTGTTACTCCCTAGAGATTAAAAACCCAGTGTTACTCCCTAGAGATTAAAAACCCAGTGTTACTCCCTAGAGATTAAAAACCCAGTGTTACTCACTAGAGAATAAAAACCCAGTGATACTTCCTAGAGAATAAAAACCCAGTGTTACTCACTAGAGAATAAAACCCCAGTGTTACTCTCTAGATAATAAAAACCCAGTGTTACTCCCTAGATATTAAAAACCCAGTGTTACTCCCTAGAGAATAAAAACCCAGTGTTACTCACTAGAGAATAAAACCCCAGTGTTACTCTCTAGATAATAAAAACCCAGTGTTACTCCCTAGAGATTAAAAACCCAGTGTTACTCCCTAGAGATTAAAAACCCAGTGTTACTCACTAGAGATTAAAAACCCAGTGTTACTCCCTAGAGATTAAAAACCCAGTGTTACTCACTAGAGAATAAAAACCCAGTGATACTTCCTAGAGAATAAAAACCCAGTGTTACTCCTTAGAGAATAAAAGCCCAGTGTAACTCCCTAGATATTAAAAACCCAGTGTTACTCACTAGAGAATAAAAACCCAGTGTTACTCCCTAGAGAATAAAAACCCAGTGTTACTCCCTAGAGAATAAAAACCCAGTGTTACTCCCTAGAGATTAAAAACCCAGTGATACTTCCTAGAGAATAAAAACCCAGTGTTACTCTCTAGATAATAAAAACCCAGTGTTACTCTCTAGATAATAAAAACCCAGTGTTACTCACTAGAGAATACAAACCCAGTGTTACTCCTTAGAGAATAAAAGCCCAGTGTTACTCCCTAGAGAATAAAACCCATATGATTTCGGACATACTACTCTGCTCGCATACTGTTTTTCGCATAGTATACAGTATGGAAGTACGCGATTTCGGACGCAGACCTAGTGTTACTCCCTAGAGAATAAAAACCCAGTGTTACTCCCTATATAGAATAAAAACCCAGTGTTACTCCCTAGAGAACAAAAACCCAGTGTTACTCCCTATAGATAAACCAAGTGTTACTCCCTAGAGGATAAAAAAATGAAAATGAACACAATATGTAGGATATGTACGTGATTACACCGTTACAGACTGCATCACACATAATAATAGTCTAACCTGTTACAATCGCAGTTCTCCCCTTTAGCTGCACACAACTCGTGCATCTTGACCCTTTGAACACGTTGTAATAAATGATCAAATACAACACTATTGCTACTGCCACAATGGATATAAAAACGGACATTACGACGGCACTATAGGTTCTATTTAAAGTGTGAGATTTACTTATATCGCAAGCAATCAAAGTACAAGACGCAAAACCTCAACTCAATGTGCGTCTTGAATTGTTTTTCTGCCCATTCCACGCTTCCGGGGTATTTATGCGTGCAGAACACAAGTATTCCACCAGGTGTCGTCTTTTTCTGCGCAGTCCACGCTTCCGGGCTATTTATGCGTGCAGAACACAGGTATTCCACCAGGTGTCGTCTTTTTCTGCCCAGTCCACGCTTCCGGGCTATTTATGCGTGCAGTACACAAGTATTCCACCAGATGTCGCCTTTGTTGTTAAATAATGACATTTTTGAATTCTCCAAATCTGCTGCACAAGTGCAGAGGAGAGAAGATGAATTAACTATGAAAGTGAGATCACAGTCCTACCATAGTCGTTGCTAATAGTTTATTACTTTATCCAAACTTCATTCAAGTGAATCGATCTTAGGAGTTATATTCAGTATTTTCATTAATGTGGCTTATGGTGGTCAAATAAAAAATACCATCCGCGTGTGAAATCAAATTATGTCCGCTATTCCAATTTCGCCACTACAGCATGTAGTATATGTATAATATTTGTGTTTTCCTTCATGCATCATTGCATATTTTTCAGGCTAATGTTTTCTATTCCACTTATACACAACATAAAGGCGACAATGTATTTTTATTTACACTTTCAATTGAATGTATACATGGTTAACAACATTGCCAGCATGCAATGTCCACATGATCTCTAACATCACGCCTAGGCTCAGTTAATACCACATGTAGAGAGCTGGCTAGGGACAAGCTACATTATATTCCATGAATGGATGCACTGTTAGGTTCCGGAAAACGCTTTTATACAAAACGAATCAATAAACAAAGGCATGAAAAAACATTGACTTTATTCACATAACTCTAGAATTGTCTAACATTCTTGTGCCTCTTTTCCCTGTTTGCCAATTCATGAACAAATCATTCCAATGTCCAGTTTTGTCTGGGTTAGTTGTGTACCAGGCGTGCTGAAATGAAACATTCTAACTTACTCATTCAAGTTCATTATTCACATTTTTAAGCACTTTCAGAGTCTCATTGACATTTTCAGTGGATCTAAAAGTTAAGCAGCGACTCGAATTACAAAAAAATCTACGTGCACACTAACGAGATCTTGTGTAACAGTAGAGGGCATTCACAAGAGTCCACACAGACTCTCACTGACTTCCCATAGCTTCTTGGACACAACGTCATCTCTGGCCTTAGGGTCGACGTTCCTGACTGTACAGTTAGAGAAGTAGCGCCCGGAGAGGGTCTCCAGGCCCTCCTGCAGAGCACAGTGCAGGGTGGTCTGGGACCCGGCCACAGAGTTCTTAAAAAACAGCATGGAGACCGGCTTCAACAGCACTAGAAACCGAGAGTTCAAGTAACGGCCAAACTCTGTCTCGATTACACCTAAGACAAAAAGACAAGAGCTGAGTTATCCATCCAATTGGAAAATATTTGACACGTACTTTACATTCCGCTAAATTAGAAGCCATTTGAAATCTGCAGATCTGTATCTATACTGATACACGTTAAAAGGCTTTTAATGACTTCGGACGTCTAAGTTAGAAGAGCTGACCTGGGTGGAGGCTGTAGCAGCTGACATTAGTGCCATGCAGTCTCTTGGCCAGCTCATGGGTGAAGAGAACATTACACAGCTTGCTGTTGCAGTAAATGCAGAAGATCTCCATGGCAGACGTGCCGACTACCGTCTCCCTGTGCGCGCTCAAGCAGTTGAAATCGATATTGCCCAGACGATGGCCCGCTGACGCGACGTTAACCACTCGACTGGGACCGCACTCCTTGAGACGGCCCAGAAGTAGGCGGGTCAGCAGGAAGTGTCCGACGTGATTGACACTGAACATCATCCCCAGGCCGTCTTCCGTGGTGCCGTCGGTTAGGATCCCTGAGGGAACATGGACGCCGTCAAACGTTTATAATCACTAGTCACGCGAGTTCCTTGCTTTACCCTTTATCCTTTTCCTTTAATCCTGCATTAACGCTTTTATCTTGCTGAATGAAATACGTAGGTTGGGGGAAAGGAAGAAATTTGAGACTGTGTCACGATACACCCGGGTTTGCTGCCTGATTTCACCTGCATTGTTGATGAGCAGGTCCAGCCTGGACTCAGTCTTCAGGAAGGTTTCAGCAAAGGAGCGAACCGACTTAAGACTCCCCAGATCCAATTGCATGAACACCACCTCACTGTTCCCACTCTCCTAAAGGACACACCGATTTGTTGTTCTGTCACAATGTCATTAAACTGTACACGCTGCGTCAGTTAGCATTTCCCAAAACCTTTTTCTTTTAAATGTCTCTAATCTCTTTCTATACACAAACACTATTTTGATGTGAAAACATCTGTTAATGTAAAGTAGAGCTGTGGACGTGGAGCCTCTTGCTACCCTCTTGATGTCGACCAGCGCAGCCTCAGCTCTTCGTCTGTTGCGGCAGGCCAGGATGACTCGTGCGCCTCTTCTTGCCAGATCCAGTGCTGTCGCCTTCCCTATACCCGTGTTACTTCCTGGAAAATGTATATTAGTGGTGTTACAGCAACATTTGTTCACAGTCATTAAAAACAAAAAATGCTTTCATTGACAATTGCATTCATGAGTGCTATTTAAATTTAATGACAGTCAATAGTGAAAGTCTAGAACACCCTTGTAGTAGTCTTTTAATTTAACTGCATTAACCTTTTAGAAAAAAAGGCAAAAAAAGTCCTAGAGATGTAAACAACCTACTTTGCATTTTCAAAGGGAACGACAAAATGCACTGTAGCCTTATCACCTGGTAAAAAAAGAATCTTTGAGATTAATTACATCAATAAATCATTTTGAATAGTTTTCTGCCAAGTTGTTGCATGTCTTATTTAAATTTATCAGTTATCAATTATTTCTGTCAAAGCTCATCAAGCTCATTAAATTTTGTTGGTAATCATTGACGGATACCAATAATCAGAACTTCCACGAGGATAGAACCAATTTAGAATAACTAGAAACTAGAGGAACTTCTCACACCACTGAATTCTAGAATTACACTAACACAGTGACATCCTAAATAAAAGTATAGTCAGAATAAATCTAATTAACTAAAAACAAAATTACAGGGAAAACAAATTGACCTTCACGCACGTGTTTAGGGTTGTAAAATCAGAGATAACATTTGAATATCACTGCTTACCCAAAGTTCTGAAAGGTTTTGAGAATATAGCCAAAATTGTTTACAATTGTCATGGCTACAATTTAGGTTCAAATTTGGAAAGTTTTCTATAACGTTCTTTCAGTGTGAAAATGTGAAATAGGTTTAGCTCTTCAGCAAAAAATTGCAATATTAGCTAAATTGAAGACATATGTGAAAAATATGTCAATATGTACTGTATGTGGAAGCAATTTCCATTAGATCTATTTAATGTTATTACATAACTCTGACACAACATTTTCTGAGTTCATTAGGTGAAACACAGGAAGGATTAACAAAAGAACAGACTCACCGGTTACTACGGCAGTTTTCCCATGTAGCGTCACACTGCTTTTGCATATTTTCCCTTTGACAAAAATATTATGAAAAATCAAATAAGCTACCACTACCACTACAGCAACAAGAAATAGGGCAGCCATGAAGCTATAAAATCCAGAGTTCAGAGAACAGACCGCACACTCCAGAATTCCTTACAGTAGTTCTGCAAAAAGCTCTACTTTCTTTTGGGTTTTGTAGAAACTTAAGCCACACCCCCATGGATTGCATATGAGCAATTGAGTTATAATTGTCACGACACCAGGTCGAGGCGTTTAGATGAGTTTGTGCCATAAAATAAGCATATTTTGTGAAGTTGCATTTGCTAAAGATTTTTATGTTTTAAGGCTTTTACTGACAGCTTGTTATTGGGATTATTAGGGAGAAGTGATGAAGGCAGATACAAGGTTGAAGACAGAAACAGTGCTTTTTTAGCTAGTTACCATAGGTAAACTGTGCGTGAACATGAGACAACAAATGACAGAAGGGGAGAAAAGCAGGGATATGACCGATGGAGAAGGTGAAAGAGATACAAGCGGAAAGGATTAAAGGATATCTGTGGTTACTTCATTCAACAGAGATATTAACTACTCCTGAGGGGAGATGATGAGGAAAAATGCGACTTACCACAGAGTTCCTTGATGTAGTAGAGACAGGAAAGCAGGCAGAACAAAAGCTCATTCCCCATAAAGATGGCAAACAGGCTTGGCTGCGGGAGACAGAGCGTTTAGATCAGTCTTTTAGTGTGCATTTGTGTGCAGGTAGTAAGTATATGACTCTAAATGAGGGGAACATACAGTGCATCCGAAAAGCATTCACAACCCTTGACTTATTCCAAAATGGTTTCAATTAATATTCAAAATTCTACATAATGTAAGTGAAAAACATTATTATTTGTTATTTATTATTTTTGATGGATTTGCGAAAAATGAAGAACAAAAATATAACATGTAACAAGTTTTTTTGCAGTATACTTTGCTCAATACTTTGTTGAATCACCTTTGGCAGCAATTACAGCCTCCAGTCTTTTTGAGTCTACAATCTTGGCGCACCTGTTTTTGGGCAGTTTCTCCCATTCTTCTTTGCAGGACCTCTCAAGCTCCATCAGGTTGGATGGGGAGCGTTGGTGCACAGACATTTTCAGATCTCTACCGAGACGTCGGGTTCAAGTCTGGGCTCTGGCTGGGCCACTCAGGAACATTCACAGAGTTGTCCCGAAGCCACTTCTTTGTTATCTTCGCTGTGTGCTCGGAAGATGAACCTTCGCCCCAGTCTGAGGTCCAGAGCGCTCTGGAGCAGGTTCTCATCAAGAATGTCTCAGTGCATTGCTGCATTCATCTGGAAAAAGTGCAGAATACTTTCCGGAAGCAACGTATCTTTGTGAAAGTGTGCAGCAAAAAGTTGTTTGCTGGTGTGCTTTCGGGTGTCAGCATGACTGTGGAATTCTAACCCGGGAAATGTAGAGGAGAAGGGTTGGGTCTCCTGAAAGATCAATGGTCTTGTGGCTGGTGGATCCCCTCTGACAGAAAGTAGAGGGGGAAATGAGATTAAAGTATTCTGATAAAAATAATTAAAAGACAAAAGCGAGAAAGAACAAGAGAGAAGGATTTAGCATTTAATTCTGAACAAAGACAGTACACCACCAGTAAACAGTTGAGGCCAATCTTTGCTCTAATTTATTGTTTTTTTTTGTATATACAGGTTTGCCCTTATTTTATTATTTTCACTGCATATAAAAAACCTCACATGGCAAAACCCCCAAACATCTCTTCATATGCCTCCTTACATGTTTTGAAAAACAACTCATGGAAAACTTGACACCATTACATGTGCATGTGAAGCCATAGGCTAGCAAGGAGCTGTTGGCTCAAAACGATATGTGTTCTCGAGCAACCCTTAGGAGTCAAATGTGCAATTTGGAGCTAAGGACATATTGCTGCTACTGTTTTTTCTTGATATGAATAAAATGTTCACATATTTGTATCGACTAACGTATCAGCTACCACAACATGTAAATAGACAACCTTAGTACAACCAGAATAATAATAATAATAAATAAAGATTGTCAACTCCATCAATCAAAATAAATGGCACCCTGCTTAAGGTGTAGCCGCCGTGGATCGGACTTGTTGGTCCAGCACATTACACAGATACTGAATGCATTATTTCTAGGGCACTAGGGACGTTTGGTTTTGTTTCACAGTTAACTTAATAAGTAAAAAAAAGAAAAAAGACAACATAAAAAAGTCCAGAATGGATTTTGAATAGATCAATGTTATCCAACAGTTTCCAAAAATGAATCACATTTGTAATGGCTACCAAGGTATATAAAAATATATATATTAATACTAGGATGTGAAGGAAAGTAACACGACTGTTTTCTTTTTTTAGTGCCCTAACATTGTCTTTCCCTGACGTAACATAATTGCTCTATGTAGTGGGCAAGTGTATTATCAAAAAGTGTCACAACAGTGCAACAACTGCAAAATTCAACATACTACAGTATATTTCAATTAATAAAAACCTGTTAAATTCATTTTTAAGATTGCTATAAAATATATGTACTTTGATTGGGTACTAGCTTGTAAAAAGAAGGCTGATGGGTCCAAGAAAAAGCATGTCTTCATTACGAACGCAAGACAATTTATTTTACTGAAGATGAAAATAAGAATTTCTTACTGTTCACAGCACAGGTAATCACTCCAATTTCAGTCAATTGTCTGCCATTTGGTGCCTAATGAACAAGGCTAAAGACATTGTGGACCAGATGGACATTGTAGACCAGATCCTCTCAGATGGCTGTGTCCCAGAAGACAGCAGTCTGGGTGGAGTTAGGGAAAGTGCTGCCGTGCCTCCTGGAACCGCTGCTTGCTCTTCTTTCAGGTGGGCAGTATTGGCATGCCCTCCTGCTTACACAGACTTTTGTCTGCTGGCCCCGCGGGCCATGATCTCCCGACACAGGCAACGCTTCATCTCAATCATCTCCATCATGGTGTTGTCTCCACACGACCATGGCATGGAAGCGATCATCTGGGGTGAGGAGGGGACAATGTGGATCAGGGGGTGTTGGCCCAGAGTTCTGGGGTCACTATAACAAACATTGTAGGAGCTTTCGAAGAGTGGAAAAACCACTGTCTTTATCGTTCAGAAATTTGATAGTAACAAGAGCGTTGACAAACTCCGTCTATATCTTAATAATTTGTTGTCTAGATGTCATTGATTGACAAAAGTAAAACACGTATGTAATTGCCACTACTTCCCTGCTTGTAAAGTTTAAAATATTATTGTTGGATTAATGAGGCTATGATAATGTATCTCACAAAAATGAGTACACCCCTCACATGTTTGTAAATATTTGATTAAATCTTTTCATGTGACAACACTGACGAAATGACACATTGCTACAATGTAAAGTCGGGCGTGCACAGCTTGTGTATATTTACAAAAATGGGAGGCGTCTACTCACTTTTCTGAGATACTGTACATTGATCAGCCATATTATTATGACCACGTGCCTACCATTGTATAGTTCCCCGTTTTTGCTGCCATACTGCCCTGGCATGTCAAGGCATGGGCTCTTCTAGACCTCTGAAGGTGTGCGTGCTGTGGTATCTGGCACCAAGATGTTAGCAGCAGAGTCCTGTAAGTTGCAAGGAGGTGCCTGCATGGATCGGATTTGTTTGTCCACCACAACCCACAGATCCTTGATTGGATTGAGATGTGGGGAGTTTCTGAGGCCAAGTCAAAGCCTTGTAGTTATGTTCTTTAAACCATTCCTAAACCATTTTTTCTTTGTGTCAGGGTGCTTAATTCTGCTTAAAGAGGCCACCAGGGAGTACCGTTTCAATGAAATGGTGTATATGGTTTGTAACAATGCTTAGATGCTTACGTGTCAAAATAACATTCACATGAATGACAGGACCCAGAGTTTTCTAGCAGAACATTGCTCAAAGCATCACAGCTGCCTCTGCCAGTTTGCATTCTTCCCATAGTGCATCCTGGTGCCATGTCCTCTCCAGGTAAGCGATGGCACCCAGCCAATGTGATTCATCAGATCAGGCCGCCTTTTTTCATTGCTCCGTGGTCCAGGTCTGATGCTTACCTGCCGATATTAGGCGCTTTTGGCAGCGGACAGGGGTCAGCACCCTGACTGGTTTGCGACTATGCAACCCAAACTGCGACGATGCATTGTGTGTTTTTCAGTAAGTTGAGCTACAGAAGCTCGTTTGTTGGATCCAACCACACGGGCCAGCCTTCGCTCCTAACGTGTACCTCTGGCTGTTGCCGGGTCACCGCTTTTTCTGGAACCACTTTTGATACTGCGCAGACCAGGAACACCCCACAAAAGTTACCCAGTCGGCTAGCCATTATAATTTGTCCCTTGTCATAGTCACTCAGGTCCTTACACATGCCGATATTCCCTGCTTCTAACACAACACCTTTGAGGAGAAAATGTTCACTTCCTGCCTAATATATCAAACCCAATGACAGGTGCCATGATAAATTATTCTCATTGTTATTCAAATCAACTGTCAGTAGTCACAATGTTATGGCAAGTCTGTGTATATATATATATATATATATATATATATATATATATATATATATATGCACTTATGATCCAAAACATTATGCCTAATTTGCTTTTGGTCCTTCGCGTGCCAAAACAGGGCTGACCCGCAAAGGCATGGACTGGACTCTACAAGTCCCCTGAAGGTGCCCTGTGGTATCTGCCACCAAGACATTAGCAGCAGATCGTACAACTATTGAGATCTGTGAGATTTAAATACCAGGTCAACACCTTGAGCCCCTTATTATGTTCCTCAAACTGTTCCCAAACAAGGTGTGCAGCGTGACAGGGCACTCTGACGCAGCTCCACTAACATGAATGAAATGTGACTACTGGCATTAGCGGGATGACAAATGAATACAACAATTGATCTCATATCCATTTTAGCATAACATATCTTGGTATAGTTCACGGTTTTAAGCTCTGCATTGGTTTCCTCAGGGTTGACATCCCGGTCACAACTTCTTAATCCCAGGCGAAATCTCATGGCAACCTGCTGAGCAGCCTTTATGCTACCGGCTTCTTATGGCGTTTCATCCACAAAGTTGTTTGCTGCACAGCAAGTTTACTCAAGCAAGCGAGAATGACATGCACAGCGTTTTGTGTGGTTTAAATACACAGACATGTTGCAATAAGACAATAAACAACAGACCACAGGCAGTCAACATGCGGTTGTTTATTATATATACCAATGGTGGAAACAGATCACATCGGATCACAAACACATCGTAAAACATTGAACGCAATGCATAAAACACGAGTTAAAAACCGTCTGATACACATGCAGCGGTAACAACACTTATCGTAACATCAAATGCCGGAAATGTAACAAGCCGGAAGCCGGAGGGCTCACTGTAAAATAAATAAATATCGATGAACACAACAAAGCAATGATAAATAACTTACTGTTTCACACCCAGCACTTCCCTCTGGTATTATGGAGTCAAACTATTTGATTCACGCAACCTGAATAGATAATAACAAAAGTTCCGCCCTAACAAAGGATACTGGTCAGAGATTTTAGAAACTATTTATAATATACTATTTCTATATTTTATTAAAATTTAAAATCCAGTCGAATTAATAATCAAAAATGTACAAAAGTAAGCGGTAATCTGCCAGAGATAAACCAAGTGAAAAACTGAAAAATAATATATTTCAGAGTTAAAAAACAACAATTCAGGGGAACATTTAATAAGTTAAAAACTAAGTAAATTTAGGTGTCTCAACTTCTGTTGATTACTTGCTCTCTCTGTATAAAAGCAATGTTGTCCAAACATTATTTGGACAGTATTGTACTGCAGAAAGTAGTGTATTGCTATCATATTAACAAGAAATGGCTATTAACAATGGAAGACCATTATTACTTGAACATCTATGTCTTTCTTTTAGAAAACGAGCATAGAAAGCCAAGTTGTCAGTGAGTACAGTTTTCTACACCATCATAAGGCACCTGGAAATTTGAGGAAACTCTGACAGAAAGAAGTCTAGCCATCATTACGCCACAACAGCATCTGAGAGTCAACAGCTTCAAGCACAGAATAACACAAGTTGAAGTAAGCAAGTCTCGGTTTGAACTGTTAAAAGAACACTTTGAGGTGCTGGTTTGTCAGTGCATCATCCTTGGGTTTCTAAGTGAGACACTTGCCATCCGATGCTTTATCTAAACCGCCAATGGCCACGCTCCATTCATCTATTCCAGAAAAGTTTAATATTAACTTGGCCGTTGTCAGCACCCCCTATTAAGAAGAAACCATTTTCACAAGAAATACAGCCAATGGCGAAACAAACATAATAGCTGGCAGACATGCACTATTTATTATTATTCTTATTTTGTTTATAAAAGTGCTGTATAAATATCTATTTCAGCATTTGCGATTTTTTTATTATGAGCCATGTTTTTGTAAGGAATGCCTGAATTATGCACCCTGACTGATGGTGGAATATCCTGCACAAATTAGTTGGGCTATTGGCTTTTCCTGCCTTTAAAAGATACATCTGGATATCTGATCACAAGTATATCCGATAAGTACGACATTTTGAACCGTCACACCCTTGATTTCAGCTGAAGTAAGGTTCAGGTAAATCAGGTAGGAACAGTTAGATACAACAGTAAAAGGACGAAGAAGGGAGAAAAATCCTCTGGTATATTCCATTTCCTTGGAATATATTTTTATGAAACCAAGGTTTGATATTTTATGGAGCATGTGAGTACACGGATGAAATACATTACAAGGACAATGTCTTCAAACACCAAATAGCAGTGTCATATATTACAAAATGCATTCAGAACAAGACAAAACAAAGAACAAACAACAAAGTGCTGGGACTGTTGAGGGGAAAGGTGGTTGAGGCGCAGATGTTTTGGGGACGGGGACAGACAGTTGACACACACGTGAAAACTGACAACAGGGGCCCAACACAGGTGAAAACAGACAACAGGGGCCCAACACAGGTGAAAACTGACACCAGGGGCCCAACACATGTGAAAGCAGACAACAGGGGCCCAACACAGGTGAAAACAGACATATTTTGTTTTTGGCTTCTCATTCTGTGGTGGCATACGACAGTACCTGGCTATCGCCCGGGTAGCTCAATGCTGGCTGATGTTGGGGCGTCCCGCTGTGAGAAGAAGGACCTATCGACGTAGAAGCTGACCAACCCAGCTTACCAACCGCTTTGGATTCTGTAGGGAGACACGCTCAGTCAGTTACAGATGTTCTAAACATAAAGACACTACACCTTGGTTGCCCGGCATTTTATAGCTTTCTCGTACCTTTATGTGGCATTGTAGCTAAGGTTATGTTGGATTTCTTTATTTCATTTCATTTTATGTCACATGAGATACTAAATGCCTTCCTTCCAACGATTCAGTGGGATGATATCAAGTTTGTATGGTGTTGTTTAGGTGAAATACTTGTGCTACTTAATTGGTAGTGTACACTGGGTGGCCAAAAATACAAACACATAGAACATAGAAAAGGAATATTACGTTAAAGTATCTATATCTCATTTAAAAAGGAATCTGCAGTTGCTGATGATAAAACTGTCACATGATCAACAATAAACCTGTTTGCATTCAAGGTTAACGTTAACAATGAATGTACAGGCAGCCAGCGGGAAGTAAATGATTGCAAAGGTTTGGTGGGCTAAGTAAACAGACGCTTGTGATCTTTTCATTACCATCTAGCGAAAAAGGATCGGAGTAAATAGGTCGTAGCTAAATCAATCTAACGTTTAATAGCCAGCATGTAATTACATGTTTGCTAACTTATCAGGGTGTGTTTCAAAGTGCCTGATCAAATTCGATGTGGTTGAGCCAGAATCCTTTAACTTGATAGCAATTATTTTGTACCACAGCATGTTTGTTGTCCGCTCTCACGTGCGGCCGTGCGCTGCAGATATGTCACGTATTACGTAGAAGCTCATAGGTTACGCAGGCACGAGAAACCATTAAGCTAAGTCCCGCATCTGAAGTCCGAGTCAAGTCCAAGTCTTTTGAGGACGAGTCTCAAGTCAAGTCAGAAGTCACTGTGTGTGCGACTTAAGTGGGACTCAGGTCCGAGTCTCAAACTCAAGCCCACATCTCCACACATGTATGCAGATAGAGTTTGTTTGTCTGCGCATCTAGAAGATTTGCTTGCCTGTGCTCGCACTCCCTAGCATCGAGGTGGGGCTGGCAGAGGATCGTCCAGAGGATCGACCAGAGGATGAGGTGCTGGGGGTGGATGAGCATCCGAGGGGTCCAACCCCCTCCAGGAACTTGGGAGACTGCCGGCTGCCTATTTGATGGACTTTGCTTTCCATCCTAGGCAAAGGTTCTGTACTATGGCTCCTGGTCTTGGCCTCGTCTGGGGGTGAGAGAGTTGACATGTAAAACGTAAATCCTACATTATCGAAGTTATAGTAACCAACAGTGTACTTGTGTGCTTTCCTGTTGTTACCAGATTTGCACACCCAAGATTCATGAGGTCGAGGTGGCTCCCCGACCTCAAAGTTCTTCCGCAAGAGTCTCTAACACAACGCTTCCAATTAAACTTCATTCAGTTGCCCTAAATCTTAAGCAGCTGTTATGCATAGTAATGCAAGAATTATGCTAAAAGGAATCTGTTAAAAGCAAACCAAAGGCACTCACTTTCAGACGTATTCTTGATCTTCCTCTCTCCGGATTCCTTTTTTAGCATATTCTTTCCATTGCCTAAAAGGTTCGTTAGTTCATCCAAAGGGCTGGTAGGCGTGCGGGAACTTGCTCCCTTCTGCATGGAGCTGTGGGCTGAAGAAGAGTAACTCAACTGGCTCCCCCTGTCTTGAACCCCGCCACCTAAAGACTTGTTGGTTTGCACCCCTGAGGAGGTCGACCGGGGCATGCTACCCCCCATCTTCAGGGCATCGTAAGGTGGCGGTTGCTTAAGGCTGAGCGGCGTGAGTGAACGTCCCACGGTGACAGGTGAAGGGCAAGCGGAGTGGCTGCGTGGGTACCCATGGGCCAGGACGGACGCCTTGTTAAGATTTGAATGCAGGGGAGGTGCCGAGGAGCGTCCAGAGGCAGTAATGGCGCGGGTAAATTGGAGATCCTGCTCCTCCCTCTCTCGTTCCCTGTGTCTCTCTCTCTTTCCATTGCGGTGGTGGTTGGATGATGTGGAGGGAGCCTCGTTGGTCGCGGGTGAGGAAACCCCATCGGGCTTGTTAGCGAAACCCGCGGCCACATTCTCCAGCATGGGAAGATTCGAAACATCCAGCGGGGTTAGCGGTGACTCGTCTGAGTTAGGGGAGCACTGGGCCGGGGCAGGGGGAAAGACCAACAACGGTGGCCGATGGGTGAGCAGGTTGGGAAACGGGGCGGGGATTTCATAGATGGACGCCCAAGCGGTTGATTGGGACGAGGACGGAGCCTGCTCCATATCCAGAAGAGTCGCGGTGTAACTCCCATCCACTTGATCGCACTTAACTTCTTGGAGCAGGTCATCAAACATGGGGTAATTCATTTCCTCGTAGACCGCCTCACTTTGGTTCTCGTCCTCCACGTGGCGTTGTCTCAGGTCTCTCAGAACGTTACCCACCATCTCGATGTAGACGGGCTCGTCTTCGTCCTGGGCGTCCGGGTCTTGGCTCTGCGAGGAGTATGTTTCCCTCCTCGAAGGGTTCCGGTTGCTATGGTTTTCTATATAAGAGTCATCGAAGGAGGTGCTAAGCTGCGTGTTAGGGTTCCTTTTTGGCTTGGGAGGAGGAATCCGTTTGTACTCCTCACTGAACGGTCGGGACCTGGAACCTGTACAGGGGAGAAATATATCGAGAGGAAGAGAGACCAACAGACAGACAAAAAGCTGCATTAAAGCAGGTAATATGTCATAATGTCAGAATTTCTAGTACACATGCAGGTACTAGAACTAAGCTTAGTTAAGGAGAAACCACATTAATAATTCAAGCTGCAAGCAGCCCGGGAGCATGATCTGCTTTAAGAAATGTGCTTTGTTGTACAACTTGTGCACTGACAGTGTCACGGGTGTAGGTTGGACGGATGGATGAAGACCAGTCAGGACCACGGAGAGCGTTCGTTAAAATGATTTAATGACGGGGACAACCCCTTGAATAGTGTGTAGCGACAAAGCGCTTTCCAAGCAACCAACAGGTGCGACGCAGCGCCCTTAATAATAATACGACTCCTCACTGGATGGGGGCATATAATAACCACGACCTCTAAAGAGCGTCCTGGTGTACAAGACACGTAACATATAAACAATTCCACACAAAGACAACCCGACACACAGGGAGCTTAAATAGTCCTCTAATGAGATAATGGACACCAGGTGTAGTGATGACGAGACTGAACCAGGTGTGCAGGGGGAGGAGATAACGATGGCAGCTCAGAAAGCCGGAGAGGACGACCGCCGAAGCCTGCCCGCAGGGGGCGGCACACTGGCTTCCGAGGGAGTTCTCACAGACAGATCAATTTGCACCATTTATTCACAAGTCCTTCAAAAGAAGCATGAATTCCGTTTATTTTCCAATAGTGCCCTCATGTGGCCAAACTTAGCCAATACAATTTATTTATTCTATATTTATTATATAATTTATATTTATTATTTAACCCTACATTTTGTACCACATGTGAATCACATCAGCGTCATACAGATAAAGGAATAATGCCATCTAGCCGTAAAGGCGCCACCTTGTGATCCAACTGGATTTACCTGCAGATGGGACATAGTAATACTGGTGTGGACATGTATTTTGATTGATTTTATTACTTGATTACCTGTGTCTGATTTTAATTCGATATATATGTAAATCCACACCTGCTTGAAGATTGATTGGTCCATAGTGGTCATATTTTCATGTGTTTGGGGTTTGCATTCATAAATGGCCTTGGTCCATACATAGTTAACAAATATCAAGTTCTAATGGACTAGCTTTTGAAGCTTTTTTGTTTACATATTCTCATATTAGTTTAATAATTTAGAATGCGTTAAGAAGGTGCACTACAAGATGTTAACGAGTTAATGTGCATGATATTTTTTTTTTCAATTTATAAAACATTTTGTATGTTTCTATATTGTAATGCATGGGTAAATAAAAATATATCTGCTGTTCATTTATTTCACTTTCTTCCATACAGTAATTGGACGAGGCAATGAAACATTCTCTTTACAAGAACGTCTACAAGAACAAACAAGCCAGGCAACTCACCTTGAAACTTCTCCAGACTCTCTCTGCTAGTATTACTGGATGAAGGTCTTGCGTTGACCCCCTCAGAGGAGATGCTGAGCTTGGTGTTGGGATCTCGCTTGGGTTTGGGTGGGGGTTGCTTACGGGAGCTCCCGTCCTCATCGCACCCACCGACTGAGTGTAGAGACTGAGAACGCACTGTGAAGCCATGGCCACCGGACGAGGACAGGCGTTCCTGGGGCCCTGGCAAAGTCATGAATCCCAATCGGAAGTGTTTCCCAGCATAGCTTCCCTCTGTTGCTCTCGTCATGTCCTCGGCAATCCTGTCAGGAAATATTGTTTATGTAACTTTTTCTTCCGTTTATCTATTGAATCACGTTTGCAAGCGTATTAAAACTTTTCAAATGCCATAAATGCAAGTACAAAATGATGGCACCTTCTCGTCTATATGATCAAGTTGCCCAAGACTTTGACATCTGGTCCACTCATGTTAGCTTAAAATGTTAGCCACTGTTAGCTTAAAATGTATATTGTTTGTATAATATTCCTAACATAAAATAAAAAGAGAACGTAAAAGGATATCATAAATCTTCTTTTCTGGTATGAACAATAAAAACACAAAATTAATAGAGGATATGACCAACAAAAAAGTTAGTTAGGTTAAACAACAACGTTAAATTCACCAAGGTAATCCCGTTCATCTTCTGATGAGAGCGTCATTTACATGAGTTCCAGGTGATCCGTGCGTCTGCTGTGTGACGGGTAAATATTGCAATCAAGGGATTGTGGAGCTTTTACCCCGGCATAGTACCGATATGGCCAGTGAGGGCTTTTGTCTGGGAGAGTCAGGCCGCGTCACACATAAAGGAAGCATCTTTCCTTGTTCCTCTACTGCCTTCAGTCCTTCCCTGCCTTCAGTCCTTCCGTATATTTTTTTAAGGGTCAGTAAGGGTTATGTTCGTCCGGTCTTCTCCCGGGCTGTCTGATATGATTGTTACCTTTGGCTCATTGACACACTGACCTGCAAGCGATTTCTGCGCTGTTCTTTTGCACTTCTGCTTGGGTGCGAACTGCATTTCGCAGTACTGCACTTGTACTGTTCAACGACAATCAAGCTGAATCGACTCTAATCTAATCACATTTTCACAATGGAACATCTGCGTAGACGTGCGTGCCCGTTTTCAGTAACCATACAAAGCCCCAGATGTTCCTGTCAGAGCTCTACAGCTACGATTGCCAAAGAGGGCGGTTCGTGTGAAGCCATGTGGTCTTTTGGTTTTACCTTTTGATGGATTCTTCTTGTCTTTTCTTCTTATCGTGTTTCTCCTGAAGGTACGCCCAGTTGGTCTCGTTCCGGACGCGGTCGCTCTCGCGGGCAATGTCCGAGGCATTCTGGATGACCAGTCCGTCGTAGGCCCTGAGACCTCTGTCCTCTACGTACTGGACGAACCTGCTGAATGATGCCTCCTCCTCAAATGAAGTCATTGTTCTTCACTGCCAGTGGAGTAGAGAAGAAGACACATGCAGGGCTTCAGAGTTTCTCAAAAACAAGGTTTAATGACAGTAATTATGTTTAGGTATAAAGACAGACTAATGACTGTCAAATCATGCAAGGTGTTGTTCAAAATGTTTGCAGTCGATATGTGTCAATTTGTGTATTGGTATAGATGTATAGAAACCCATGTTAAACAAGCAAAGGCAATTTTAGAATTTTAGAATTAAGTTTACTGTAATATCACAGTTTAGGTTTGGAATTTCAAAACAGAATAACGACTCATTTGTTGCTATGTGTTTATGTTTACAAATCGCTCATATTAACTGTTGGACGGTCAATGCGTGCAACTCGCTCATTCAAGGAGGACAGAGTTGATCGATCAGAAATGCAGCATCATCTGGTTGTATTGCTGCATGTTCGCTCACAGTAAAAACACAACCTTGTTTAAACACATAGCATATACACAGATGAGCCAAAACATTATGACCACTCCTAAGTAAAGTAAATAACGTTGATCATCTACTAACAGAAACCCAATGGTGCTGAGTCTAAGGAATATGACTCTAGCACCAGACTGACATCCGCAGGCATAATATTTGGTCATATTGTTTGCCTCATTAGTGTATATATGCCATATACATTTTATTTTATGTAGTCAAAGCTCTAATCTGCTGACATTGGAGGCTCAAAAACTAATCAGACTGCTTCATAAATGACTCTGGCTATTATTTATAGACATTATTCTGGCAGTGAAAAATACTCTCAAACACGATTTATTCGGATGCTCTTAAACTCCAATAATCAATAACGATTAGTACGCCCATGAACCTGAGCCACAATATTTAGCACAGCCTCTGAGAGACACTGTCGGTGAAGTGTGTATACAATAATGTGTGTGCATGGGTTAAATTTTTTAGGTTAGAAAGAGGGTGTGTGTGCATTAATGTGTAAATAAATCATCTGGTTTGTCTCAGCATTCCCTCACTATCACATGCCTACTCTTCATCTCCGTGCTTGTTTCTTTTTGTCCTGTTTTTAATTTCACCTTCAAGCCTATATAGGCCCTGATTTAATGTCGCCATTAAGCCGCCCCCCTTCCCCCGTCTGATGATGTCACAGCTGCATTCTAAAAAGGGAATGCAGCGTGAGCCCGGCCGTTGCTTGGCAACAGCATCTCGGCGGCGGAGGGTGACGTAATGCGGCGATTCAACATTCAGAGAGAGACATTTGTTACGCCTCGGAGACTGGAAATAAGATTTCAACCTGCAGTGTTCTGTGGTGAACTGTCCGCCTGTATGTCTATAAGGCTGAGAATACGGACAGTGAGATCGGCATACCGTACTCTGGGCATACAACGGCCAAGTCCCAGAAATTGTATAGATACCAATAACCAAATGGTTATATCCTGCAGACATACTGTACACTAACAACATCAGATATTTGAATGGGTAAACCACATGCAACAGACAATTTAGCACAGATCTATATGCAGGTTATTAAACAGAACACCAATCTAACAATACGCAGTTTAGTGAACAATAGGGATTGATACTTACAGCAGCTGACCAGGATAATCCAGGGGTTAAAGCCAAGAGGCAAATGTTCCGTCTCATCCACAGAGCGAAACAGGAGGAGAGCGGGTTGATCTGCAGGTAAGCTGAATCACAGAACATAGCACCATTCACCGGGAGAACTCCCACTAATTGGGAGCTCAAAAGCGGAGGAGATAGTCTGACACCTCTTCTACGGCTGCTGGAGATCACACAGAGGCATCAGAAGGTTGGCCATCTTTGAGTGACTGACTATAGAGTCGTTAAAGGGCCAGTGTCATCTCCAACCCTCTGTGTCGGAAAGGACCTAGAAAAAGGAAACCGGTATAAAAGGAGCCCCCCCACCCCCCCTGATGAACAGATTCCTCTGATGGAACTTGGCTAGCTGGGCTAAATATCGACAGAATCTAGCTCCTCCTCCTTAGAACAGATCACAGGCATAGACACGCACAAGTAGAAGTAGAAACAGCAAGCAGTGCTGTCAGTGCAACACAACAGAATTCAACTCCTCCCCTAGATATGTGGCCCCTCCTCCGTTTCTTGCTGCTGCTGTGGTCATAATCACACAGAAACACACTGGTCACGTAACAACACCAAACACATTAAGTGGTGCAGGAGGCAGACATTACAAACCGAAACAGAAGGCAGGGAGTGGCGTAGGAGACGGCATTGCTTCCTCCCCGAGATGGTTTGTAGCTCGAACACATTCCATCAGCACAGCATTTAAAAAGTCCTGAACGATAAACCACAGCACAGATGATGTCTTCTCATGTGCTCATTGCAACCCCCCTCCCCTACTGTGGTCATCATGAACTACCACCCTATTGCCTGACCACATAGGATAGATACATCTCTCACTTTGTTTACCATTATCATTGATGAATTATATCTCCCGTATTTCTCATATGTATGGGCTAAGGGGTAGGGTTACAAAGAAAAACATCCAAGCCCTGCTGAGGTTTGCAAAGAACAGACATCAAGTCTCCCGAAAGCATGTAGGCAAATCTGTTATGGTCTGATGATACTAAGGTTGAACGTTTTGGCCATAACTCCAAAAGGTATGTTTGGCGCAAAAACACTGCACATCACCCAAAGAACACCATACCCAGATTGAAGCATTGTGGTGGCAGCATCATGCTTTGGGGCTGTTCTTCTTCAGCTGGAACTGGGGCCGTAGTCGGAGTGGAGGGAATTATGAACAGTTCCAAATACCAGACAATGATGTGCCTTAAACTGTACATGTCAACATGTTTAGACAAAAGCACATCCGTAAAAAAGATCCAGGTTGTTTTCCCTGTTGAAGAACAAAAAAACTGACTTCAGTGCCTACAGCAACTGCTACCTAATGCTAAATAACTTTTATTAAATTGTATTTTCTTCTACCAGAATTTTGTAAAAATAAAAAATAAATGTTCCCTTTAAATCATTTTAATATCTGAGGTTTGTTTAATGTGTAGGTTTTACCCAAAATAAAATGAAATAAACATGGAATTTGTAAATAATATGAATTTATTCATGCTTTTAACAGTTTACATATAATGCCTTGATAAATACAGGTTGTTTAGGGGAATATGTGTGTTAGTGAATGGTTTATCCCATATGGATTAAGTGTACTGATATCACATGATATATAAAACGGATTGCTTCGCAGGTTGCAGACCGTTGGCGTTTCTGTGTGACGGTAACATTGAAGATTTCCAACATTGAACCCAGATAAGGTTCTAATGACATGGGTGAAAGTAGGGGTTGAGGGTTTGGGAGGTCGAACAACTACTCACTTCTAAATCGCCTGTTTCCCCATCTACACATCTGCAGTCTCAGTGCTGCCATTAGGATACAAACAGGCATTACATCATACAAATGGAATGACTTAGGGAAACTGGTACTACTGTGAAGTAATTATGTGTAATAATGTGAAGTAATGTGAAGTGTTCTGTATCATTCAAATACAAATGGAATACCTTCTGTTCCTCAGTCCAGTGTCAGTAACTTTAACCACAAAGCTCTTTGTAGTCCAGTGTAAAAAAAAATGTACACCACCATAACACTAGTGAGATAAACCCAATTGAATCTAATCTAGGGGTGGCAAATCTCACACATCAAGAATCAGTAAGTACTGTATGCACACAGGTTTTGTTTGTGCCAATCATCACACACGTGGATTTAAGTGTAGGAGTCTTAATGCCTTGATATGATTATTTTAATTGGATGTGTTACTTTGTGACAGGAAAGACATTGTTTTGTTACCCTGTGCGGTTTCAGAAATTTTTACTGCCAATACAATCTACATCGTGGCAAGAGTCTTCTAACATTTTTACAACATGATATTCTTCTTTGGAAAAATAACATGCATTTTAAAAAATAGCACCACAATAATTCCTGCCTAAATAAATACTCTTGACATTTACAGTAAAAATATAAATCAAATGCAAACGTATTTACATACAACAGAAGATAATGCCAAAACATACAGGGAAACATTTCTAGACTGTTATATAGTTGAAGAAAATGGCTGTGTGTTAGTAAATGTTAATTGCTCGCATTAGGTTAGGTAGTATATTTGGCGCAAAAGATTGAGTCAAGATTGAAGGGGTTAAATGAATGTACCAATTTATGTAGCGTGCAAAAAAGACAACTCATCGTAAAACAGGTAAAATAATTGTAACTACCTGTTACATCAACAACATATTTTTTTTGACTTGACAATTGAGAAGAAGCATTGTTTAACAAGTAACTAGTAACAGTTGTAATGCGCATGCTTACAAACTGTAGCAAAGTGGCCAAGCTGGTAGGGGGCCCCTGGCCACTGGGTATGTTTGTTAAATATGTCTTTACACCAAGGTTCTGTAGGACCTGCTTTGCATTTTTGGGGGTTTATCAAATCACATTTTTAAATTTCTGCTTCATGACAGGCAGTTGGCTTTATTTGTAATAAGTGATTGGTAGTAAGTCGCGTAATGTTACTGGGAACTGGTCTAGATAACCAGAAAGCTTTTTACTTTTTCCTTGTGTTCATCGATTATTTTATTCAACCAAGTTTACAAAAACTTGAATAAATAAACGTTTGGCGATTAGGCAACATTTGATGTTCATCACATAACTAGTCTGTTCAAAATGTCAGAAAGAAAGTAAGAGACACAAAGTTTGCTGAAATAACGCTGTAATTCATTTGCATAAACACTTGTCGGAGAAACAATGATTCACGAATGAAAAATAGGTAAGACTGACGGGAATCTGGATATTTGACGATGTAGAACATTTATTTTAAAATGACTTGTCGCAACTTAAGATTGTCTGATAATACTGAGTATATACACTTAAGAAAGTAACATAAACGGGTATTTAGGCAGCCATTTTGTGCACTAATTTTGGACCGTGAATTCAGTTATGCTTCAAAATATTTTTGAGAAAGATAATACGGAACAAAAGGATGATTAGTTGGACTCCCCTCCATCTTATCTAGCTAGGTATCTATCACATCTAAAACACATCTAAAAAGTATTTCGCAAGGTTTAGCTTTAAAAATTTGCCTCTAGAGACGCCATTGTTTTTTCAAGGCTCAGTAAGTCAGTAATAAGGCTCAGTAAGTTACCTTTCAGATTTCTTGAAGGTAACTTAAATTTAACTTAGTTTCCAGTTATGTCTTGTGCAAGCCAGTTGGTCTTTTTTTTTTAAAAAGGAACACACATAGCTGCTAGCTCACACAAATTTCCTCCATAGCCAATTATTTAAAAAATGGGTTAAGAAACCCTCTTGAGCTATATAAAACACTTAGTTATGTTTATCAGACATAAAAACAAAGGAAATATAACATGGACATCACAAATGCTTATTAGTTTCAGCTCTAAAACATTTGGTGTTAAAACCCTCCTGTTATCCTTGGGGTCAATTTGACCCCATTCAATGTTTAAAGCAGAGCTTTTATTCAATGTAGCATCATATTTCGGGGTTCAACAATATGCCTTACTCACTGACAGATAAGTACTGTCGCCGTTCAGTAAAGTTTTGTTACAGCACAACAATGTGAATGGTTACGGAAGATCCATTATACATTTGTTTGGCAAAAGATTAAACACAGATACAGAAAGATCATATAATGCCTATTTAGAGTACAACCTGAAATAAAGTGCAATTCATGAAAAAGGCACAAACATTGTATTGCAACCATTAGGTGTAGATACTACCTGTCTTCCTAAATAGGTACACGGAGAAAATTGTTGCATGAGCACCTTAAAAGACGCTGAGATCCTCTATTTTATAATAATTATTAGCGCATATCCGCAGCTATGCACATTGTAATAAAAGCTCTAAGTCATTTCTTTGGACCTTGCAAATTTCTGCTAAGAGCCCAAGTGAAATTGGGAGACACATTTGTGTTGTTTCTGTACATTTCCATATTGAGGACATTGGCGATGGGGTAATGATGTTGTGTGTCAACATGTTTCAGGTGTTTGCTTCCTTTAACAAGTAGTGGTCACATATAGTTATATCAACAACTCTCCATGGTAGCCTACTGCAAAATCTAAATGATGCCGTACTGGAGAAAAAAACCAAGCAGGAGGATTCAACAATGTTGGTTTACCAAAACCACCATGTGCCAATGAAAAACGAGCTGTTCCTCCTCAAGTTCTGCTCACAAAAACAGTAGCCATTGCTAACATTTATTTGAGTAAGTATTTAAGAAAGCATTGCTAACCAAAATTCTTTTTTTAAGTTGTTTTATAATGCATTTGTTCAGGTTCATGTGAAAACGGGTAAGATTCCACTGTTGCATAAGGTTACAAATTTACACTATCGTTCAAAAGTTTAGGGTCACTTAGAAACAATAGGGTTTTTTTCAAAAAGAAGCAACATTTTTCGCCATAAAGAAACATAAAACGGGTGATCTTCAATTAAACAAATACATAGGCATAAAGAGGCCTGTTGTCAGCAACCATTGCTCCTGTGTTCTAATGGCACGTTGTCTATGCTAATCGAAGTTTAATCGAAGCAATCTAAAAGGCTAAATTATAGTTATAAAACCTTTTTGTTAGCAACTCTAAAGACTTTAGCTCTGATTAAAAAAAGCAGGAAAACTGTCCTTCTTTAGTATAGTTCAGTATCTGGTGCATTAGTGTGTGTGTGGGGGTTCGATTACAGGCTGAAATGTCCAAAAACAACAAAACATTCTTCCGTAACTCGTCAGTCTATTCTTGTTCTGAGAAATTAAGGCAACTCCATGGAATTTTTTTACAAAAAACTGAAGCTCTCGTACACCAATGTTTACTATCTGTGGTCTCTAATCAGAATAAAAAGTGGAGTGAGAGGCCCTTGTGAGCAGGGGGGCAAGTGCAATAATGTATAGTTTGTGAAAGACACCTCAAATGTCCTCAACTGACAGTTTCATTAAATCACATCCTGGATTAGTCTCTTCGCAGTTGACGTTTAGACTGCTGTTTTGCAAGTGCCTAATGTATTAGCCTTCATGCTTGTTTTTCGTTTTAGACCACTGTTAGCCTGTAACCAAATTCACAAACGCTCCAGATACTAAACAGGTCTAGTTGTCAAGTTGTTTTACTGCAAATTCCATTTCAATGTTGAAAACGTGTTATTCTTTTAAAAACTAGGACACTTCAGTGTCAACTCCAACTGTTGACCGGTAGTGTATGTAACATTACATACCTACTAAAAAGCCAAATAAATCACACTGGAATATTTTTTTGTAAAGCCATCTGGCAGTTCGAAACCCCCATAACATAATGAATGGTTGGTCTCCAGACAAGGTTTCTGGCTTTGATGGGTCCCAGCCCCCAAATGAGTGTGGGGGCAACTGTTTAATGTACAAATATTTTGTAGTGTGTGACGAGTTACAGTGATGCATTAAGGCCACTCTGTATCTATCATCAGCCAGTTAATATCAGATACTCAAATAAAAAAAAAACACAAATAACTGTCAGCCAACTTCAACTGATTTCAGGAGAAATGGGATACAAATGTCAAAACCTGAACTAAAAAGATAGTTGATCAAGTATGTTCACATTGTGAACGTGGATTGTAAAAACATAAGAGAGAGAGAGAGAGAGATAGGGAGAAAGAGAGAGACAAAAATCGACAGAGAAAGAATAGTAATCAATATGGTTCACAGCCTTTCAGGTAACCTAGTGTAGTTACAGCCTCTCTGGTGACTTATGTTATCTCTGGCTCTCGGGCCACGGATCAATGTCCATTGTTAGTGCACTTCTCTGTGGATGCTGCGGTCCAAATAAGCTTTATATCCAGGCACTCATGGTAGGCGACTGAGCCCAGAATCTCAGAACAAGGATGAGCAGAGTCACTCTTTCATACACACATTGCACCGGCCCACATTGAGGTGCTGCTGCCACTCCTCTCTGAAAGTGCCTTGTGACGTTGACGGGTTGAATTGTCCACCTGTGCCCACTCGGGTCAGCCAGAAGCTGTATACGTTGGCAAAGTAGCTGCACGTTCCCCTCTCACCCTGGCATTCCACAAACGGCTGCGCACGGAAGTCCCTGAGGCAGCTTCCCGATGATGTCAGAGACTGGCCTCCGCCTCCGTCACCGGCCCCTGTGTGCTACAATACACATGTGGGTTTTTAGCACACAGCGCCAACGCAGCCACACACATACAAATTGCCGGGGCCTCGTGGGGTGTCTGACACCCAAGAGTAAACACATGTATCCAATAGAGAACAAACAAGTCTTTTGCACCGTTTGCACTCTGCTTAAACACACACGTACAGATGACACACCAATGAGGACACACAAACGCAGAACCATTTACCATGAGAAACGAGTATCCCATCCACAAGCTCTTCCAGTTGGGTGGACATAACGGGTTGATGAGGTCTTGGCTGTGAATGGCCACAGCGGGGCTGGGAGCCTCACAGACCGCACATCGGCTGACGTGCCGCAGGATCTCCTTACCCGTCATGGGCGTCATGGGTACCGCCGCCGTGGTAGACAGCCAGTAGGATTTGTCGTTGCGGCTGGCGTAAGAGCACGCTTCCATGTTGCAATAGGAAAAAGGCATAGTGCTGAAAAGACGTAAACACGACCCGGCCTGACCTGGTAGGGGGCAAAGACACGAGGCTGCAGTCAAATATGCTGGCATAATCACACACAATTACGCACACCGAGACGGTATCTGCGTTAGAAATGACACGGCAAGTCTTACATTAAGCAAGCTGAACATGCTTTCTTACGAAAACATTTGTTAGAAAGCAGACATTTTACCCAGAAGAGTGTTAATATTAAGTATTATTTAAGGCAACCATCAATTGACAGTTAGACAAATTGTCTTTAAATGGAGCCAGTTTAGTACTGTGGCTACTCTTCCTAGAGATGGGCGCACTGCCAAGATGAATCCAAAGGCAAAATCCTCAGTGAGGTCAAAAAGAACCGATGAGTAACGACTAAAGGCTTGAAGACACCACTGGAACTGGCAAACATCCCTGTTCATCAGTCTTGGAACAGGCAGGATGGCCATGGCAGAACACCACAGAGTAAGCCAAAAAACATCGCAGTACATGTGAAGTTGGCCAAATAAGCACATTGGAAAACCACATCGCTACTGGGAGAAATGTTTTATGGACTGATGAAACAAAATTGTTTGAGAAGAATACTCCCAAAAACGGAACAGCTTACCAACATCAAAAAATCATCCCGACTGTGAAATTTGGGCTCGCTGCCTCAGGGCCTGGACGAATTGCCAGTGAAGAAAAAAATGAATTTGCAAGTTTACCAAAATATCCTATAGGATAATGTCCGGGTGGCTGTCAGCCTGCTGAAGCTTGGTTGAGTTGGGTAATGTAGCAGGGCATTGACCCTAAGCATCGACCTAAAGACCACCACAGACTAGCTTCAGAAAAAGAAAGTGCCTTTTTAAGTGGCAAAGATAGAGCCCAGACCTTAACAACCATAGAGATGCCGTGGAATGACCTCAAGAGTGCTGTTTGCACCAGCCATCTTATGTGTCCCAGCTGAAGCAGTTTCGTGGAGGAGGAATGATCAGAAAAAAACCTCCTGACCATTGTAAACGTCTGATGTGTTTGCTTGAAGAAGGTCTGACCAGCTTTGAATGCCAAGGGTACACTTACCCGAAAAGAGTAGTGTTCAATAAAGACACAAGCAATTATAATTGTTTGAATGCTATCAGCTTAAGCACAGTGTGTTGATTTGTCTATTGTAGTGACGTATGGGGGTTAGATTACATTGCATGGCAAATTACAGCAGAAAACCAGTTAATTCCAATGGGTCACATACTTTTTCTTGCCACTGTATGTTTTTATAACTTAAACCCCCCTATTTTTATTTTAATAAATAAGATAAAACATTTCCTAAATACTTTTGTGGACCTATTGCCAATTGTCTTATTGTACATGTCAACATAATATAAATGTTGAATAGTATGTACCTCTATGTTGTTCACAAAAACAGCACCATTACACAAAGTACATGTTATGTTTTTAAAAGACTAAAGGACTGACACAAGGCCAGATATTGTTGCAGATCAACATACCAAGGTCCTGTGTGTGCGCTTTCTCTTGGCCCTCCAGATACAGCAGACTGTAGCCAGTCCACATTTCTGTCATGTCTTCTGGACAGGTAGGAGGTGTTTCTGATTGGCTGTGGATAACCAACAGGAAACCAGAGTTGGAAGTGGTGTAGGGGCCTGAGGTGCCGGGGTCCCCACGTGGGCCTGGGTCTCCTACCATGACAGACAGAGACAACCAGAAGAAGCAGATGGAGACATGACCAGTCAAAACACTGATTTTCTTGTTTAAGGATTCCAGGTAGGGAAAGGCCATTCACAAAGAACCTGGTTGGTTTCCCATTTTAATATCCTGATCTGATCTCTCGCTAACCGATTTGTTTCATTGCATAATCGCCAAACTCACAAAGCACATAAAGTTGCAAAGAACTGAATGTATTTAAAACAAAAAATTAAACAAGGTATTATGGGATTTACACAAAGTATACAGCCAAAAGTAAAGGTACACAAACTGTGGCAACTGAATGGCTATTACTGAGACTCTTTAGTTATTGTCTTTGGCGACTTTAACAAAGGTAAACTCAGCCGCGAGCTTCCTAAATACAAACAATTTATTAAAAACCTGACCAACCCATCCTCACCCACAACCATCTCCCCTGAGATCACAATGGCAGCAATCACACCTTTCCTGTAGCCAAAATGGGACTCTATACAGGAGAGGGGTGTAAACAGAATATTCGAGAGTCAAAACCCGAGGAGGACAGCTGGTCCTGATGGAGTCTCTGCATCCACCCTCAAGCAATGCGCTGACCAGCTATCTGCAGTGTTCACAGACACTTTCAAAAATCATTGCAACGCCCCAGCCTGCTTTAAGTCCTCCACCATCATCCCAGTCCCTAAGAAACCAAAGATCACAGGGCGAAATGAGCCAACTCACTCACAGTCACGCACTTTACAGCCCAGAAGAGACAGGAAGGACAGCTGTAAAAACAACTGGGAAATGAGTCGAAACCACTCTAGCGTTTGGATAGATTTCAATAATGTAGATAATGTTAGATTTGCCAAAACAAAATCTAATTTCTAGCCGGTTCTACACACAACCTACCGGCATATGTGAACTGTGCACCCAACTGTGAAGCTAGCTGTAGGGGAGCCTTGAGAAACTAGCGGGCCTGCTTGTGATAGGGGCAGGCACCTCCACACCTGAAGATGGATCCACTCATTCATCACTCATCTCCGCGACCCATATCAACACAGTATTTATGTACCAGTTTATGCCAAAGTCTATGTCTGTAGCCAAACGAGGCCAAATTGATATTGCATTGGGTAAAATAACTGCCATCAATTTCCAGGCATTTTACATTGTGGCAGACAGGTTTTAGAAATGCAATAGCCTCAATCCAATGACCACATTTCCAAGCAGGAGTATGATTTAATTCAATCATTTAATTAAAACGGTTTTAACACTAATCACAGTCAAACCATCGCATACTGTTTGACTAGAAGATGACTTTTCAAAGAGCCGCTTGGGAGTCAAAGTTTGCTCTTTCGTTTTGCTGACGCAAACGAGCCGGTTCACGAGATTAGAGCCTGGATGCCCGTCACTTATGTCCAGCCGAATGTGACGCATCACTAAGGCTCTACTTTGCTCTCGGCACACCACTGCGAGAAAACACTAGGTTAATGTCTTTCTCACCCGAGAACGCAGCTCTCGTAACAACCAACAACCCTCGTGTTCCTCAACATCCCATACCACCACAGGTGCACGAATGTCTTACACCGCACATATAGGACCGAGCAAGGCGGTGAGAGACGCTCAGAGACACCTAAGAACGGAGCCGTCACACGTTTTTCTTTCAAATAACGTTTAAACAACATCTAAAAGTGAGACACGAACGAACGAACGGTCAAGGAAACCATTCATGTTTCTTTACAGTGTGACTGTGAACGCAATTAGCATGACTATACGTAACGCTAGGTGTTTCTGAGGTTTTGGATGGAGTCGTGTCTCATGATCTATAACATTTTGAACAGGTCTGATGATTAAACTGGACCGTCTCCATCCACTGATGCTGCGTCATGTGACTTACCTTTGGTACCCAACGGTCCACGCCCCCCCTGTGCTCCAAATTGCCCGGGGTCCCCGTCTTCTCCCGGCGGGCCGTCTGGACCTCGATATCCTGGTGAGCCCAACTGGCCGGGTCTTCCTGTGAACGCAGGCACAGGTCGACACATTCACGTCTCATTAAGTTGCAGTCACTTATCCTCTTATAAACACATTTTAACGTCAACGGGTCTCTCTGAGTCAGTACAACCACGATATATTTGTATTTTTATTTGAATGCAATCAGATTTCAGGGGTACACATTTCGGGGTAAACAATAACACATTTTCCGCACTGAGACAACTTATGCAAATTTTTTGGTGATTTAACATTTGTTACAAAAGAAGAACTGTTGACAGCGCATTCCCCACTCTCATCCACGGTGGTGAAACCGGATTGACGCAAATTATAGACTGTCAAACAATTCTACGATACAATGGCATTACAAATATCAAAGACGACAATATGATGATTATTAATTCAACCAATAGTTAATACAAACAGAACGGCCGTAATATACGGCGTCTTTCACAACGTGATTCTTAACAATAACGCAAAAAGGACGAGGGAGGAAGGTTGAACAGAAATACACGCGTTCGTTTGGGAATGACAGCCAGGTGTGCGTAGTGACAATCTTAAAAGGATCCACAAATGCAAATGCCACAGTTCGAACATTACTACCTTACAATGTAAAGATATTTCGGGTTTCCTTTGAAGATGATATAATAGCATACCTGTCTGTCCATCCAAACCATTGGGTCCACGGCCTCCAGGTAATCCAGGCAGGCCTGGTTTTCCCGGTGGGCCAACAGGTCCGGGATTAGGCTGAGAATATATTTGAGGTATCATATCCCCAACTTGTCCCTTTGGGCCTGTGGAGGAAAGATTTAAAATATATGTTTTTTTTCTGCATCATTCTGCATCTGGACAATTTGTGTTGGTGATGAATATAACAGTCATCAGGAGATGACCTGGATCTCCACGTTGTCCCTTGGGTCCTTGGTTCCCCACTGGGCCAAATGTTCCTGTGGGACCGGGGGGTCCTGGAATCCCCATCATTCCTCGATCTCCTCTTAAACCTGGAGGACACCAGGATTACAGGCAATTCAAATTGAAGGATCGATTTGGTCACTAGTCGTTTCTTCGAGAGACAATAATAATAATCAATTCCAGATGTTGCCGTACAAGAAATCATGCTACTAGTGGATATGTATCAAACAAAATAATTGGATTCATCAGAATCATCTGGGAGTGTCACGATCCATGGGTGGTGCAGTGTAGTTGGAGGAACCAAACGCAGAGCAGATACTCGTTCGATGGGGTTATAGTCAAAGAAACCGAGGCAACGAACAGGTGACCACATTTAGACCGAATGGATTTAAATCGCGCTAACTAGTGACTCACTAAAGAAACGACACTAACAGCAACACTTAACATTGAAACACTCAGCAACCTGGTAGGGCGTAACACGCAACAGTGATTCACCAGACAGGTGAAGCAGAGAGAAATGTGTACACCAACTAATTAGACATAGGATCCTGGTGTGACGGGTTAGACAAGACAAGGAAATTAGTCCCGGGATGAGTTCATGGATCAATGAAGACATGAGTTCTGCCCCTCACACTGACAGGTATAGCTCGGGTCCTCCTCCAGCATTGAAGAAACATTGACCGCAGTCTGTGAAAACTCCTCTAAGCTCAATCGCAATATGCCTGTTCCGAACGATTACATCGAACTGTCGTCCATTGTGAAAAAAAGTTGAAAAGAGTGGTGATCCGTGTTCAATTGTATTGTAACATTTTGCCTTCTGTTACGCCAAGAGTATGCGATTCTGTTGGTAGGGTTGAGCAGCCAATCGTATTGCACCGTATGTACTGATATCAGCAGCGCTGCATAAAACTGAACATTTGGTCTCAATATGAACCGCCCCCTGCTTTGATATATTTTGGACTATGGCAAAGGAACAAGCAGGTGATCAAAAAGTACCATCTCTAAGAACGAGTGTGACCCAGCTGCGATGTGAAAATCGTGACATGGATACTAAAATTGTGAATGTTGTTATTGAAGTGTATATTATTAAAACATGTAGGTAATCCCATTGTTAGAGCCTACATGAAGAAACACATTTCTGAATGTATTGCATTAATAACCGGAAATGCTATCCAGGTACTAGCTACCCATCTCAATCTGCTTTCCTCTGTTTAATGCCTTGTCAACACCACCCATAATTTCCCAATACCTTTAGGCCCTGGCAACCATGCGATGCCGGGCAGTCCGGGGGGACCTTGGGCCCCTTTATCCCCTTTGAGCCCTGGTAGGCCTGTATCTCCATAGTCCCCGACATTGCCACATATGGGTAGGGTAAGGCCAGGGCACCCGGAGTCACCTGGTGGACCTGAAACAACGTAACACGCACAAGTCTGATCTGAGTTGCTTCGAGTGACAGCAAATTGGGATTTACCAAATCCAGTAAGAATTAAACCAAATGTGCAAGTTATGTGAAAGTTATTAGACATTAAATATGACAGGTATGCAAGTTAGTATGCAAGTGGGCAAACTAAATAAAAATAGATTGCAATACTAATCGAACAAACGCACCTTCTGTTGATAAGCTCTTGTTTGCATGTTTAAGGTAGGGGTTAAGATGAAGATAATGGTTAAAATGTAACCTGTCAGCAGAGTCAGTAGACGTGTGGAGCATCTACACACCTACATTTCGGTTAACATACAAAACTGTAACTAAAGTCTGCACTGGACACATATTCTCTTGCCCATTGTCCGGTTTGTCAATTCCTCATTCCACTCAAAAGGCGTTCATTCAAGAAAGGCTTGTTGACTTGGTTTCAACCAATCAGCATTCAAACTAAACTAAATTCTACAGAGGAGCTCTAAGTATCTTCACAAAATGATTCCTCTTCAACAGTTTTAACCCTTAATTGTATTTATTTTTTTTACAGATCTTTTAGTTCTCATTTACCATACTTTGGCTCACCCTTTTAATTTTCCCTACTCATTCAAAATGTTGACAGCTCAGAATCTGACCTTGTGGTCCATCAGGTCCAGGGAATCCTGCCTGGCCACATTGGCCGGGTATAGGCTCCTTACAGTCCTTGGTTGCCAGACCAGAGGGACCAGTTGCTCCTGGCATTCCTATAGAGAGAAGTAATTTGTCGTTAAAACAGTTTACTGATATGTAAATCCACGTAGAGAAAGAGAATTACTGTATATAATGTAGGCGACACTAGCAATGTTCAACCTGTGGTACTGTAGGCGATTTGCAGAAATATAAAAAGTATGTATTTCATTTCTGAAATGAATTAGAATGGTAACACTATTGCCTACTTTGCCAAGTGTTCATTTGATGCTTTTTTACACCCTTTTGCAAAACAATTTTTAAAACGTGTGTAAAAAGTTGTATGAGATGTTGTGGAAGAAGCCACGCTGTGCCTTGTGCTACTCTGGGTCTCTTGGATCACGCCATGTCCCACCTAACACCATCATACAAGCAAAAACTAGAACTTTCTAAGTCTGTTTCGATGAAGAGGAGCAGTAAAGCTAAAAGTGCTCTGTGTGATTGTCTGGACTGCGTTAAATGTGACATTGTCAGGTCTGCCACGGACGGCTTGGATGAATACACTGACGCTGTATCTTCATACATCTGCTTCTGTGAGGACAGCTGCATAACAACATGGCCCAGGGTGCGCTACAACAACGACAAACCCTGGTTCACAGCTAAAATCAGACGTCTGCGAGCATACAAGGAGGAGGCAACCAAGAGCGGGGACAGGAACAGTTTCAGAGGCACAGTACCGCTTGAAAAAGGCAGTGAAGGAGGCCAAGGGCCTGAATAAAGAGAAATTAAAGCAACAGGGAACGATACTGCTTTGGTCTGGAGGGGCATAAAAGGGATCACTAATTACAAAAGCAAACAACCCCAGGCTGTGATTGATCTGCAACTTGCCAACGACCTGAATACGTTCAACGGCAGATTCTTAAGACATAAGAGCAGTCCTGACAGCATACACTCTTTGGATGTGTCCAGCCACCAGCAACAGACCCCGATTTTACAGTACCTGTTGGTCCCGGCTGTCCCTTTGATCCGGCCGGTCCTGGCTGGGAGGCCCCCGGAGGCCCCTGATTTCCCCTGGACCCCTTGTCTCCTGTAATGCCTTGAGCACCAGGGTAACCAGGCACACCTGGGCCTGGAAAACATATGAGCCAATAAACTGTTACTGATCAATAATACTCAGTGCCAAAAGAACACAGCAATTCAATTGTAAACTATACTATGTCCATGACTTCAGAGCGATGATCTAACAATTGCTTTGTCCGTCCTACTGACCTCTGACCCCATACTCGCCCTTGACACCCTTCAGCCCGTCGAGTCCATGCAAACCGAGCGGTCCAGGCGGACCTGGGATGTAAAACCACCATGAAATAAGGCAATCGCATTAATCGAGAAAATAATCTCAAAATGCTCAGATTTTTTTTTACCGGTCATCGATTGGTCTCGAGTACATTCTCACCTTTGAGTCCGAGTTGTCCTGCCTCACCCTTCTGCCCAACATATCCAGGGGCCCCTGGGGAACCATCAAACCCAGGGTTACCGGTTGGGCCTGGGGGTCCGATCACACCTTGCCAGAAGAGATGGGAGGGGTGATCAGAATAAGATTATGAGCTAAAAGCTACAGAACTGCTGCAGGCAAAAATATTCACACCCTTGCTCTAGATATAATATGTTTTAGAAAGTACCTCTAAAGGTTAAGCTAACGTTAGAAGGCTAAGTTAGCAGCCAAAGGAGACACTCATGATTCAATTTTGTGACGGAAAATAGACACACATTAACAAGAGTCAATTATTACATTGGCATTAGATGACAGGCCACCAAGAGGCCAATGGAAAATATAAAGGAGTTGCAGTAGTTGTGAGTACGTAGCAAAAAGAAAAAGACACTGTTTCAAATACTCACATCAAATCTGAGATAGAGTTTGCCAGAAGGCATGTGGATTGGACTCAATGTTAAATGGTATGTTTTGTGCATGACTAACACAGTATATAATCCTGAGAACACCATCCCTAACCTAAAGTGTCAAATCCCTTAACTGGCAAAATATAAATATCCCCAACATCTCTCCAAATCAGAGAGGCAGGTTTACATGTGACAGACACATCTCATCTAGACCTTAATGCAAATAAAGTAATATCAACTTTCCACAGGGTAAAATAGAGCTCCCAAACTCCTCACCTGTAGGCCCGGGAGGTCCAGTTGATCCCGGTGAACCAGTTAACCCATTAGGTCCAGGTGTTCCAGATAGTCCTGGTTCACCTACATCACCTTGGTCACCTGGTGGGGCTTAGGGAGGAAGAGGCAGGTTTTCTGAACTGGTTGATCACAGACATCAAACAATGTTAGCAGCGCTTATATAGCTTCCCCCTTGCTTGTTTTTGGCAAGTTTAAGGTAAGTCTGAAAATACATATATATGCACACACACACTGCTAAAGAAACAAGGGAACACGTAATCATCACAGTATAACACCAAGTCAGTTACACATCAGGCACATCAATCTGTCCAGTTAAGAAGCATAAGAGATCGCAAATCAGAGTCACCTGTTTTAGTGCAAAAGGATGTGACAACAGGTGACCTGTTTCAATGCAAATGTATGTAACACCAGGTGAGGAGAGGCAACAGCAGGACAAGCTACAAAAAAGGGAACGATTTTGCCACGAACAACTGCTCTCTGCATATCCTTCCAGCTGATTCTTCGATAGTTTTGCTTTTTGCTAGTGTACTAGTCACTACTGATAGCACATGTAAGAGTAGTACGATTCTTTCATCAAAACGTAAGTTTCAAAATTATTGGCAACCCTATGATCAACATTTTCCAAAGCCGACACCGTTTCCTGTAAAGTCTGACAAGGTCTTGGACTGCCTGCTTCAATTCAGATCATAGGTTTTAAATTAGGTTTAAGTCAGTCCGAGTCTGAGGCCGCCATCGAAAGGCACTGATTTTGTTGTCCCGTAAAACATTCATTATTGATTTTGACGCAGGTTTGGGGTGAATGTTGAGATTAAAGTTCCATCCATGGCAGAGTTTCAAACTCCCGGCAGAGGCAATTAGAAGCCATTGTGGGGATTTCCATTGTTGGGAACGACCAGGGGCCTCAGATATAAACGTGGCCCCTGGTCACAAAATAAGACGTACGCCACTCTCCACGCAATAGTTGGGATTTATAAAACAGAAAACCCGACGGGAAAATGCGCGGTCCTTCACGGACACTCTGACCCAGGCATACGCACAGAAGCGGGTTAAATGAGAAATGGTGACATCATCGGCAGATGGATGAAATACATGAAACTGTGTGAAACTGCAGACCATTTTGCTAAATAAATCTAAATATATCCTAATTAATTAATTCATTATTAATATGAAGAATTAGCAAAACCATTTTTACAATTAACAGCCTGCACAAACATCATCTGCGGTGAATAACAAAGTAAAACATGATAGTAACGTAAATTCAAATGAAGATATATTTGCAAAAAAGTACTCAATTATTTCCTGTCATCTTACCCGGCAATGAACTGTCTCCTTTAGCTCCTCTATAACCACTCGGTCCAACAATTCCAATGGATTCGCCCTTTGCACCTGTTAACCAAATCAACTCTGAGTTGTCACCTGCATCGAGCATTAAATACACACAACAAGGTCCTGTGCCAAAAAATAACTGTTTACACGCAGAACATCAGAATGAGTAGAGAAATTCTGTTCTATCTGTTGGTTGTACCTTTATGCCCATTACACCCTGAGACGCCAGACACCCCAGGAGATCCAGTACACCCAGGGTCACCCTAAAAAGACAAATCATCAAATAATATATGCATTTTTTAAGGGATTCTAAAATTCCCTTAAAAAAAATTCCCGAGAAAAATTAAAGGCAAACGACAACTAGTGAACTGCTGTAAATTTTGAAAAAATCTCAATATTCTTGAATACTTTAGAATATATTGTCAAATTCTGGTTCATATTGTTAATAACACTTATATGTACAGTTAGAACCTGAACATAATTAGGGTTAATTATCTTGCTCAGAGAAAAAAAGCGTTAACCACTTTGCTGGCTCAAGGATTAGAACCAGCCCGGTTGTTTACTGTCCCTAATTCACACATCCAACTGTTATGAGACAGGCTGCCAGGCATGAATATTGGGCCAAAATGAACCAAATCTTTTTGTAAAGACAACTGATGGTTTCGAGCTGTCGCACTTGAAATGGCAAACATACTGAAACTTTAATTTCCAGTTAAGCTCACTTAAACAATCAAAATGATGTTTGAATGTTAATATAATAATCAGTGTACAATAATAACCAAAGTTACATTACAAGTTGTCAGCCAGGGTGAACATTTCCAGTGCTCCTGCTTCAGTTAGGGCTCAATACTTTACTTATGGGCACATTTATTGACGTGCCCTTGTCAGCATGGCAACCTGCCTGGCACCCATACCTGATCACCAGTCTCTCCCGGAAAGCCTATGATGCCCCTTTGGCCAGTGACTCCTGGTGGACCTGGTTCACCTGGGAGCCCACAGGTACCACGTGGTCCTTGTGGCCCAGCATCTATCCTAGGAGGCCCTCCAAGCCCAGAGCCACCTGGTGGACCACGATTTCCCACAGGACCCTTGTCCCCTGGGATAAAAACATTAATTAATACTTGGAATGTGGCTAACAGTCAGATCTTCACAGATGTCTATTCAACAGACCTATATGCGGCTTACTATATTTCAAACATTAGCTAGAGCCAACATCTAATCTTTTCATTCATAGTCCTGAACAGCGGCATTACCCATAATCCAACAATGTAGTGTTCAAGCAATCATTAATTATAGGGAAACCCTACAGTACAGACAGACATGATGCTCCTTCAGCATTATAGTATATTCTGCTTTGAGTAAAATCTAAATCCAGACACTACTACTCCATTAATAACGTGCATGTTGATTGGGGCATGTCCTTCACCTCTTGGACCAGTGCAACCACCCAGACCCGGGTTCCCAGGAGATCCTTTTTGTCCTTTGATATGTATAGCATTGATTATACCCGGTATCCCTGGGGAACCAATGCTACCTGGAACACAGTAACACACAACGAGTCACACCTCAACTCTCTTGCAGTTAGATCAATACAAAATGTGACTTTAAACACATTATCACACATTACGGCAAAGCAACAAAGTGGATATTGAAGATGCTCAACTCAACAATAATAACAATGATATTTTAAAATGGTACCAATACAATATTAGCTGCAATTAAATAACATGCTAATGATTCTGAACTGCTATCCAAAAAGGAGCTAAGATTACTAATCGACATAAGATGTTACGACTACTGCGATAAACCAGGTTAACCATCGTGTTCTTCTGATTTCCGTGTCGACCTTGCATACCCTTTTCTCCCTTTAGGCCCTCATTTCCTGTTTTGCCTGGTTGTCCATCAAAGCCCAGCTCTCCTTTGCTTCCCTGGGGTCCTGGTGCTCCAGTCCTCCCTTGATTTCCCTCTGATCCGGCTCTGCCAGGTACTCCTTTGAGACCTGAACCCAGGACACAACATCAACTATCAATACAAGGCTGCAACACATAGGTCATTAGACACATTTACACTTCCATTCAAAAGATAGAAGTGTCCTTGTTTTCGAAAGAAAGTCACATTTCTGTCAAAATACATAAACTATATCAGAAATACAGTGTAGACATTGTTTAAATTGCGAATGACCTACTGTAGCTGGAAACAGCTGATACAACAAGGTGCTAGAAACATTTCACAGAGACATTGGTCCATATTCATGTTTTAGCTTCACAAAGTTACTACAAATGTGTCGTCTGCACATCTATGATGCAGATGTCCTGTTTCACCACATCCCTAAGGTACTACATTGGATTGAGATGTGGTGACTGTGGAGGCGTTTAGAGTACATAACTCACTGTCATGTTCAAGAAAACAATTTTAGTTCTGAAGACTTCTTGGCCTGGTTCAAAAACCTCAAAGCTTTGCAACTGTGTCCTCTCTCTACCAGCATCATGATAGCTAAATTAATTTGTTTTAATGGTTGCTAAATTATATTCTGATGGTCAGCTTGATCGTATTGTACTTAAGTAGCCTCAACCCAATCCAACTTGTGGAAGGTGCTTTAAGAAGCATGGGGTGAAATATCTTCAGATACCTCAACAAATTAACTAGAATGCCTAAAGTCAGCAAGGTACTTTGATATAAGTAGAGTAAAATAAAATGTTTTAATCTGAAGTTCAATGATTCTATTTCTTATTCATTTTTCCATATGCCCTTTTCAAACTCATTTCATCTAAGTATTAATAGAACAAAACAAGGTGTTTGTTGGCACTACAGTATAAGCTGACTGATGAAAATGGGATTTTGAAGCAAAGGAAGTGTATTGAAAAGTATTATACAGGGATACATAATTTCAAACAATTACATTGGTGTCCATGTTCATTCATGTTACTAAATTCAGACTGTTTAGGGTGACTTGGTGCTTCTTACCTTTCTGTCCTGGTGCCCCTGGAATTCCATGTTCCCCTAATGGCCCAATGGGTCCCTGGATGCCACAATACCCAGGAAACCCAGGATGGCCCGGTTTCCCTTGAGCTCCTTTACAACCCAATCTGGAGAGACCTTGCTCTCCTATATCCCCCTTATCACCTGCACAACCTGAAACACACACTTTTAATTTTTACAAATTTCAGCAAATCTAAATGAACCCTTTTACATGTGTTACTAATTTCCCATGGTTTTTCAACTCATTAAAAAAGTTCTTGTTCAGGTGACAAGTGTTACCGTTTCAATAATGACATCAGTGCGAAACCTTTTAAATTAATAAATTCCTGTCCCGTCTTGTCCTGTGTTTTCCTATCCCTTGTGTGAATTTGTCTAGTATTTTGTCTTGTAGTATTCCTTTGTAATTATTTACAAAACATTTTGTGTTACTAAAAGGCATCATAACAGGATTGTGATGTTATGGAAGATCATTGCGAAATCATTGTAAAGCTGCCTGGCCCATTAAGAACATCTATTGGTCTTTTAGTCATTTATATGTTTGAAGTCACCTGTATCAGATGTTGGGTAATTAGAATGAGCACAGCTTGATTTGGTGATTATGTTTGTCTTGGGTCTTTGTGCACGGTGTTGGTTATTGTAACAATGTCACGTTATAATGTTGGATATTTGGTGAGGGTTGGAAATACGAGTTGTTTTTAAATATTTATTAAGTGGCTCAATCGAACAATTTAATTTATAAGCAGTATAGTCGTTTTCGCCGTTCTCGGTTTGTTTTGTTTATTGTAAATAAACCTGTTTTTGGAACGGATTATACACGCTCTGTGCTCTGGGCTTCCCCTGCACTACACCGTGGTAGCGTGACAGTCAATGACTGTAGAAAACAATCCATGCATTGCTTTCAATTGTTGCCGTGTCATATGCAGCTTTATGAAGATTAAAAGACGCCAACACTATAAGTGCAATCGAAAAGATGCAATTGTTAGTCGGACCTACCACGAGGGCCGATGTCCCCTTTTGGTCCAATGTGTCCTTGTTGTCCCTTGGGTCCCGGAGCACACTGCAGAGGAGGCCCTAGGCCCCCATTTCTGCCACAGGAACCATGCTCTCCTGTGTCCCCCTTTCTTCCTGGTGTACCAGGCATCCCTTCAGCACCTGGTGACAAGTCAAGCCTCTCTGTGAACATTCATCATCGACAAAATACTAAATATTGTGGAGGGTCTAGTGTTTAAAGTGGCCTCCGGTACGATTTCAGCCCATACAATATTCTAGGATGGATTGTCAAACTAATTTGCTGAGTAAATACAGTTGTGTGAAAAAGAAAGTACGCCCTATTTTATTCTATGGTTTTACATATGAGCGTATAATAACAATACTCTGTTTCTTAAACATGTGGTGAATACCACCTCAGATGAACATCAACACATGGCATATTACACAGTGTCATGATTTATTTAACAAACATAAAGCCAACATGAAGTCACTCAGGGTTTTACTCCTGCCAATTTCTCCTGCATCCAACACGTTGACTACGAGAACGGGTTGTTCACTTCTTATTTGACCTACCCAGACCTTGACATGTGCCCTTGCTAAAAGGTGATCAGTGTTGTCCGCTTTATTTGTGATTTGTTATTTGTCCGTAATGTTTTGGCTCATCAGTGCATATTCATATTGACAAACTAACTGCACTTCATCTGTTTACTTAGGGATAACTTCTCCCTTACAGACGTTGTATATAGAGGTTATTTGCACTGTGTTTCAGATATTGCGGCAGTTTATTTCTTTACATCCATCAAGTGGCTAAATGTCCATTCCTGTTGAATTCCAGCCAACATAGACTCATCTTAATGTGCCAATGTGGAACCTTCCCAATGGGCCGTGAAGAGGTTATCAGCTAAATTCTGGAACCCCAATCCCGCAACTCACCTTTTAAACCATTAGAACCAGGTGCACCTGGCACACCTTTGGGTCCCGAAGGACCTTCTACCCCCTTCAAGCCGATTGGTCCTGTAGCTCCCGGGATAGAGTCCCCACGTGGGCCGTTCAGCCCTGGAGAACCAGGAGAACCAGGGGAGCCGTCTGCTCCATCATAGCTCAGACCTTCAGCACCAACCTTGCCAGGGTCTCCTAGAAACCCGACAGCGCCTGCAGAGGGTAGAAAACAGGGATCATTCTAGTGTACCCTTAAATATAAATGAAAGGAGACATTGGCTCAAATTCTATCGTACAAAAGCAGAACAATTCTGCTTGTTTTTTTTACTTTGGGGAAAGCTACGCAGCTAGTAAGCAACCCATCTGTGGCACCACTAGCCTCTACACAAGGATAGGCTATGCAAATGAGACTAAAACACAAAGCAGGCTATCTATCTTGTAAATTTCTAAGGCTAATTATAGGAATCTGTATTGTGTACTTTTATACTCGATTACACAATTTCATTATCCTGCAACATTCTATAATTCATTGTGCCCAGATTCCCATTAAATTCACACCAGGCACGAATTAACTCCTCTTTCTACTTCGCCAAACTTAACCAACACCTAATTTGGAAACAAGGCTTTCTGAGGCCTTTGGTGCTTTCAGTAAAAGCAAAATTGTTTGTTTTTGATTTACACAATAAACCGTTGAAACAACAAAATATGCAAACACCTCGATATATAACGTGTTGATGTTGTTGGCTGTGGCACTGTGCTCAACAGACTCAATCAGTTTTAAGGTACACATCTTAAGAATATAAAGGAAGATGGAGAAAAGGCATTAAGTATTCAATAACATAAAATGGGTTAAAAAAAAGAAAAGTAAATATTTCTACCTGGATGTCCGGGGAGTCCAAAAATTCCCAAGTCTCCTTTTTCTCCCTTCGCCCCACCTGGGCCCATATCTCCACGATACCCTGGGGGTCCTGGGGCTCCATTATACCCTAGCCAAAAAATGGGTCATACCATATACGGGTCATACCATATACAGTGCCAAACTGTTTCAAAAGCCCGGCATTATGAAGAACAATAAAATTGAACCTGCTAAAACATTTACCATAATGATTTGTGTGAGATTATTTTATAGCGTTTGTAACTGAGGCACAATGTGAGTATTTATCCATGAGACAAATCGTTATGTACTACATACCTGAGCATCCGGCGTCGCCTTTCTGTCCAGGGGGACCGGGGTTACTGGGTACGCACGGTAGAGTGTCACCTGCGCCAGAAAAATCAGATACGGCGAGAACAAACAAGATTTTAAGTTTAGTCCTCCTCACACTCCTTGGTTTGCCCCACATTTTCCTATTGCCATCTCTAAAACACAGACATACGCCCGATGACACAAAACATTGCTAACACCTGCCTAATATATTGTTGATCATCTGTGTGCCTTCTTCCCATAATGCATCCTGGTGTCATGTGTCCTCAAGGTAAATGACACACACGCGCCCGGCAATCAATGTGATGAAAAAGACAGGGTGATTCATCAGACCAGGCCACCTGCCATTACTCTGTGATCCAGTTCTGATCACTAGCCCATTCTAGGCACTTTCGGCACTGGGCCGGTGCCAGCATGGGCACCTTGACTGGTCTGGTCACTGTGTGTTCTGACAACTTTCTATCAAAGCCTGCATGGTCATTTTCAGCAATTTCAGCTACAGTAGCTCGTCAGGCCAATTGTCTACAAACGTTTGGTTTCCTTAAATGGGGAGCTTGTCAAGATTCTAAAGGTTATTGGCTACATTGATGGGTCAATTCAAATGCCCGAACCAACCCTGTCTGTCCCATTCACCCACATACCCTTGACTCCTTTGGGCCCACGGTCTCCTGTATATCCTGGAAGACCCTGATCGCCTGGAGGTCCACGTTGCCCCGCTGCCCCGACCACATCAGGCCCTGGGGGTCCGGGAGGCCCAGCAAGGCCCTTAGGCCCGTCGTGACCTGGAAACCCACTCTCTCCGGGAAATCCCGGAGAACTGTCACCCTGAGTAGTCAAACAGCCATTTGAACCAAACAATGTTCAACCCTAACACAACGGGTTTGAATATGAGTCATCGTTACCGTAATGACCGTTGTAGACTGACCTGTGGGCCTGAGTCACCAGGGCTTCCAGGCATCCCGCAGTGTCCCATCCTCCCCGCAAAGCCTGGATCACCAGCAGGCCCTGGACTGCCACGGTCTCCCTTCTCACCTAAATACCATTCAAACACATTACACGTTATATTCAATTTATCAAATAGAGAACACAGGGAGACATGTCTGACTGCAATACTTGGGCAGCCTTGGCACTGGCGCTTGGTCCACCAGTCCATTCCAAGCAATATCCATACCGGTGGCGTGTAAGCTGTGAAACAATTACAGTCATTTTGTTCTGTACGACCTTACCTGTTATTTCGCTCACAAAACGGTGTACTTTACAGAATGTTAAATGTTATTTTTTTCAAGTGACACGTGCGTGTAGTACCGACGGTTCGCCGCTTCCTTCGCATGTTTCCATAACCATTGACTGCGCCATCACGTCCCTCTGCCAGCAAACATGAGTGATACACAGCCTCGGCCGATTGAACAAAGTTTTTCAGCAACAACTTATGAAATAGGGATGTAACACTACAAGTAACCGGCATCAAAATATAGCCATTTCAACTAGGAAAATCGGATTTTTACCAATCAAAGCTTGACATTTTCTGGTCTGAGCTTCCCTTTCCGTTCGTATGCAGTAGCTGTTCAATACTGCAAGTGAATCAGACCCAACTATAAGGACTGTTACTTGTACTCGCTCTAAAAGAAGTTGTATCGGTACATCCCTAGTCAGAATCTTAGCTAATGGGGGGTACTCACTTTCGTTGCCAGCGGTTCAGACATTAATGGCTGTGTGTTGAGTTATTTTGAGGGGACAGCAAATGTACGCTGTTATACAAGCTGTACACTCACTACTTCACATTGAAGCAAAGTGTCATTTTTTGACTGTTGTCACTTGAAAAGATATAATCAAAAATGCACAAAATGTGAGGGGTGTAGTCACTTTTCGTGATATACTGTAATAGAACAAACTATTTCAAAGGAATTCCAGAGTGTGTGTGCCATATGTGTGTTACAATATGTGTGTGCCATAGTTCTATGTAATGTAATTTTTGGGGAGATATAGTGAAATAAGATTGTTAAGACAGAATGAGCACATCAACCAAAATACAATATAAAATAAAGTCTACCTTTGGTATCCATAAGATAGAGGTCACCTTTCTGACCTTTTGGACCCTGGCTACCTGAGAATCCTGGAAGGCCCTATAGAATGGAAAGAGCAACATTTTACTCACACTTCTGTCCTTGGTGGTTTTCACTATATTTGTACGAATGCATCAAGCTGACCCCAACTATATAACATTTGAATTTCAGATGACTATAACACGTGACTTGATCAAACATGTAAATTACATTTGGAGCACCAGAATATCAATATTTAGTTTTTATTGTGAAACATTCCATGAATGCAGATGATTAATGAAATCATCTGCAGTAACTCAAAGACTAGCACTAACATTGAGTTCAATACATCCATCACAGACTAGCTACGGTTACCTTTACACCAGGGGGACTGATATTTGGCTTGTTAATGCTTGTCTGGGTTTCATGTTAGCAAGAAAAAAAACTGTTGTCGAGCTTTGCGTCTCCTACCCATCAAAAGAAAAATGTATCTTATCCAGTCCTGATTAAAATATAAACCATGATAACACCTTAATCTTTTTTTTCTCAAACCATTCCCGGACAATGCGTGCAGTGTGACAGAGCACATTTTCCTGCTGATGGAGGCCACTGCCATTAGAGAATACAATTGCCATGAAGCGACGTACCCGGTCTGCAGCAATGTTTAAGTATATGGCACGTGCCAAATTGACCACCACATGAATGCCCAGGCCCAGGGTTTCCAGCAGAACATTTGCATTCACCAGCATGTAGTCTTCCCACAATGCACTCTGGCACATCACGGCAAACACATACACAGCATTCCAAGTGATGTAGTGTCACTCGACCGCCTGTCTTAGCGCAAACGTTTTACGCTGCTATATTATTGTGCTGTGGGAGTAGGGACTAGGTTGTCGAACTTTGTGTTTCATTTACTCTTAGGAGGACTCGAGCCCGTGGACCCCAACTTGGGATGACCAAGACCCAAATGACTTGTAGCTGAACCTTCCAAAACACCTCCTGGTTGTAACTGAAAATACCTGACGATGTCCGGCCGCCAGCCTGCTAATCTCTAATAATGATAGCTGCACCAACTTCTTAGAGGCTGCTCTTGTGAGCTCAGAAAACATATTTATTTAGCAAAAGGAACCGTGATAATGATACGTACATCTGCCCCAGGTTTTCCCTTGTCTCCAAGGCAACCAGGATTGCCCCTCGGACCCGGCGGCCCAGAGAATCCCTGTAACCCTGGCAACCCAATGTCTCCTCTTGGCCCAGGCATTCCGTTTATTTCCACAGGTTGTCCGCAATCACCATTACCGCCTATAAAACACCCGTGCAAATTAAAAGATAGATTTTCCACCTGCAGCGTTATATTGTATTGTCAATTGACTTCATGGGAGAGACTGCATATTCACAGAGGCTAGTTGTACATGGTACATGCTTATAGTTTCTGTACTAACAGATTAACGGATTTGGAGTTTTTAAAGGTATGATACGTCTCTGCTCACCTTTGTCACCTATATTCCCAGCCAATCCAGGAGGACCTTGGTCACCTTTCTCTCCTGCCACTCCAGGTGCACCTTGGGTGCAGTACGTACCTGCAGCACCATACAGAATACATTCAGGAATCAATGCAATCAAATACACACTGAAGAACTCATACGGTTGTTGTTTTCAACCCTCCGTAAAACGATGGCCGAGTGTTTCACTGTAAAACTACACATGCTTCAATGCAGACCCCTCACGCTGAACTAGGTTAGGAATGTAATAAAAGTGCATGTCTTTAATATGCTGTTATAGCACCCGACCAAACACAATAACATACACAAACCAAAGAAGGATGTCTTACAAAGAGCTCACGCAGAATGACCACATCATTCCAGGAGATACAAAGGCATGAAATTACAACAAGAGAACCAAAAAACTTGTCCAAAAATATATACTGACAAGAGGAAAACACATTGAGGCAAAATATAGACACTACATTAACACTGCATTAAAAGCTACGGAGAACAATCTGAAATTATCTTCTCTTCCGACAAGACATATTTCACAGTCTGAGTGTTCATAGTTTAAATCGACATTCAGATAAGAACACCAAGATATTAGCAGAAGACTTTAGGTGACAAACCTGGTGGGCCGCTTTCTCCTTTCAGGCCTTTGCGGCCCTTCGCCCCCATTTCTCCAGACTCTCCAGGTGGAGCCCCATTCAGGTAGACCCTTCCCTGATCTCCTTTAATCCCCTTGGGTCCAGGAATCCCCATTAAGCCAGCCTTGCCATTAATACCTAAAATTGATTGGCATGGCATGGTCATGTGGACATAAAATACAAATCCTTACAAATCCTTACATGGACACGCTTACATTTGAACACAAAAATGCATCCGTGTGACAGTGGAAAGCGTAAAATTGTCAGAAAACCACAGGGAACAAACTCACCCAGCTTTTGGGCATTGAGAGTTTTGCAAGCTTGTCATTAACCGAGCTGGTGTGCACCAGGGAAACAAACGAGCAGAGCGTGCTACTGCTGTGGGGTAATCAAGACACCTTCAACTAGCTGCGATGCAAATCAGCTTGGAAGATTCTCCTTAAGACCAAACCTCTTAAATGTCTATTCTGTTACTATTTGTGGTGATAGCTACCTACCTGCTGTAGAAGGGGAGATCTTTCCATTACTTCTTGTTAGCTAAATCTTCTGTCTGCTAATGGTGCTTATGAGTGAATCTGGCACTCTGCATAACAGTATGCAAATGTATTACAGTTGTCATGGTGTTATTAAGCGTATTAACGGAATTGAGAGGAAGATTGAGACCCCTTCATCTGGTAGTATACCGTAAGCTTAATGGAAGCCCTGGCCTCCATGCTCACACTTTAACACTGCTTTGAGATAATGGGGCAGGTCGAATTCCCGCTAGAGGACACCCGGGTCACTGACCTGGTATCGATACACCAGGCAGGCCTGGGGGGCCATGCATCCCCATATCCCCAACATCTCCTTTGGGTCCCAGTTGTCCAGGCAGGCCTGGCTCCCCAGGTGATCCTGTAATAAAAGGTCATCATCGTGTCAATTACTGGACAAATAATGATTTGATGTAGACGCTTATAATAACTACATAACATAACTACTAATTTCTATTAAGATATGTCAATCATATGACATGACTGTATAAAAGAACAATGTGCAACACTGCTATAAAGAAATGTGCTCTAAGTTTGAAGACACCTGAATCTAGAGTGAGCACAGAAGGTTTATATTCTGTGATTATGTTTGTTATAAAAGTCACTTGGTCTTTGTGCACACTTTGTGATATCGCCTCTATGGCACATTACTCTGTTGAATGTTTAGGTGCGTGTTTTATGCATTGTAACTGTGTTTTGATCAATCAAATTTTTTAAATCAAAAATATGATATTCATAAAAAACTTTTTTCTTTATAAGTAATAAAGATATGTTCCTCGCATTGGTTAGTTGCCTTCCGGATGAGTCTCATGTTCTTATAGGACCACGGTCTCATAGTTCGCTTAGCACATTTTCACTTTAGTAAATTAATTTAACCTTGGTGTGATACTGTATTGTGAAAACACTAAGATATAATAATCAAATCTCAAAATAGCATGCTTCACAAGTCAAATGTAAGACTTTCGTGGGTTAGAAGGACAATATCAGTGTTTATTAAAGGCGTCTAGAGAACTGTAGGTAAAATACAGAGCCCTTACCGGTAGAATTAACATGTCTGTACTCTGTCAGTCCTATGGGACCAACATCTCCTTGGAACCCCTTGAAATATGCACATCACATGAAAGATAATAAAACACATGATAATATCATTTCAGAATTATTATTTAACCCTTAATTTATTTAAAACGTTCATTGTGAAGCCACCAAGAATATAGTTAATGTAAGTAATTCACCTTAAACTAAGACGGAATTACACACTTGTGAAAAAAACGGCAACAATATCTACAGCATTACAAAACAGGTTACCCAACCCAATTTGTCAAAGGTTATTTCCTGACAGAGTTACGGGACGGACAACCACAATGCATAGGTGCTTGACTGAGCTATTATTCATCTTAAAAATGATTTATTAAATGTTCTGTGAGTTTGGTCTACGTTATAAGGCATTGGATTCTAATATTCAGTCTGGTCATGTGACCACCTCATTCAAATTCCCCAGCCATTCCAAAACACACCACCTAAAACGGGCAACATGAAGCATACATTCCCTGATAGAAAAATGTTATTAGTGAGACTTACCTTCAAACCCTCTGTTCCTATCAGACCTGGTAGGCCAAGGTCGCCAAAGCTCCCCTGAAGGTAACAGATAACATAATAATTGAGGATGCTTTGAATCTGAGGCCTTGTCCAGGGCACTGAAGACAAGCACTGCAAGCTTGCCCTGATGGACACAGCATTTCAGGTTTAAGGCTAGCAGCTCCACACAACAAGAAAAAACTCAACAAAACATAAAACCTTCATCAAAACAACTTTCTCTGGGCATTGGGTAATTATTTTCACATTAACCTGCTTGCTATCAGGTTGAGTTATGTACTTGTCCAAATATGAGCAGCAACCATTAACCATATGCGCAAGACTACATTATTTTGACACATGTAACTCAGGATTTAAAATACTGAAAGGATCAAACATATGGCAATGTGCCATAACCTAATGTGAATGGAACAATACAAGTAACTCTTACTCTCACACTAACTCCAAACCTCTCATAGGCACTGACAAAATGTACCCACAAAGTCCAATATCTCTCGTTCCACTAATATAATGGAGAATCTAAAAGTATTATAAAACATGGGCAAACACTAAAACACACAGTGGTTGCAATGTTTGACACACTTCCTGAAATGGCCAATTTGCTGAAATTAGCCACAATAAACTGGTAATACACAAACAAGGACAATTAATATAGAAAGGATAGTGTAGCATACCTGTACTCCAGGTACTCCAGGGAAGCCAGGAGTTCCGGGAAGACCCTAAAAATGACAGAATAGATTTTAATTTGCTAGATGTGTTACTGAAAAAATAGTGTCAGTAATAGTCTGTCTGTAAGCATACGCCTGTATTTTTCTATGTGTACCACAAAAGGGTGACACTTTTAGTTAGTAAGTTAGAAATTAGGAAATGAGGAGTTAATTCTTCTGAAAATAAAATAAAAGCTTCTTAAAAAGGTCTACCACAACTTTTAAAAAAGGTAAGTCATTGGGTACCTTCTAATCCACTTTCAACTGCTAAATACTTCTCTATTGTTTCCCTTTTTGAATTAGAAACGATCTATGTGAAGCATATGCGTGGTCGAAATCAAATGTAATATGAAACAAATTTAGAAAAAAGACCAAAATCATACACACTTAAATATAGTTTGGGCCCCAGGGCCTAAAAAAATAAAAATATAAAAGGAAATCTGTGTCAAGTACTATTAACACTCAAATGTAAGCAGTTAATATAAATGTCACTTTTGATAACAATGTCCCTAAAAAAAATATATAAATGACAAATCTTACCCTGACTCCCGGGAATCCAATGATCCCTTTTTCTCCTTTGATTCCGGGGAACGAGTCGATTCCCTGAGAATTCAAACAAACCCATTTCTGTTAAACACCATTTTTGGAATGATCTGGTTCTGTAGTGGGACAGAAATACATGATAAACATAAGCAATAAGGCACAAATGATGAAGTGGTTCCGGCGGTCGTCCTCGCCTGCTTTCTACCTGCTGCGGCATCTCCTCCCCCAGCACATTATGTTCAGTCTCGTCATCACTACACCTGGTGTCCACCTCCTCATTAGGAGAGTATTTAAGTTCCCTGTGTTTGGTCTTGTCTTTGTGTGGGATTGTTGCATGTTACGTGTTAGTGCTCTGTGAGAGATTTCTACATAGATATGCTGTGTGCCAGCTGCATTGTTAATTCAGCCCTGGAGAAGCTAATTTCGATTAATACTTCCAAAATTTTCCAATCCTCCAACCGCAAATTTAAAATCTATGTTGTTCTGTCCATGAACAAAAAAGCGAACCTTAATCATCCTTCCTCTCACAAAAAAATTATCCTGAGTTGTTGCTGTAAAAATAAATGTGTACGTAAAATAATAAGAAATAATGCAAAGGGTTAGAATCTGGATACTCACATCCAGGGCCCTACGTCCACACACTCCCTTCACTCCCTTTCTTCCCTGAAAAAAAACATCAATTAGAACCATTTAACCATTTATAGGATACGTAGCTTTTTTTCCCCAACGACACCAGACCGTGCCAATAATTCCTCCTGCCGATCCGCCTCGTTAACCACTCAGGTGCCCGTCACCGGCCCAGACATAAAACTCACCTTGCATCCTTGTATGTGGTACTCTTCAGGGGGGTCCACATACTCAAATGGTCCCGGCGGTCCTTGTGTGCCCTGATCACCCTGTGACACACACACGCATACAAGTGAAGTCAGCAGTACATAAACAGAACATACATTGATGGGGTAAAACGTGCGGGTCAATTACCTCATCTCCTTTGTGTCCCGAGAACGATCGCCCTTGCTCTCCCTGTGACAAGAAATGGGAATCGGACAGATAAACAGAGAGAGGACATGTCACGGAAGATTGTTGCAAATATGCTGAATAAATAGGCGAGTTCTCACTTTCATATTAGTTTGGCTGCTATGAACAAGGAGGAAGTTATGTAATTGTGCCATGAAATAATGCTAGATAATCTCTTAACATTGTACAAATGTGAGAAACTTACAGGTAGACCTCTTGGGCCCGGCGAACCAGTTATACCCTGCAGAATGAAACGAATACACACAAATGCAAGGTGACTTACCGGATCTGTAGGAACCAGTACAAGACAGCAAACACTTTAGAGTGAAAAGACCACTATGTTTGTGTACCAAATGATGCCTCCAGAAAGAAAGTGTTTGCCAGATAGGGAATGAAGTGAAATTCAGAATGCAATTTATACTCACATCGAATCCATCCAATCCAACTGGTCCAGTTGGTCCAATAGGACCGCAAGTGCCCATGGGGCCCTGTAAAACACAAACACTTACGGTATGTCATATCGTAATAAAACATGGATACATTCACAACACAAACAGTGATAGCATATCCTAACAGTGATAGCATATCCTAACAGTGATAGCATATCCTAACAGTGATAGCATATCCTAACAGTGATAGCATATCCTAACAGTGATAGCATATCCTAACAGTGATAGCATATCCTAATAAAACATGGATACATCCACAACACAAACAGTGATAGCATATCCTAACAGTGATAGCATATCCTAACAGTGATAGCATATCCTAACAGTGATAGCATATCCTAATAAAACATGGATACATCCACAACACAAACATTGATAGCATATGCTAAAAGTGATAGCATTTTAGTCATGGATAACATGGATAGCATTTTAGTCATGGATAAAATCTAGTAGCTACAATATGTTGCTACAAAGCATTAAATAAGCATTACACAGAAAAATAAACTGGGAAGTGTTTGTGGTTGATGATGTTTGGTTATTACATCAGCAGATGGCCCCGAACACCTAAAAGTTGTGCCAATTTTGAGCACATCAATAACCAACTTTAAGTATAACAAAAATCTTACAACTGCTGACTTGAAGAATTACATAAGTTTGACGTGTATTTGAGAACATGATATTAAGAGTCAAACAAGTGAAACAAAATAAGACACTCCTTTATGGTATAAATGATTTTGTGTCAGGCCAGACTATTCTACTGCTCCAAAGATGGACTTATGCACTGGCATTTTTGTTTTAAAGTCTGCAATAACTGCGTGCTGCTCTGAGATAAAGATTAAATAATGGTTATCTAGAAAGAAAATAAACAGCCGTATAATTGGACAAACACAGAGCTCGTTAAACCTCTGACAAAATTTGCAAACATAACATTATAGCTAATGTGCTATACATTGTAGGTAATAAAAAACACTTAACAAGGATTAAAGTAATTAAATGTGATCTAAACCTTTCCAGTCTGGCTACATACTAGCGCATAACGTTACTAGCTTTAGCAGGGCAGTATAGCAAAGTGTTTACATTACTGCTTGGCATTCATTAACTTGCTAGCTTAGTAACACACAATTTAGAAATTACGCACATACAACCTACATTCCTTGATCTAAATACAGACAATTCATTTCAGCCATTGTCTATGTCAATGACAGTCATTGGTTCATATTTTTTACATCCTTGCTAACTGGGGTAAAAAACGCAAGCTTTCAAAAGTTCCCCTCCCTCTCACCCCAAGCGCCTGCCCGCCCCATGTCAATCTTCGAATGGAAGCAAATGTCTGGAGCTGACATTACTATTTAACATGTAAGCCTCGCTGCTCTAACATTAGAAGAAAGCTTGGACAGTTAGTGAGCATGGCTAAATCAGTGTGGGCGAAGAGGGTGAATATTCTATAGTATATAGTGACTCGGCAGGCGGAGGGGAAACTATCCAACTATCAATCTTACTCACTGGCAGTCCGGGATTACCAGTAGGGCCAACATCACCCTGCCAAGGAAGAAGACATGAATTACATACATGGATATTAAAGTTGGTAAATGTGGACAAAGAGTTGTACAAAGCGATGGCAGACACAGGAAAGAGAGGTAAGGTATTGTTTGAGAATAATTTATTCGCAGTCTGAAGTAAAGAAATATTAGATGCAAACGATTAGCAAACAGCTTCTATGTCTTAAGGTGTGGTGAGGTCTTGTTTTTCTGTGTGTGTTTGTGTTGCTTGTTTTGCTGTTACGGTTCTAGTATATCTAGATCTAGTTCTTGTATATCCATGTTCAGTTCTCGGTTAGTCGTGTCTGTTCGGTCATTATTGGTTGCACCCGTTTTCCCCCCCCACACCTAGTTCGTGATTCCTGACGGAGGAATCCTAACAACATGTTAAGAATAATAAGAGGATGATGATCAGGTTTAAGCAGATAAGACAAAATGGCATGCGATGGTTTTGATGAAATCAACCAATCAATGAATTAATCCATTATTCAGGAAATATTTTGCTTAAGTGATTCAGATTGACAGAATGGATAGGCAACGATTGAGAAAAGACACTTACAGGCACACCAGGAAGATGGATAATCTGATAGGCGTTCTCCCCTCGTTCTCCTTTGCTCCCTGGGAAACCCTGATGCCATCAACAACGACAAAAGACAGTATATTGGAACATGAAGTTAAACAGAAAACCCAAGAACACTAGGATTTTTATATCTGATTCAGAACTATCCCAAAACTATCCTTTCAGAACCAGTCTAATCTGATCACCCAATGAATATACTGTAAGTCTGCATTGTATTTTCCCTAAAACTATTTATTACATCAATAGGTATGTTTTGTTTGGACACGAGGAAGAAAAGCTGTTGTTTTTGACAATAAGAGATCCTGATAAGACTTATAAATGTCAACTCTGCACAACATCAATTGTAATCGGTGAATCCTAACACTGCCCTAAATGATCGGACCCAGTCGTTTGGTCATAAGAATTTGGCAATCGTCAAAGTAGCTTAGGTCTTTCCTCTGGATAATTTCATCTGCATCCAACATGTTTCACTACAAGAACTACAATTGTTCACTTAACATCTAATCAACCCAGACCTTGACATCTGCCTTTGCTAGGAGATCATCAATGTTATTTGCTTCACCTGTCAGTGGTCATAATGTTTTGACTCATACGTGTATGTATATCAGAGGGTTGATGGCCAAAAGCTAAACGTCGCCCCCTGCAGTCCCATTGAGCTTACCACAATACCTGTACTTGTTATTTATTGTGTGTGATATTCCAACGACTACATAATCCCCCTTTCACTCAAACACTAGTGAGAAATAATTTTCCCTCAGATGAACCACACAGTCCAGTACAGCACAGCACTCACCGGTAGACCAGCAGGCATATTCAGACCAGGGATTCCAGGAAAACCGGACTCTCCTTTGGAGCCGTTACAGCCGTCAAGCCCTGGCCGACCAGGAACGCCTCCCGGCCCTGGGTGACCCTAGAACACGCACGTTTAAAGACATCACACTGTTAAAAAACGAGTTTGCGTATACTAGCAGTCCACAGCAGCACAACAATCTGACCCCATTCAGTCGGTCACTGTGTTTTTGGGTTTAGCAGTCGCTCAAGGCGATGCTCATCTGTGCCAGTAGCTCAAACCATTGCTGAGGCCCTGTCCACAGTTTCACTGCACCCCCAGTCTCAGCCATGTGATTGTATGATGCTATTTCTTTGTGTATGGGGAGTAGGGGACTAGCGTGGTTTCCCACCCATGCAGTATCAACTTGTCGACAAATACTCTGTTGGGTTTCAGGCTGAGTGTTTGTAATAGCACGTTGTGACGCCTGTTGTTGTAAAAATAACTTTATAAAATGAATTTCATTGATTTAATTAATTAATTCTGACATTTCCCATTCCTAAAATAAAGTGGTGATCCTAACTGATCGAAAACATTGAATATTTACAGGGATTAACTGTCAGGAATTGTGAAAAACAGTTTCAATGTACTTGGCTAAGGTGTATTCAAACTCCCGACAGTTGATCTGGTTTCCCAAGAGCATCTTAACCTCAACGTGGTTTTGAAAAGATAGCTCAAGATTAAATAGATAAAACAAATGACTGAACACACTCACCGGGACCCCATCAAGTCCAGGATATCCCGGGAGGCCAGCAACACCCTGAAACAGCAGAAACACGCTACCAATCAGGTCCGACACAACACATCTTTTCATTAATCTCTGAGTTATCATAATAATAAATACAGCAAAGAGTTATCTGGGATGTGATCAATGGATCTGGTGAAAATATATATATATATAATTACTCATTAATTTTACCATGTCTCCCTTTTGTCCAGATACTCCGGGGAGGCCCTCGTTTCCTCGATGACCCTTCTCTCCAACGGGCCCCTGAGGGCCTGGGAACCCGGGTAGGCCCTGAGGCAACTGTCTTCCTAAATCTCCCGGAACACCCTAGGCATCACAGTGACATATAAATATTCGGACATTTCATTTCCTAAAAATAAAGTGGCGATCCTAACTCAGGTATTGTTAAAAACTCAGTTTAAATGTATTTAGGTGTAGAAACAGACTTCCGACTAACCCTACACAAACATAGACACAGGTTGCTATGGTTTACAATAGTGTTACTTAGATAGACAGGTAAGATATTTATAATGGCAGCCACACTGAGGGTAGCTACCCGAAAACAAGTAAGCAGGAAGTGTTTCTATGTCTATGGGTTTAGGTATATACCGTTCTGACTTAGTTTATACTGGTCGGTAAGAGGCTGTTCCCACAGACACACACACACACACACACACACGCACATAGTAAACCAATATCCCAGAAGATATGAAGAAATGTTCAGTAAATCCAACTTTAAGGTTTACGCTAGCGGTTTCGCACAACATTGTCAGAAATTGTATGTGAATCTATGTGCGACACGGATCATATTGCACATTGTATGTACGTCTGCATTTTCATATTTTTAAGTGTCTACTTGTGTGTGTGTGTGTGTGTATAGTGTGAGTGTGCACAGATGTGTGTATCACAAGGTAACAGAGTGGGTGTTTACTGGCGTGTTCAGAGTGGATGTGACAGAAGCTCAAAGCTAAAAAAGCTGCATTGATTCGGCCTTTCTTCCGGCTCACAGGCCTGTAAAACATCACAAAATCCCCGCGATTCCCACTGACTCCGTGTCACAACAGCCATTGTGCGAGCCTCGCCACGGGGGCTGGCACAGCGAGTTGTGACCGTGCCCCAGCTGTCCAAATACAACTGAACAAGTCACTTCTGCAGCCCCTCACTCGACCGTGGCCTTGACGAGGCCTGTATTCCGACAACGAACGTGAGTAATCGTCGCAACCGCAATGTTCAAACCAACTCAGGGAACTCTTTCCGAGCTTTGTAAATGATTCAATTTCTGGTTTGATTGCTGTGACTGGGTGACAGACATGAGAGACGGGGTACAGGCAGCCGATAAGATGACTCATCGTTTTTTCAGGTCGGAAGCTTTGTACACATGAGCCTGTAATGCTGTAATGCTTCACAATCTTCACCTTCTATATTGTACAGTATCAAGTGTGTGGGTTAATGTTGATGTGAAGCACATTCCGCACCTCCTCAACACGCCCTACAGCAGACGGAGGAGTAAACGGAAAATCAATTAAACATTTTTTGATTTCAAGGCACTGCCCTTTTGACTGGAGCGCCAACATTCCACAATTACCCAGACTCCTCCGTAATGTAACATTCCTCCCAGTTCCGCCCTCAAGTGGGAGGAATGCTAAATAAATGACTGTGACACTCCGCCGTGGACTTAGTGAGACTTGCTCACATGCGCGCTCCAATATGTGCACTCAAGAATGTGCACTTAAAATGTGCACACAAACATAGGTACGCAACCCTGCACAAAGCGACACACTGACTAAATGCGCACACATTACACACACAGACATTCCCACACAGACACACGCATACACGTCCCCAAGTCAAGAGAGGATAAACAACAAGTGTGAGGGGCTAATGTGTCGCTAAGAAAATGTCAAAGATAGCAGGCTAGCTTTTCTGCTGGAGCGTTAAAGTACCTCGGTCCTCTCATTAAAGGCTGTTGTGTCTATAGAGGACTATTCTTTGTAGAGATAAGTACTTCATTCATCGGCCCCAAGGGCTGTGTAACAAGCATCTGTCTATTCTCTCAAATGGGGCCCTAAAGTGACTTGCTTTTATCTTATTTTCGTTAGGTATTTTGTAGGCACATTGGTTTGATGGAAAAAAACATAAATATGGAATAAATATATAAATATGAATAGAAACAACTTTTTATTTTTTTAAAGAAACAAACAACTTATTTTTTTTTTTAAGAAACAAACAACTTTTTTTTTTTTAAAGAAACAAACAACTTTTTTTTTTTTTTTAAAGAAACAAACAACTTTTTTTTTTTTTTTTTTTAAGAAACAAACAACTTTTTCCTACCCAAACAAACGACACCAGTTTCAAGTTGTCAAACACCAATATACTATGCCTCTCATCTCTCATCTTCAACCGCTTATCCGGGATCGGGTCGCGGGGGTAGCAGCTCTAGCAGGGGACCCCAAACTTCCCTTTCCCGGGCAACATTAGCCAGCTCTGACTGGGGAATCCCGAGGCGTTCCCAGGCCAGTGTGGAGATATAATCTCTCCACCTAGTCCTGGGTCTTCCCCGAGGTCTCCTCCCAGCTGGACGTGCCTGGAACACCTCTCTAGGGAGGCGCCCAGGTGGCATTCGTACAAGATGCCCGAACCACCTCAACTGGCTCCTTTCTACGCAAAGGAGCAGCGGCTCTACTCCGAGTTCCTCTCGGATGACTGAGCTTCTCACCCTATCCCTAAGGGAGAGGCCAGCCACCTTTCTGAGAAAACCCATTTCGGCCGCTTGTACCCTCGTTCTTTCGGTCATGACCCAGCTTTCATGACCATAGGTGAGGGTAGGAACAAAGATTGACCGGTAGATCGAGAGCTTTGCCTTTCAGCTCAGCTCTCTTTTTGTCACAACGGTGCGGTGAAGCGAATGCAACACCGCCCCCGCTGCTCCGATCCTCCGACCAATCTCCCGCTCCATTGTTCCCTCACTCGCGAACAAGACCTCGAGGTATTTGAACTCCTTCACTTGGAGTAAGGACTCATTCCCTACCCGGAGTAGGCACTCCACCGGTTTCCTGCTGAGAGTCATGGCCTCAGATTTATAGGTGCTACCCCTCATCCCAGCCGCTTCACACTCGGCTGCGAACCGATCCAGTGAGTGCTGAAGGTCACCGACCGATGAGGCCATCAGGACCACATCATCCGCAAAAAGCAGTGATGTGACCATCAGCCCACCGAACGGGAACCCCTCCCCCCCATGACTACGCCTTGATATCCTGTCCATGAATATTACAAACAGGATTGGTGACAAAGCGCAGCCCTGGCGGAGGCCAACCCCCACCGGGAACGAATCCGACTTACTGCCGAGGACACGGACACAGCTCATGCTTTGAGCGTACAGAGATTGGATGGCCCTGAGAAGAGACCCCCTCACCCCATACTCCCGCAGCACCTCCCACAAAAGATCCCGGGGTACCCGGTCATACGCCTTCTCCAGATCCACAAAACACATGTAGACTGGATGGGCATACTCCCAGGCCCCCTCCAGGATCCTTGCGAGAGTAAAGAGCTGGTCCGTGGTTCCCCGGCCAGGAGGAAAACCGCATTGTTCCTCTTCAATCTGAGGTTCGACTATTGGCCGAACCCTCCTTTCCAGCACTTTGGAGTACACTTTACAAGGGAGGCTGAGGAGTGTGACACCTCTGTAATTGGCACACACTCTCTGGTCCCCCTTTTTGAAGATGGGAACCACCACCCCAATATACTATGCCTCTGTAATGTTATTCATTGAGGAAGAAGTAGCTGAAACCGGCAGGGTTTAGGTTTGTTTTAGGCCGTACAAGCTAGGTATGTTTGGTTAAGGTTATGTTTAGAATTCATTTCCAACAATAATTTGAACAAAATTATGTTTGTGTGCCGATCGCCACACTCCAGGAAAAGTGTAAGCTTGATTAGGCTTATCCGGCTCGCATTCATCTAGGTCAGGGGTCACGAATAGGTGGACAGCGTTCTAGCTCTGGATCCAGGTGGCATCAAATCCGGACGAGGACAAACCCATATATTATTGAGAATTAATGTTTCCATTTTAACCAACACCACTTTTGTAGCCTTTACGGTTCTGGTTTAGTGGCCCAGGAAACTCCAGGACCAAATGCATAAAGTACGTATTGGCATATGCATTTTAATTAAATACACCCGATATAAGTAAATGTGTCAACATCTGGGAAGGGTGGGTAGAGGGAGAGTGGGTGATGTGTCTGTGTGTGTTCTGGGTACCCACATTTACATATACAGGGTGGGTAGGGGGAGAGTGGGTGATGTGTCTGTGTGTGTTCTGGGTACCCACATTTACATATGCAGGGTGGGTAGAGGGAGAGTGGGTGATGTGTCTGTGTGTGTTCTGGGTACCCACATTTACATATGCAGGGTGGGTAGAGGGAGAGTGGGTGATGTGTCTGTGTGTGTTCTGGGTACCCACATTTACATATGCAGGGTGGGTAGAGGGAGAGTGGGTGATGTGTCTGTGTGTGTTCTGGGTACCCACATTTACATACGCAGGGTGGGTAGAGGGAGAGTGGGTGATGTGTCTGTGTGTGTTCTGGGTACCCACATTTACATACGCAGGGTGGGTAGAGGGAGAGTGGGTGATGTGTCTGTGTCTGTTCTGGGTACCCACATTTACATATGCAGGGTGGGTAGAGGGAGAGTGGGTGATGTGTCTGTGTCTGTTCTGGGTACCCACATTTACATATGCAGGGTGGGTAGAGGGAGAGTGGGTGATGTGTCTGTGTGTGTTCTGGGTACCCACATTTACATATGCAGAGAGGGATATCACCAAATGACACCAAACACTACTAATCCCATTATAGATCTAAGCTGTTTTCCACCATTTACACACCACAGCACTACACAATAGAAAAGACATGTTAAACATGCTTTCTCTCCAATGTCTTGTACATAGCCCTAAAGTTCAGTCTTCACAGCCCTAAGGTCAGATTAAAGAGACTTTGAATCTCTTTGATTTTTAACTCCTACTGAAAAATGTTTTCCAGCCTACCACACAGTATTTAAGTAATAAATAACACTAGCTTATACTAACAATGTACATAGCCTAATTGCATAATAAAATGAATATAACGTTACTCATTGAAATTGACATTCAACACTTGTCAAAGTAATAATAATCAGAGTTTTGATATTATTAAATTTGGACATAAGCAGGCTGGTGGTTTTATTGACCTACTCTTCGTCACCTAACATCGATGACCTAATTGCCTTGTGCTTCATGTCAAAATGTGCAGATCGTCGATCTTAGGAAATCTATGAACACAGCTCACTACACATAATTACCTAACATTATCTAATTAATTTGCTAAAGTGGGATGTTTTGAACACAAGGGGATGTACACCACAGCTGTTTTATTCGCACCAACAACAATACACACATTTGAAACTATTGTCATATTTTGATAGTTTAAAAAAGTATTACGTCAATTAGGTACTCAAAGGGTTGAGATTTAACAAATCCTGGTGGGAATGTGTGGTGTGGGAATGCCGTGGCAGAGTGACTGGCCAGGGAATACTGAAGGAGATATCTTACCCGAGCTCCTTTGGCGGGAAAACACTGACAGGTAGAGCAATCCCGCCCTCCACAGGGTCCTTCCAATTTATCTCCCTGCAAGAAAAAAACTCATTTTTCACAACCAGACATTTAACAAATGAAAACCCTGCAAGACAGAAACAGCCACGGTCACACTCATGACAGAGGTCCTCGTGTCCCATACAGGTCCAGAGGGTCATTAGCAGAAAGAGTATTATTTCCCTTTTAAAGAGCAGCTATGCAAATGTTCTAAGATACAATCAAACCCACCCACTTATTCATGGAGATGCAGTATATTAGACAGCACATGCATATTCCACTGAGGAATCAAATATCAATTTACTAATCACAGTGTGCACCTAAAAGGAGAAAAACGTGTTGTCTTGGGCTCTGGGTGAATGTTCATAACTGCTTGCGCGCACCTTTGTTGGTCAGATTTTGGCCCTAGAAACAACTCTGATAAAGAGGCAAAAACAGCACATGCTGTTACGGTAGTAAAGTGACAGACTCATATCTTCACCCCATGTTTCCCTGTTTCCATTCGACCATGAACGCTTCCCCGGACTCAGTCTTTGTCTTGTCTCTTTCAATCATTTGCACCAGGTCCCAATCAGTGATTAGAACGCGTCTCTTCTCTGCTTCCTCGGTCTTGTGAATTATTGTTATATGTCAGGTCTGTGGTACTGGTGATTGTTACCTGTAGCTTTGTGGTTTACACATGGTACGTCTCACATAACGATTGCAGTTCAGTCGAAAAAGTTAAATCTTGGTCTCATCTGAACAGAAACTTTTTCGTCAACTGTCATTAGAATCTTCCAAGTGTTTTTTGCAAAGTGCAAACGAGACTCCCATGTGGCCCTTTTTCAGGGGAGGTTTCTTTCTTGCCACCCTGTCGTACAGGTCAGCAGGTGTCGGTGCTGTGCACTGTGTTGGAAATCTTCGAGCAATTAAGTGTTTTTTTTAAACAAAGGGTTAGCCACGGTTTCCCATCCCAAGGCACCACATTTAAAACAAAATCAAACCTCACATACAAGCTTAAATTTAACAATGACCGACAAGGGCTGGGACAAAAGGACCATATCATAATTTTGTACGTACATATCTGGGTCAAACCCAACACACACCTTCATGTCTTTAAGTGCTCAGAGAAACCGAAATCACACCGACAATGCAAAACACATGCAGACTGGCGATTTAGACTGACGTTACTGACGTAGGTTTCAAAAAGAAAGGCAACGTGTGGAGCTAATTACTTAAGTGGACTGGATTATATAACCGATGTGTGTTCAGAGATCTGTGTTCAGAGACGGCTGATTTGCTCTCTCACTGTTCACAGTCCGCATGCCGCACTATCAACGTTTCTGGAGACAGATAATAGGTTGGTTTATGGGGGTGGACGCACGAGTGATAGTCACGCTTCCCCTATGTACGTGTCCCCTCTAAATATATAGTGCTCTGATGGAACATGTTAGGAATTACTTTAACCTTTGTGATCAGCTTTTCATCTACTACAAATTAGCTGCATCAGATAGGTAGACAAGCTACACGAAAATGTACCAATCGCAATAAGACACAGTAACAGATTCAATAAACTCTCAGCATAAATCAAAGTATTGACTAGATGCAGTAATTATTGCTGCTTGAAAGATTAGGAATACCTTTTAATAAGTGAACGCCAAGCTGCATTTGTTAAATCCAGTGAGTAAAACGGGTACCAAATGGACTGATACGTCATCCGAGCAGCCACACACACAGTGGAGGAAGAAAGTATTTGATTGGTTTGTCGACCAACAAAGACATGTTCAGTTTTTTTTATCCAGATTAACACATTTCAACAAAATTATGTATTGATTACAATTTTACTCCATTAAGTATTTGACCCCTTTGCAATACCTGACTTAGTGGTTGGTGGCAAACCCCTAGTTGGCAATCACAGGTTTGGTCACCATGTTTGCACACATCTCAGGAAGGATTTTCTCCCACTGCTCTTTGCAAATCCAAGTCAAGTCATTAAGGTTTCGAGGCTGACTTTTGGCACCTCGAAATTTCAGCTCCCTCCACAGATTTTCTATGCAATTAAGGTCTGGAGGCTGGCTAGGCAACTCTAGGACCTTAATGTGCTTCTACATGAGCTACTCTTTTGTTGCCTTGGCCGTGTGTTTTGGGTCATTGTCATGCTGGAATATCAATACTGCCTACCACTAAAATAACCTTTTACAACTGTCATGACATGGGTGGACTGGAGGGACCAAACGCAGACCTAAATCGTGTGTGTGTTTTTTTGTTAATCAAAATAAAACACGACAAACGGAAAAACACGAACACAATTTGAATTTAAAGTTGCGCTTAACTAGCGACTTACTAAAGCTACAAAACCACAGGTCTAACATAGACATGAAAACTAATATGGAGCACAAAGACATGGGAAATCGAGGGAACATATATACAATTACTATATCCAGACTAGGAACCGGGTGTGAATGATAAATGACAAGAGAAACAAGGAAATGAGTCCAGGGCTACGTTCATTGTGGTACGAAACTGGGAAACACAGGGTGAAAACATGGTCTATCAGCCTACCGTGACAAGTCAAGCATAGTGGTGGACTGGTCAAGGTATGGGGGTGCTTTTCCTTCTCTGGACCTGGTAAGGTCATCAGTCAAGGAAACTTGGCCTAAAATAGGTTTTGGAACAAGACAATGTTCGAAAGGAGTAGGTAATAATCCTTCCTGAAATTGAATTATTAGTGGGTATAAGAGATGTTTAATCTGACCTTAAATAAACTATGTTAAGATACACCGGCAACTGTTAGCTATGCGGGCAACAAAATAAAAAGACAGGTCTCTCTCAGAACAGAGATCTGTTCTGACAGGTTTCCAGTGAAAAACTCAACAGGAACATATTCAAGTAAGCAGTTAACTAAAGAATCCGAACTGTAAATGGTTACTATTCATGGGAACTGTTGCATAGAGCCAAAAGATATTTCACATAGTTTGAGGAAAAAGAGTTGAATAGATTAAGTCATTCGGCACAGTTCATAGATGTGGATCACTTCCCATTTTATGGTGATGGTCGGTAAAGAGGGTTTGAGGAAGTGTTCTAGTTAAAAAAACTGTAGAATGTCTGTTTGTTTGTTTTTTACAGGGAAAATGTGTAGTTGAAGTTGGAGATTTACATACACATTTTTCAACCACTAAACAAATGTCATGTTAACAAACTATAGTTGTTTTAAGTCAGTTCGGGCATCTACTGTGTACATGACACAATCGCCTTCTCCAGATCCACAAAACACAGGTAGACTGGATGGACATACACCCAGGGCCACTCCAGGATCATTGCGAGAGTAAAGAGCTGGTCCACGGCCAGGACTTAATCTGCATTGATCATCTTCAGAGATTCGACTATCGGCCGAACCCTCCCTTGCAGAACTTTGGAGAAGTGTGATACCCTTGTAATTGGCACACACTCTCTGGTCCCCCTTTATGAACAGGGGAACCACCACCCCGATCTGTCACTCATTCACAGAACTGAATCTCCACATTAACGTGCTCAGTCTCTAGATCTACGCTAAGGAGCATGGGTCATTTATTGATGCTCTGAACACAGAATCAGATATACTTAAGATAATCTAAGACAAGCTAAAATTGTGTTGTATGATCGCATTATGACATTACTACAGCTACATGTGGTTGGCGGTGTAATTCCTGATGAGTTAACAAAATTGCAGATGATCTAGTCTCAGCTAGGCGCTCAAGTGTTTATAAGAGATTGCATTCTTGGTTTGAGAGTGCAAGGTATGATATGTGACTGGAGAAATCAATCGAGTGTCATACAGTAAAGTTTTATTTCAAAGTACTAAGATGGCTAGGCTGGTTTACCTTCCCGGCCCGTTGTTACATGAGAGCAAATTATTGGTCTGAAAGCATTCGCAAGGCTGTAGCTGTCTGACTGACTAGCTAGCAGGCGGGCTGAATACCACATCAATTAATAGCCGTTTTTGAGATGTATCATCCTGTGCAGTCTCTGGTAATGGTATTGCTGTTTTGGGGGATAGGTACTGCATACATTGCTCATTTCTTATGGGTGTTGCTCTTAATAACATATCAGTATACATGTTGTTTTTAGAAGTATAGTCTACACGATCATGTGACCCCAACACCTAGACATTGTATGTGTGAGAATTATCGAAATAAATGGAATATGTGGCATTACATGTCACGCCAGAGAACCGGAGTGGGCATTGGCTCAGCAGTGGGTCAGCTGACATCTAAATCGCTCGTATTAAGCCTATTTCTCATATTTTCATCCAAGCCTAAAGGAATGTGTCTGCACCAGGACCTAAAATAAAGGCATTACTCTAGGAAAGCACTGTTTAATACTACTTCAAAGTCTCAGCAGAAATGAAACAAAATGTGTTTGTCGAAATAACAGTGAGAGAATTCGATCAGCATGCTCACAGTGAAGGGAACTAACAGGTCCAGTCCTTACACAAATGACTAAAGACAAGCTGAAAGCAATGGATAACAAGAAGATTGTGAACGCCGTATCGAACCACTTCAATGTGAATTCTGCCTCTAAAGTTCCTAAGACTGAATTTTAAACAATAACACAAAATAGCTCTTCCTTCCCGTTTCGTACCAAACAAGACAGGAAGAGAACTAGCTAGGTCAAATAAAAAAAATACATTTAGTCAGGGAATAGTACTGCAAAGGTCAAACGTGCGTATGAAGTAAAATGCAAACTGAGAGACAGATCAGCAGAAATGTTTCTGTGGGGAAAATCTAGGAAACTATTTAGGAATAAAATCTTACAAATACTTAAAACATTCTCTGCAGATGTATTCTGGTCATTTATCCAAGCAGTGCAGGAGAATTCTAAACAAAGGCTTAATTAAGATTATATGTAAAGGAAGGAAGAAGTGTGAAATTTTGTATTAGAGAAATTGAATGAATAACATGCTAAAAATGTACACATTTGACATAAAGTTAAAGCTGTCCTTGTGCGAAATGATACCATATTGAAGGTTTTTTGTAGTGACTTATGTTTGGTTTGGATCACCATTGGCAAAACTACCGGAGGTATGCTGATCAGCAATCAGACAAACTGTGTGGCTTGTTGGTCAGTCAATCGGTGTCGTTTATGTGTGGGGGAAGGCTCAGTTTGTGTGGGACAAAGGCGCACTACTTCCCCACTGGCGAAAAGCTTGTGGCGCAACTAAACTCTCTTTTTGGTTCCATTTATTTAAACGGTTTGTGAAAAATCCATTAAATCAGTGTGTTTTAGATTCAAAACATTCCAAACATAAATGGGTCTAAATGACCCATCCCGACGTAAAAGCTCTTGAGATGAAACAATGCCAACATCATAGTCTTCTCTAAGGAATCCCAGTGTTTTATAATTCCTTAATGGCATTTATGTGTTACCTAGAATATGGGCAGCTGGAATAGTATGGTGATTGAACATGCAATGACAATTAAGTGCATATTTAATAAATATCCCAGAACATTGCCCAGAGCATCACACTCCTTCCCACAGTGCATCCTGGTATTTTCACTTCCACGGCGCACACGTGTCCATATAGCCGTCCGGCGTGATGTGAATGAATCCGGGACTCAACGGACCGGGTGACCTTCTTCCACAGCCTCAAGATCCGCGTTACCGTTGTAGACGCTTCTTGTAACGGACAGCGGTCATTATGGGTAACCATTGGCAACAACTTTGCCCCTGTACTTTAATGGACTGAGACAGACAGCCTACAGACGGCAATATAACACACTGCATGTGCACAACCAGTACACTATCCTTATTCCTCATGTCTGCTTTCATCTTCCTTCTTCTAAACGTAGCTCCTTTTAGTCTCCATTCCACATCCAAGACGTCTGCCGGTGTCATTCATTCTCCCTCCAGGTCGTCTCTTATCTCAGTACATGCAAAGATAAGGGTCTTACCTCTGTTATGTTTTGCCTAGAGGCACTCCTGTGCGATGAATTGATACCCCCTCACAGGCATGTCTGTGTTTATAGGGCTAGCGCATTCCAGAGGCACAGCTATCGCTCTGCTTTATTTAGGATAATCGTTCGACCTCCAACTGCTTGGTTTTTATATGCAAAATAAAGAATGTGCTTTTATTCCAAAGGGAGGCATTATCTAGGATCAGAAGCAATGTTCTGTATCCATCTCGTCAAACCGCACGCACAGGCATGCATGCATGTACGCACGCTCGCGTATGAGTGCACCTCACGTAATACCCAAGCACCCTTTACGGCCACTGGTATTTTAGACAACGCATATTTTGGTCTCCTCGACCACAACATTTTTCCGCAGATCAGAGCTGCGTCATTCTCATGCTTTACAGTGATTCTCTAAATATTGTCCTCTTTCATTTGAGCCTCCAATACAGGTCAGAAACAGAACTCATGAAATGATTGGCCAGTGCACAGTTAACAGTTTTTTCTACTTTCATTTTTAGCCCTTAGCACTGTAGCTCCATTAATGCTACTGTTGACACTTCAAGAGCGTGGATTTGATTAATACAATGTCATGTCAACTATAATGGTTCAAAGGTGAAGGCCAATGGTAACGTAACTGCGCCTTTGCTGTGGCATTATACTTGTCTGTACAAACTGGTACCGTCCACAGCACAGTATAGTTAAATACAGAATATTTAATTAATATGTATTCTTCTAACAAATATTCACCGACATGAAATTGTCAGTTAAAAATAAAAAACACGTAATTTGAATGTACTATCTATAGTTCAGTAAAATAAGAGAACTGTTCAGAAGTTTGAATACTTTCGCAAGATTCTGTAGTAACTGGTTAAATATTGGTAAATGTGTACACGGTATTAGTCAAAGACAGTGGAAAGAAACCACTCACCCCGGTTACGGTCTGTACAGCGACGACCAACATCACAAGCCACCTGTAGAAGAGCAGGTATTAACGCCATCTTTTTGCACAAGCGTCTTTTCGTGGATACAAATAGCAGACATTTTATTAATCTAACAGACACATGTCCAAAGCGACTTACTGGCAGATTTATAGTTACTCAAGGCAATAAAAAATACTTTCGTATCTAGTGACCATGATTTTACCAATGTTAAATGTCATGATTAGTTAGCTGGCGGTGTTTATGTCAGGTCGTCCATACACATTTAGACATACTTTAACATAGAATGGACAACAATGGAAGTAGCCCTTGATTCAAAAGGTTTCTAAATAGTACCTGCTGCATCTATAAGGAAACATTTAACAGTATAGCCGAGAGACACGAACAGGCAAGTGTATTTATTGTTCCTAGCTATTTGCACTTTTTTTTGCACAAATTACACGTGTCCAAATTTGGAGAAAAAAACAGTTCATTTCCACATAATAGAGATAATAGCTATAAAAGATATGAAAAGGAGGTGCTGAAAGACATTTAAACAATGGGAACATGAAACAGTTAATCTGACCTAAGAGGCAGTTTGGTCCAGGTGGTACTGCAGGTAGCGAGCATCATCTCCACGTTGGGCAAGTACCGTCTCCAGGCAAGCCCTTGACCTCGGTCTTGAATCCCGTCCGCTGCCAACTATGTGACTCTCGACCTCTTCTGTCATGGAGACACAGAATGATAGGATACAGGTAAAGCAATCAGATAGGAAGGTATCCACAGTATATTTAAGATTGAGAGAAATTCCATTGGCACTTTGGAAGTTAGACAATACAGAGTGTGCTAAATATACATGCACACACACACACACACACACACAACACACACTTAAACTGTGAATTAATTGGATATTCTAGACCAGATCTTTTTTGTGACATTGTATGTCATTGCACTATATGCCAGCGTAACACACATACACACAAACATTTTCAACATTTTTCTATGATGTTAAATTACGGTATAAAGGAAACAACTGTACATAAGTAATACGATAGGGTGAGTATCAGAAATATTTGGTTCAAATCAAAGGTTTTTAGAAACTTAATAGTGGCATTGCATTGTCACTACCTTAACCTTCTAAAAGATTAAGCTTTCTGGTCAGAGTTACCTGCTGTAGGAAAGATGAGATTTCCACATAACTTTTTGTAGCATAACTAGGCTTACTGCCAGCAAATGAATGACTAAGAATGAACAGCAGATATGGCACTGCATAGCACAGTAATATATTGCTAACACATCCAAAACAATCAAATTAGAAACATTAATAATTCAATGAGGACGATGCGCGACAATATGTCCCTAAAAAAGTTGTACACTTTAAATAAAATTATCAACAAGAATGTGAATACATTAATTTGATTCGTCATTATATTGTGTCTCAACATTAGACATCTCTGTGGCCAATTAACACAATACCCTTTGCATATTTAGCTACATATCAATAAACAAAGAAATAAATAAAATAATATAGGCCAAAAGGCTCAAGCGCACACACATTTTTCCTGACTGTCTACTCAGACTAACAGACTTGCCAGTTGGTCCTGTCAATCAGACATGCGGTGTCAACCAATAAACCAAAGATGTGTGAGGGAGGGTCGAGCCAACTTACTCACAGTCACTCACTTAATAGCCAAGGAGAGGAAACAGCTGTGAAAAACACAAGCTGAAAGTGTGTCGGCAGCACAGTAGCATTTGGATACATCTTAATAATGTAGACAATGTTAGAGCACAGTGCAGTATTTTACACTTCAATATCTCATAAAAGAGTGTTCTACACAACCTACACTAGCATAAGTGAACTGTGCACCCTGCTGTGAAGCTAGCTGTAGGGGAGCTTCGAGAAACTAGCAGGCCTGCTTGAGATAGGGATGGAGCACCTCCACACGTGGAGATGGATCCACTCAGTCAAATAGGTCTGCTCTGTAACACAGATCAACTAAGTCTTCTATGGACCAGTTTATGCCAAATTCTATTTCTGTAGCAATACAAGGCCACATTGAAATGACATTGGCTAAAATGATTGCCACCAATTTCCAGCCATTTTTGATTGTCGTGGACAGAGGTTTTATAAAATTTAGCAAAAGTCTACATCCAATGTACACAATTCTAAGCAGGAGTATGAGTTCAATTAATAATTGAATTAGATTTGTTTTAACACCAATCAGTAAAACTTTCGCAAATTGGCAGACTTAAAAAAAAATACAAAACATGTATTTTCAAGAGTCATTTGAGAGCCAAAAGAGCCGGCTCTTTTCAGTGAACTGAGCCAAACGAGCCGGTTCATAGAACAGAGCCGGAATGTGAGGGCGCGGATCCGGGCACTTGCATACAATTTCCTGGGTACTATGATTTGGGCATACCTTGTGGCATACTAGTGTGGCATATACTGTAGTAAGGATAGTATGCGATTTGATATGGTTGTGCCATAATCCAAACTGAACACCTTTTGTTTCCTGAAATATTCTGTTTGTAGGAGCCGTTTCCAATGTGTTCTCAAATAAAATTAAACAGACATTATAAGGACATTATATTTGCAGTTCTGAAAGGGAGTGCACTAAATACTAAACCAAGGTGCCATTAATATGATATTTTACACACAGTGTATTTTCTATAGTCCTGTTTGTTAGTCCTGTTATGCCATATCGTATAATCAAAATAGGTTTAAGTCTATATGATTGCTTATCGTAATAGGAAAAAAAATGTTATATTTCTTTAAGCGTATTACCACAGTGGCATTTAAATAACAGAATATTCCAAAATAAATGATTTGTGAAGCCTATTATAGGCTATAGAACAAAAACATACGACTTATAATGCGTGGTCAGAATACGATATGTTCTAAAAACATGCCTCTACATAAAAACTCTCAGAATTACACTATCCTATAATACAGTTGTGTTACCCATGTATCTAAGTAAATTCAGCGACAGTAAAACCGTTGCCAACGCCAAGAAAGGTATTTATAATAGCCCTAATCACTAAAAGTTAACACTGAGCCAATGAACAATCATCACAGCCTCGGTTGGAGAAATCATCCAAATAAACAGAGTTGTATTCCTACGAAACGAGTTTCTATGCAATAATAGTAATAAATAAAGCATTACCCAATAATTCTTGATCCACTATAACGGTCCCCGTTGACACAACATCATGCAAGTTCAAGTTCCACGCACAGTCCTTTTGCGTGCACTTGTTCCTTGAATAGAAATACCATCATCACCTGTATATTAAATATATAATATTGCCAAGATATAAAAACTTAATTTGGCTTAATTTGCTTGGGGAAAAAAGACAGCAAAACGTTTTACGAAAAAGGTCGAGAAAACTTTACATAAACACAGACCTCAACAACTGCTAGGGACATGTAGCCATATTATATTATTGCATCCCCACCCGCATACGGTAACACGCCTAAAAAGCGCATGGTTTTTAACAATATGTTAACTTGCTTTATTTTTTCAAAATGTTATATTAATTAATACGTCAAAGTAGGAAAAAAATATCCACATGCAGCCTTTTGCGCCATTTCAAATCTTACTTTAAAAATAAAAATGCTTTTACCAATTTCAGGTGCGCTGAAGAAGTATTACGGTAAATACCCAAGTCAGACCTCTACACTGATTATTCTAAGACCCACACATGACCGAAGTATGCACAATGTTTAGTCCACACTCATAAGTTATTTTCCAACTAGGGTGTGGTCTCCTATGTGGCTTGGACATATTTGCACCTGTCCACAGGTGTAAATGGGGTGCAGCAGGCGCAATCTTAAAGCAGGCATATGCGCACTGGATCTGCGCATTATCTATCAGGGCTTATCAATGCGCGTCACACACTGACTGTCGGGCAAAGCCAACTTAATAGTATTTTTTTTCTTTTTCGGTTCGACTCATTCATTCCGTGTGACCGACATCCATCTGAACCAGTGCCTGCGCCAAAAGGGCTATTATAGAAAATAAAAAAGGAATTAAATGGGAAACTTTGTTACTCTTGCCGCACTGCTCTGGTGCGTCCTGCTGGGGCCATTACTCTGCGGCATCATAACACCTGTATTCACAGCTGATGTAAGTAATAATTATAATTCATTACATTTATAGTAAGTATTACACACCATTAGCTGATCAGCCGATGCTATTTAAATTGTAGCCTATTTTAAAGCCACTTATAGGTGTCGTTGGTGTTCGTCTAACTCAAACTATGGTGAGAGTAGGCCTATATGGTTTGTTTTTATGTATCTTCCTGTAAATGCATTGCCTGGATAGGTAAATGACTCTTAAATGAGTGTATTACAAATCTTATTTTTATTTTTTACTAAATGTGCAGTAGGGGTATTGGATTAATCAGTACGGATGCCCCCCGATTAGACTGGCTATCCAAATGCAAAAGTGCGTGTGCATATTTTCTGAAGACATTTTGTGACTGATGGTTTTGTCTTTTTGCTTGTTGGTGCGCATAACCCATACACCCCTGTCTATCATTGCTACTCGAATCCGGAGTACAGTTTCACGTATTTCTATTGCAACCCAATACTCATTTAGTTCTGGGACACCAGAGGCATGTAGGCTAATTAATGATGAGGTAGAACAGAAAACGATCAGACTCAAGTCTCAAACCAAGCTCTATACACACTTGCCATCATGGTCACATCATGCTGATTATACCCAAAGGGTGACTTCATCAAAGTGGCTACAGATTTAATAAATGTATCATCTTCTGGTCCAGCTGTTATTTATTTAAACATGCATAGAATACTGAAATACATCAACGTCGTTAATAATAATTTAACATCATCAACTATTGCATTTTTAGTTAGGACATTTTGTTTTGTTTGTGTGCTGCATTTCAGGTTTGAACAAATGCCCGCCTCATCACTTGGTACTTCTCCATTTGTTTTCGTGTGACGTCACACGTCGAGAAATAACATGTTGCCTTGGTGATTCCGCATAGCCCATGATGCTGCGTCCTCGCGCGCCTTCAACGGGGCAGTGGTTCATGCACCATTATGTGTGTATAGTAATAGAGAAAGTATGAAAGATAAGATGGAGAGAAGGAACCTCACAATCAATGAGTTGTCTCGCCCCATCGCTGGAATCAAACTCATAGCCACAGGACTGAATGTTGGTTTTCGGAAATGCCAGTCCACCTTCCCAGACCACGACTCCCTATAGCAAACAGCCACCCAATTTAACTATTACAGTAATTGGTTCATAACTGCCCCTGGCGGCCGGTTTTAAATGGTAGAGAAAATAGCAATACTCAAATATGGACAATGAATGTTATTGGCTGTCATTTAGGACCAATTACACTGGAACATGTTGATATTGGATGTACAGTAATAGCACATACTAACAAAAGATTGTACATGTATTTGCAAAATGGTTATATTGGTACGGAATCCCTGTGATTCTGCGATTCTAGGTTGCAGAGTCTGAAGTCCTGAAATCAGACTTTTGCCATGGATTTTTGCTTCTACAACAGGCTATTAAGCGGACTCTGATATTTGGTACTATTTTAATCTTCAAACATGGCTGTGGGCATATAGGCTACTAAGTGGCTTGACTATGTTAAACCAATCCCCTGTTCCTCTTTCTCAGAGCCACCAAAACGCATACGGAACTTCCCTTTAGCAACCTTTGAATCCTTGTTCTCACTTCAGACAATTTCTGTAGATGATGTGTTGGTTGTTCTAACTGGGATTAATGTGTGGAAATCCACAAGAGGAGATTATCTGATTCTGGAACTCTTTCTCTAGCTTGCTGTCTCCTTGATTGCAATATCACTGACACATGTTTTTAACTTTTAATAATTATTAACAATTATCTCAGGTATCATGGCTAATCATAGCTGAGACAGCCTATGTACTTCCCCTTCATGACGGTGGTGACCACGGCAACCTCAATAATTTCAGAACATTTTAAAACTCTGGTTAATATCTTGGGGTCCCTAGCAAATGGCATCTTGGCTGTAGCACTATTTCTACTGCCTACTGGTTTTTTAAATGATGTGATGAATGGCTTAGATAGTCAGTGTCACGTAACCGGGGTGATGTGCAGGAAAAGCCTAAACTCCCTTTAAGAGAGTGCTCCTAATCTCAGCTCGTTACCTGTATAAAGACAACCGGGAGCCAGGATTCTTGCTGATTAAACAGGGGATCAAATACTTATTTCACTGAGTAAAACGCAAATCAATTTATAACGTTATTCTAGATCTTATTTGCTGTTATTCTGTCTCTCACTGTTCAAATAAACCATTAATTACAATTATAAACTGATCATGTCTTTGTCAGTGGGCAAAAGGACAAAAGCAGCACGGGATCCAATTATTTTTCCTTCACTGTATGTTTAAGCAAAATATTTTAAGTTTGATTTGTTTCCACTTGCAATGCAGTGAATGCCCAATACCAATGTTACAATAGATTCATTAAGGAAGATGCCAACGATGCATCTTCAAACGATGCCAACAGGCTGGGACAGAATATGAGACCATGTGCCTTGAAGTGAATTTTCGCCAAAACAGGATTTTAGGCTGAACTAGTCTGCTGAAATTGTCTTACAGATACAATCAGTCAGACAGACAGAGCTCATCAGGTCAGGGTCACATCCCACAGACCACAGACCTCTGTTGTTTGGGTAGTCCCTTTGTGCTGATGTTCTGTTGTTTTAAAGTGCCTGCTCTCTCTCTCTCTCTCTCTCTCTCTCTCTCATATATTCCAAGCACAATGAGAGACAGCGATGGACATGCAGGGCCGGGCAGGAAGTCCTACATACTGGGAGAGGAAGCTATTCCCAGCAGTACAGAGCATTTACCAAGACGACAAGCCTTAACATCACTCCTCAGGGAACATGTCAATGTACTCTATATATACCTAAGCACATACATTTAAGAACCAAAGTGTTGTGACCTGGCGGGCATCTCTGAATTGCCAAGGCTTGTTTGGTGCTCTTGGTCAGCAGTAGTGAGTGCCGACCAACTGTGGTCTGCGGTGGGGCAAATCACAAACCGGTGACAGGATGTTGGGCGCAAAGGCTCATTGATGCGTAAGGGGCTATTTGGTCTAGTCTGAATTCACATTCGTGCATTGCACCGGGCATCCCATCCTGCTGCGCACAGGTCTGCATAGACTTGGACCAGCCTGAGTGCCCTGCCGTCCGTTGAAATTGCCTGATATGGGCACGCGAGAGTCAGTTCTGGACCTTGGAGCAGTGCAAGAAGGTCGTCTGGTCTGATTAGTCTTGTTTTCTTTTACATCACGTTTACATTTATGATGTTCTACTGGGATGTTCTACTGGGAAACCCAGAGACATTTGCTCTTTCGTTGATGGCAGTGGCCTCTATCTGCAGTGCACACATTATTCGGGGGTTGGTTTGAGGAACATGATGTTGCGCTGGCCTCCAAATTTCCCAGAGTTCACTCCGGTTGAGCATCTGTGGGATGTGCTGGGGTAACGTGACTGATCTACAGCAGCTCCACCTTGCAGCTTACAAGACTTGGAGAATCTGCTGCTAACATTTTGGGTTCCAGATACCCCACAACAACTTCAGGGGTCGGTGCTGATTTGGTGGTACACGTGGGACCAGAGGTTTTGTGTTTGCCATTTCTCGTGCGAATTTCGAAAAATAAAAAAATATATAGAAAACCGGCAAAATAAACAGGTTCATTTTACAATTACAAGTTTTCATCAGCAGTTTTCTGAGGATTATAATGAATATAACCCATTTAAGTAACCCGATACAGGCCACGCCTCTATTGAGCGTCTCTTTTGTAACAGCGCCTCCTCATGGCGATATCTGTCATGGCGTCATGGTCAGAATCTGACTGACCTCTGGGAACCACGGTGCTCCCGAGATGTCTGGGCTGTCAATAACACCGATTGACATAGCAGCTTTTTTGGCTGATTTAGCCAGCTCCATATGGTGCAAATCTAGGCGACAATTAAATGTGATCGTTGAAACGATTAGGCTTTTTTGGTCTTGTTAAATAGAAGTTGTATAATCATTAACCTCTACCCGTATTAGTCTGATAAATTGGAAATGCCTAACACTATTTAATAATAATATAGCATATGATTACCTGGGGCGTTTTCACTTGTAGTTTTCTTTTCCCCCTCCATATGCATTTTTCACCAGGCTTGATATTTAGAAAATATTTAAGCTTATTCTATTATTAAAATAGAGCTATTGGTCTGTTTTAATCAGATTACCTTAGGTGACCTAACCTTAATCGTTAGTAGTTTCACAAAGTGCACCCAAACAAACACAACATGCAGAAAGTCTGGCATAGATGCACGGACGGCCTACTGCCACCATGAGGGTGAGATGTGCCGGACGCGTGACCCAGCAGGTTTATCCTGGCTCAGACATGTCCCGGGACACAAAGAAAAGACAAGGTGTTTTGAATGTATTCTATTCAGTGACGCTCATGACTTGGGCTTGGTTCAAGAATGTGAACTTCCTGCGGATGCCTTCTGATTTGTACCCATACAGTGGTAGTTTCCCCTTGTCTTTCCTGCTGCTCCCATTACATAATGCATGTCCTTCCCTATCATCATTTATATGCGACACAATATAATGAGAGACACACCACAAACCATAAGGGCCGACTGCATTACAGTGGAGTGGGTCGGTCGGGTTGTTGCTTGACTAAGTTCTGTTGAGCACTCGCATGGCCACATATAACAGACAGTGATTCCTGTGCATTTTGCGTGAAATATATATTTTGGCACATATTTTCCAAAATCCAAATTTACTACTATAGTAAAGAAAGCACAAATGATAGATGATTCCATAAAATGTGTTTCATGTATTTTGTTAGTGTTGCCAGATTACAGTAAAATAAATAAAAAAAGGTTTTGGTCAATGGAGCCATCATTATAAATATAAGTAAATCTCTTTATTGTTATATAATTGTTAAAAAAGTAGAATAGGTTTGCTATTGTGGTATTACAGCTGTTAAAAAGACCAAGGTTGATTTCTCTTTAAAACAAAGATAAAGTAATACTATATTTGAACACACTTCAAACACCATATATCTGTTTAGGTTGATACTTTGTGTTTTAAGTTCTTCTATTTTGACAGTGTAGCTTTTGTTAACCTTTTAGAGAACAACGTCGTCTTAATATCTCGATTCATCACGACCCCTCTCGGTTGTCTTCTTCTAAATGTCTAAATTGTCATCTCAAAACCTAACCTCTATGGCTCAGTTGGTGGATCACGGTTTTGACAATGCCAGGGTTATGGGTTTGAGTCCACAGGGAACCAGTCTTAAAAAGGATGGAATGTATGCAATTATTAATATCACTCTGGATAAGACCGTATCCTCATTATAAACCTTGTGCCCAATCATAACTTAACCAATTTTTGTTTCCCGTAGTTGGGTATGCTCGCTATTTCTCTCTCTCCTCCCAATCCCTCTACTGTATTTTTTCATTTACAGTCTTTTCTTCCCGTCACCCCATATTGCCTTAACCTCGTCTCTCTTTCCTCACCACGTGCATGTCTCTACCTGATCTGATGTGCTATCTGTGCATCACAGCTGGGCCATGGTACTGTGGAGACATGGCCTTCACATAGTACCAGAGATCCTTCCAGGGCGATAGCAAAATCTTTCACACACACACACACACACACACACAGCCAGTTCCAATCATAGAGAGAGAGAGAGAGAGAGAGAGAGAGACAGACAGACAGTCTACCTGTGTTCACACAGTATACAGGACCCTTTTGGTTCACCCCTGATTCTACCCCATTGATGTTGGATGATGTTGGAAACCCAAACAAACCCTGTGGATAGTGTTTATCTCACTGCATTTGCCAGATAATTCCGTCTCTCCTTTCTGTTACAGTGGAAAACCAAGCAAATCAAACGAGTAGCTCGAAATTTCAGATTATTTTGTTTAGTCTGACCGGTATCTAAGGTACAACCATAGATTAAAAGGACTTGACATGTCCTGACATGATGGAGTGTCGTAATCCTGAGAATTGAAACACAAAATCATGACATTTTTACTACATTTCCTATTTCTAGGTAAGCACATTTTAATAACAAATCAATTACATTATTCATCTCTCATCATCTCATCTTCAACCGCTTAGCCGGGGTCGGGTCGTAGCAGCTCTAGCAGGGGACCCCAAACTTCCCTTTCCCTGGCAACAATAATTACATTATTATTTTTTTAATTTAACTTATATTTAACCAGGTAGTCTGATTTAAGTGAACGATTTCTAGCCCACTGAGAACGCCTAGTGGGCTAGGAGGGCATTGCAGTACCCTGGGTGCAACTTGTATAATTTTGAAGTTCTGATATGGGTGATTAGAGTGGGCACAGCTGGGATTCAGTGATTAAGGTAGTTATTTAAGTCACTGAGTTTTGAGCATGGTGTTGGATATTGTCTCTATGTAACATTATGTTGTTGACTATTTAGATGAGTGTTTTATGCATATACGCATATATAAAATACAAAGGAGGGTCTATATACAGAAAGTAAGATTTAACGTGTCTTTAGCAGGTAGATCATTAGTGTGGACAGATTGTATGGCCGTGAATGTAGGAGGAAGAGCATTCCTGAGCAAATAGAATCATTCAAAGAATGTGAACAGGTATGACAGCAGTACCGGTGAAAATGATCCACTGTGCAAATTGTGCATGGCAAAAGTAAAAAAAGGGTGTGCATGTAAACCAGATGACTGGACAAAAGCTCATACAGGAGGATTTTGAAGGCAATGGTTGAGATAAGGCTACATGCATAACATTTGATTGAAGAAATAATTGTAGCCAGGCAAAATGCATAGGATATTAGCCTGTAGTGTATGTTAGTTGAAGATGCATTCTGAAATGTTTTTTGATTATCAAGATATTTTAAAAACCTCAGACTTTAGGGATTTGTAGGTTGTATATCAGCACGATCTGTAATTGACTTTCCTCTGAAATCTGAAGGACAGGCTGTTTGCGGCTCACTAGGATCTGGTGGTATGATTGACACCTACATTTGGATTAGTTACAGCTTGATAAATGTTAAGGACCCGTTTCGGCTTAACAAACCCACTTTCCCATAGAGTGTGGATACCATCTTGAATGATAACATTTCCTCCAAATTTATGTTACTATCTTTTGGCCTGTCCTGATGAATTTTACTGTTACATTGAGCCAACGTCTTGTTTGTAGTTATTCATATGGTGCCAGAGAGTGTTATTGCAATTATTTTATAACAAAACATTGCATTATTACTAAAAGAAAAGTCACATGAAAATACACACTTGGAATAATATCCTATAAGATCTTTCGTAATTTACTCTTGTTTTTCCATAGGGATATAATAACCTATACTGACACATCATAATTCTATTGTAATTTCAATGTAACAACTGTGGTATTTCATTGTAGTCAATACAGTTTTTAATATGTATCTACATCACAATTACATAGTACTAAGTGCAAACTTAAGGGAAAGTGTTACAGCATATTTTAAATTCCAAGTAGCGATGTTTTTGTGACATTAGTCCCATCTTTGCCAAATACACAAATTGATCTTACAAACTGCGGAAGCATGACAAGAACAATACTGAAGTGTTGTGATCAGCTGTTAGACTGATCATATAATGCCAACGTATTCTGAACCTGTTTCTCACCAGTAACCAACATTAGCCAGCAGGGGGCAGTGAAACACCATGGATAACATGAGGTATAGGCTGCACTCTAATTTAAGGCAGCATATCCTGCTGCAGCATGGAGTCTAATTTACTCTACTGCCCTTCCAACAATCTCTATCAGGAAATAATCCCAGACATATGTATAAAACTTACCGAAAAAGTAAAATCTAAGTTCTGTTTGAGTTGATCGTTTGAGTAGATCGTGCATAAATTGGTCACTGTGTTTAGCCTGTTGAGTAGTGTCATTGAAAATTCAAGTTTGACTGCTCAAATAGCAATTAAATTATATTGGGTGTTGATCTTGTCATGTTATTGTCACTATAACCATTCGGGTGAATTGCAGGATAAAAGCCACATGCAGAGCAAATGTAAACCGTTTGTGGAATTTATTAAAATATAAAACAAACACGATAACAACGAATGGAAAAACAACACAGTTTAGATGAAAATGAATTGCACATAACCAGCGGCTTATCAAACCACATCAAACACTGCGATACAATTCCAAACACTCATCTAAATACCGCTGTGACATAGAAACAATAAGAAGCAACTAGTGACTTTACCCCAGACACCTAAACAACCCCTTAATTGCTCAACTCACAACAGCCGTGTACAATTACAACCACCGGGAAACAGGAAGTGCAACAAAGCTCACCACAACCGTGACAGTTATGGTTTATCCTGAAGGTTTCAATTCCATGTTGTAGACAACTAAGCATGTTGTGTGTGACTGTTACATTTGTTCCCAGGACTGTACCTGCACTGTAAAATCCAGGTGTCACTGTGATGGCGTTAAAGGCAGTCAGGTAAGTGATATAACATTATTTTGTATGTATTCCTGTATACTTATTATTTACTCTAGACTAGACAAAGTATATGTATATGAGTGTAAACATTGCTATTTTGTATTCAAACTATCTCGGCCTTGAGGTTGATTATTTTGGAGTCACATTTTACACAAGTTGCCTACTAAAAATTCACTAAAGAGCCAAGACATTAAGACCGTTCACAAGTCAAGCCAATAACATTGCCAACAAGTGCATGTCAAGGTCTGGGGAGATTTACAATCAGTTCCTGAGTCATCGCAACCCAGTGCCACCGGGAGCCATACATGCCCATGCCATCACACGGCCTCCACCATACATGCCCATGCCATCACACTGCCTCTACCATACATGCCCATGCCATCACACTGCCTCCACCATACATTCCCATGCCATCACACTGCCTCCACCATAAATGCCCATGCCATCACACTGCCTCCACCATACATGCCCATGCCATCACACTGCCTCCACCATACATGCCCATGCCATCACACTGCCTCCACCGTGTTTTTGCTTTGGATCATGTGTGACATGATTTGGATTATGGAGTCGTACCAAGCTTTCCCCATACTATTTTCTGCCCATCATTCTGCTATAGCTTGATCTTAATTTAATCTGTCCAAGGAATGATTTTCCAGAACTGGGCCGGCTTTTGTGATATTTTGGGGGAAAAGTCAAATCTGATGATTTCGCCACTCCTCTTGTTCCTGCAATCTCCGGGATGGATTTTTTTCCCCGCAGTCTAAGGATGGCCTGTTTCACTTGCATCAAAAGCTCATTTGACCCCATTTTTGTTCACAGCAATGGCCTCCAGATATCTGAAATGAAAACTTAGTCTGTGTCCAAATGAACTTTTTCTGGTGAGGATCATGACAGGGACCAAGTCTGGCTTGTTCTTAGGTGACTTTATAATACTGTTGCACAACTAGTAACGAAGGACCTGAAGAAATTGGCTTAGTAGAGACGTGTGTGCGTTTTTTAATCCCTTCATATTTCTTTGGTTCCACAGGGGGAACCTGGGTTTCCAGGTTATGACGGGTTGCCTGGAGTTGTTGGTTATCCAGGGACCGAAGGTCACCCTGGACCTATTGGCCCTAAGGTCAGACTCTCACAATATTCGTTCATTACGTTTGACGGAGGTGGATTTTGGGTGTGTTTGTCTGCACTGCACCGAAACGTTGTGAGCGTAAACAATCGTGTGTCGTTAGAGTTCTTTAAATTGTATTTGAATTTTCAGGGAAATGACGGCCCTCCTGGAATGATAGGACCTAAAGGATCAAAGGTACGGATGATGTTTTAAAAACATTGTGTAAAACTAACTTAACTTTACTTAATTTAGTAAATTACATTTACGTTGTGCCAAACTAGGGTCTCACCGTACACATTGTTTTTAATAGGGCCCCTCTGGGAAACCTGGATTCGCTGGACCACCCGGTGTGCCAGTAAGTTTTACAATCAATCCCAATTTACAAAATTAACTTTTACACTCAATGATTGGTTTAGAAATGTTTTTTCCCTCTTCTGGCTCCAAACTGTAGACTTATACATACTTAAACACGTTTTGTACTGTCAGACAAATTATAATCACTCCAACAAAGCCTTTGTTTGTTGCAGAGCAATAGAAGTGACTCTTTGGAATTCAGAGTTAATCAAAATGGTATTCTGTGTCCCTGCAGCAGTGTGAATATTTCTACGATAGATTCCATGATGCAATTGAATCCATGAAAAAAGGAAGTCTTCTTGGAAGACGGATGGTTTATTATATACACTTTTTTCTAAGATATTCTTAATGCACAACCTATTCATGGGGTCATGTAGCAGATAATAAAATAACAAAATTGAATACGAATCAGCTGTGTAGGACTTAATAAATTAACTGAAATAAAGAGTAATGCATATAAAATACTTGCTGGCATTAACACATGTAATTGACATCAAATGGTGTATTGTGCGCTTAAGATCTTATATAAAGTGGCATACATATTATAGACTAGATAATGGTCTACTGCTCATAATTTCTAACGCTTTGGCATGATATAGTACGGAGATTGATTCAGGGTCAGCATCCCGGAAAGACTAGTTTCAGAAACAAATAGCCTTTTTCTTGAAAATGAAATGATATCTCTGAGGATATTTAGCCTATTGCGATGTTCTACAAAGGCATTGGCGCGTGCATATTGCAACAGAGCCAACTCTTGGTCTAAGTGGTGTTTTTAACTGTTTTGGAATATCTTTTTTAGGATTTGACAATCTCTTATTTATACCCTGGGAGTCAGGAACAGATGAGAGGCATCAAACTGGCATCAAATTTGGTTTCATTAGAAATATTTCTGAGGCGTAACAATACTTTTGAAACATATTTCGCAGAAAAAAATGATAAAATATTTACTTTGAGTGACTGTGTTGTAAATGCTCCCCCTTAGGTTGGAACCCAAAATACTGCTTTATAGACTTCCACTTTGATACCCAGAGCTGGTTTCCTAGGGGCCCTTCAAGCCTCCTTCTGGTGAGGCCTGATTGATGATATAGACAGGGGTGTCAATTGGTGGCAGCCGAGCCGCATTCAAGTGCCCCATTTGGCGCCCCAGGCCAGTTAGTTGTCCTTGGAGGCGTTTGCCTGATGGGACAATAGGCAAACAGGTGCGTTTGTTGAACCGTAAACAGTTTGATGTTGTTGTTAATAAGTTTTTGTCGATGAATACCAGGGAATACAAGGAAATGAAGGACCAATTGGGCCACCAGGACCTCGAGGATGCAATGGGACAAAGGTACTTGCTTTTGTACTTTTAAACTGCCAATGTCAGAAATACACTTTTTTATTACACAATTAAATAGTGCTCTCCATAAGTATTGTAACACAGTTCTAAATTGATTTTTCTGTTGTATACTCAAGGAAAATCTGAATACGATTAAGTGATAAAGATTATGGACCACATTACCCTCATATATTATGGACCTCATTACCCTCATAGATTATGGACCTCAATACCCTCATATATTATGGACCCCATTACCCTCATAGATTATGGACCTCATTACCCTAATATATTATGGAACCCATTACCCTCATAGATTATGGACCTCATTACCCTCATATATTATGGACCTCATTACCCTCATAGATTATGGACCTCATTATTCTCATAGATTATGGACCCCATTACCCTCATAGATTATGGACCTCATTACTCTCATAGATTATGGACCCCATTACCCTCATAGATTATGGACTTCATTACCCTCATAGATTATGGACCTCATTACCCTCATAGATTATGGACCTCATTACCCTCATATATTATGGACCTCATTACCCTCATAGATGATGGACCCCATTACCCTCATAGATTATGGACCCCATTACCCTCATAGATTATGGACCTCATTACTCTCATAGATTATGGACTTCATTACCCTCATAGATTATGGACCCCATTACCCTCATAGATTATGGACCCCATTACCCTCATAGATTATGGACCCCATTACCCTCATAGATTATGGACCTCATTACCCTCATATATTATGGACCCCATTACCCTCATAGATTATGGACCTCATTACCCTCATAGATTATGGACTTCATTACCTTCATAGATTATGGACCTCATTACCCTCATATATTATGGACCTCATTACCCTCATATATTATGGACCTCATTACCCTCATAGATTATGGACCCCATTACCCTCATAGATTATGGACCCCATTACCCTCATAGATTATGGACCTCATTACCCTCATAGATTATGGACTTCATTACCCTCATAGATTATGGACCTCATTACCCTCATAGATTATGGACCCCATTACCTTCATAGATTATGGACCCCATTACCCTCATAGATTATGGACCTCATTACCCTCATAGATTATGGACCTCATTACCCTCATAGATTATGGACCTCATTACCCTCATAGATTATGGACCCCATTACCCTCATAGATTATGGACCTCATTACCCTCATATATTATGGACCTCATTACCCTCATAGATTATGGACCTCATTACCCTCATATATTATGGACCTCATTACCCTCATAGATTATGGACCCCATTACCCTCATAGATTATGGACCTCATCACCCTCATAGATTATGGACCTCATTACCCTCATAGATTATGGACTTCATTACCGTCATAGATTATGGACCCCATTACCCTCATAGATTATGGACCTCATTACTCTCATAGATTATGGACCTCATTACCCGAATAGATTATGTACTTCATTACCGTCATAGATTATGGACCCCATTACCCTCATAGATTATGGACCCCATTACCCTCATATATTATGGACCCCATTACCCTCATATATTATGGACCTCATTACCCTCATAGATTATGGACCTCATTACCCTCATAGATTATGGACCCCATTACCCTCATAGATTATGGACCTCATTACCCTCATATATTATGGACCTCATTACCCTCATAGATTATGGACCCCATTACCCTCATAGATTATGGACTTCATTACCCTCATAGATTACAGTTTGACATTGTTGATTAGCCGTTTCTCTCTTACCACTGTTCAACGCTCTCTTTTTCAACCGGCATATGGGTACTTGAAGCTTACAATATATAGAAATGATGCACTTATAGTGGATCTGTTTCAGGGGGACAGTGGATACCCAGGTTTACCCGGGGTGCCAGGATTTATTGGATTACCGGTAAGTGCTGCCAATATTCAGTGAAATTGCCCTAAACCTACACAGAAACACTGTTCATGTCTCATCACCATTTACCCATCATGCACCTGTCATGCTTTAGAAAACGTCCAATGGCATAAGGCTCCAAAATGTGAACCAAAAGAAAACTTCAATGGAAAAAGAACATTTAAATTTGACTAGTGTTGTCTATGTATTAACAATATCTAATGAAAAAAAGTGAACTTGAATGTATTGTTGCTGACTATTTGGCAATTGCAGTATTGACACAGCACCTTGTCTGTTTATCTGTGATCAAATTCAAAAATATCAATCATCATAATGTGTATGGTGTCCAGCATCTTAGCTGCCAGTTCTCTCTTTCCTTCTAGGCTCCAGCCCCACATTAGAAAATACAGTAAATTTTGTTTAGCTTTCCGAGTGAAGTTTTGTTGTAACATACCTTTATTACTTTATGTGCACCTCACATATTTTCTTTTCTTTAAGGGCATTTCTGGATTGCCAGGACTTAAGGTAGAATACTTTGTATTTTTGTGGATGTGTTTATTGTATACATTTACCGTTTATATATTGCAACAGTGGTTGTGTTTTCTACCCTCTGCTGTTCTGTACATATGATCCCAAATGCCTCTACTGACCCTATAAATGACGTATCTACTTAGTTGTGATTTTTATGTATAATATTGTGTTTTCCCTACAGGGAGACAGCTACTACTTCCCAACCGCGGCTGAGGTTGTTGGAACACGTGGACCACCAGGGAGAGCTGGTGACAAGGTTAAAATAGCTCTCCCATTTCAAGAGCCTACCTGAACTAACATTCAATTGCAAAACCCTTTGACATGTTTTGCATACTTTTGTAATATAAACATCATTCACCTATCTCAGAGTTAAGTGAGTAACAGTATGTGAATGTTTGGAAGTTAGGCAGTGTGGATATAATGAGAAACAACAAAAAAACTATTCAAATTCTGAGCAAATCAATTTCGGATCGAGTTAGGAAGGAAACCTGTCTGCAGAACTGGTATTTACAGTACAATTTTGTCTTAGCTTATTTATTTAGTTTGATTAGATGACATTTCACATTTCAAGCTGTTCCCACATTTTGAAATCCTCTATGTTGGGGGGGGACTTCTAGCTTATGATATATGATAAGAGACATACTACAGGCTTTTAGTCAGGTTTAACTAAATTACTTAATGTGTAAATTGACAGATATGGAACTGTTTTTTAGGGTAAACAAGGTCCACCTGGAGGACTGGGTTTCCCTGGTCAGATAGGACAAAGCGGTAATCCGGTCAGTTTTCTGTCTCATGTATCCTGTCTATTTCTATTTAATGTGTACATAGTAGTTATGTTTCCTTTTATTGTTGTAAATTTCCCCCAGTAAAATACATCCTTATTGATTAACATAATAGTGATAATATTCCATTTGCTTAAATCACTACGATAATATTATAATTTATTATTCATATTTCCAGGGAAGACCTGGTATTCCAGGTGTACCAGGAGAGAAGGTAGGTCTCAACATCGATATAAATCCTGAAGTGTGTGTGTTTTCAACAGTTAATAAAAATTGTGTCAAAAGTCCTAAACAAAATTTATTCAATGTCCATAGAATCTCAAAGTGCTTTAAATACGAAAATACATTCGTTAATTTTACTGAACTAACAGCAATCATTTGACGGTATGCAATAGGTTTTATTTAGTTCCTGTCTTTTTCTGTTTCAGGGTCAAGAAGGACAAAGTCCTGTAATTCCAGGCCCAAGAGGTCAAAAGGTGGGCACTAAATTATAACTTGTATTACAGCGTTGTGTCATAGAATGCCACCTTTGCCACAAGTCAGTTTGTGCTGAAGCATGTACAATACGGCCATTGTCTGTGACATTACCCACCACAAACTACCTCTCAAAGAACTATCAGCACGTGAACTGTGGGTCGCGAGCTTTCTGAAATGGGTACCAACATGTGCAATGTCAAGCGCCAGCTGGAGTAGTGTGAAGCATGTCGCCACTACCCTCGCCTTCATGTACAACATCAGTGCCTGACCTCACAAATGTTCTTTTGGCAGAATAGCTGTCCAACGACCTCATATAGATGTGATGGTCGGGTGTCCACAAACATTTGGCCATGCGGTGTGGGTTATTATAGGACTCACAAATAGTGTCATGTATTGTAGCTCCGTCACTGTGACCAGGCATCTACCATTTGGGAGATTGTACAGGGCTCGTGGGCGGTTGGGCATCTGCATGTACAGGGCTGCGCAATGACCTGTTTAGGGGTATGGGCTAAAATGACGAGAAAGGGGTTCTCCGTGGGTCGCGTCCACCGACAATGCTCACCTTTGGGGACATATGGGCGAAATTGGTTATTCTGAGGTGAGAGGTCAAGGGCTCAAGCCCCCCTGGGGGTCAATCTGTGCACATGCTTGTGCAAGCTCAGTCGAATACGGTTGATGTGATGTGCATCGGAGGAAAAAGTCTGGTCTTTGAGCGTCCCGCATCAGGGAGACGCATGTTTAGATCTGGGAATGGATTTTTGCAAATCAAGTCTAACGTGCATCATATTGATCCATATTGTCAATGTCGTTTCTACAGGGTGACCGAGGACCTCCTGGGATCCCTGGGGAGAAGGGCATAAAGCTGTACGCAGAGGGTACCAGGGAGCTGAAGGTAACCAGGTTTCACATACTCCGTTTCTCTTACACATTCACCTACTGTGCGTAGATAAATGTTTACCGATACACACTGGCAAACATATTTTTTTATTATTATTGTCACCATTACCTAAGGCTTATCAATGGGAGAGGGCTACAAAGCCTACCACGTCTGGTCCAAACTGGCACAGAATTTGTTACTGCTGGTTACGGGGGGAATGTGTCACACCCCGGGCATCGCACTCTGCTGTGTCACTGCAGATCGCTCAGAGTGCCCATGTTGCCCGCTGTCCACTGTCAAAATGACCCACACTGGGCAGCGAGTGTCTAAACTGGCCTGGGAGCAGTGGAATAAGGTCGTCTGGTCCCGATAGTGTCTCCTTTTTACACACGCATGTAGACGTGTACGTGTGCAATGTTTACCCGGGGAAGGGTTGGCACCAGGAGGCACTGTGCCAGGACAACAAGCCGGTTAATCAGTGTGTCGGTTAATCACACAAATCCAGTTGGATGTGACCTGACCTTCTGATTGCAGGGGGAGCCGGGGGACGCAGGGGAGAAGGGGTGCGCGGGCCAGCCCGTGAGTATACCTTGAAATCAACAGAAGTGGCTTCAACAACACATGACTACACTGAACAAAAGTGACTGGATCCATTTTCACTGTGTTTCTTGGGGGGTGTTTGTGCTGTGTTTGTGGATTTTTAGGGAGTCCCTGGACGTTCTGGATGTGATGGGCAAAAAGGCGACCAAGGAGAACCCGGAGCTCTGGTATCACTCATATCATATATCAAGAAAGTGTATCTTTGCAATGCTATATTGGGGGTGTGTTGTAGATATAATGTCCTTAGCTGTGTATCGTGGCAAATTACCATAAACCCCATGGAATGTTGTAATGAACCGGTCACCATTGCAGTTTGATCAGGCAACACAATTATAGCCCATACTATATGCCTCATTGTCCACTGCTTTCAGAGACACAATAACTGACAGAAACATGTCTGTTTTTTTCAGGGGAAACCTGGAAAAGACGGTAATCACGGGACTCATGGCATTCAGGTAAAGCTTTAAGTACAAAATAAATAAATACATGTATAGTATATATATATTTTCCCATGTGGCTGACTTTGTACAATCATGACACAAGCAATTTGAGGTTTCTATTAAGGATCTTTTCTGTGAGCTTATGTTGAACAATGCCGATTCATGGCACTTTACAACATCCTCAAAAACACATTAAGCATTTATTTTTATGTTTTAGTGCATCAAAATTTTTCGTCTTGTTGGTTCACTAATTGACAGTCACAGTCGCAGTATGTTTTGGGTCATTGTCCATCTCAAAAGTAAAGCGGTGCCCAATCAACTTTGCTGATTTCGGCTGTATCTGCACAGACAATATACCTCTATACACTTCAAGAGAACTCATCCCGAAGCTTCTGTCTTCTGTCACATCGCCAGTTAAACACTAGTGACCCAAGTGCCATTGGAAGCCATGCAGGCCAATGATGCGATATGCTTTGGATCGTGAGCCACTCCAAGCCTCCATGCTCCATACCAGTTGATCTTAGTTGAATCTGTCTATAGGCTGTCCAAGAACTGGGCTCGCTTTTGGAGATTTGTTTTGCTAATCTGGCCTTTTTCTTTATGATGCGTAAGAATGGTTTGCAGCATATGGTGAACCCTGTCTATTTCCTCATGGTAGACTTGGATAATGATATGCCTACCTGGCTGGTTGTTGTGAAGTGGTTTCTCTTTGCCATGAAAAGGTTCCTACAATCATCTACAACCATTGTCTTGCATGGACGTCCTGGCCTTTTGTGTTGCCCAAGTTCCCCAATGCATTTACTCTCACCAAAGATATGTTATATTAAACGCTGTATGATTTAAGGTGATAAGAAATATAATATATAAGAAAAATATAATTATAACAATATAATCTGCCTTCCTCCTGTCAGGGTACTAAAGGAGATGTGGGCTACCAGGGGCCTCCTGGAATAAAAGGTTCAAAGGTATGTATTGATTTTGATTGGATATTGTGTTGATCATACAGTCAGCCATGCAGGTCCAACCCTCTTAATAATATCGTTTGGTGATTTTGGCAATGATGCCTTTGTATTTCCCCAGTCATCTTGAAAATACAATTACCGGTAGTTGTGCTGATGTTTAGACGAAATATTCCTACAGTTTTCTGATCCAATGCTAACACGTGTCAACCCTGTCATTGGAAAACTTAAGCGACTACAATACATAGCGAACAAGTTCATCCAAATTATTCTCGGGGTGAATACATATTGTAAATTAAACCCTATCAAGCTACTTTCACTGCAGATATTATTTGAATATTAGGATACACTACACTAATTATATATCTTCTGATGTGTGCTGAACTTTTTTGCTCATTTTTGAGTTATGTGCGCAAAGATAGTACTTCAATAAATAGACAATACTACTTCCATTTGTTAAACTTTTTTGTAAGTATGCCTGGGTGCCTACTGCTGTGAATATGTGGGTGCCTACTGCTGTGAATATGTGGGTGCCAACTGCTGTGAATATGTGGGTGCCAACTGCTGTGAATATGTGGGTGCCAACTGCTGTGAATATGTGGGTGCCAACTGCTGTGAATATGTGGGTGCCAACTGCTGTGAATATGTGGGTGCCAACTGCTGTGAATATGTGGGTGCCAACTGCTGTGAATATGTGGGTGCCAACTGCTGTGAATATGTGGGTGCCTACTGCTGTGAATATGTGTGTGTTTACTGCTGTGAATATGTGGGTGCCTACTGCTGTGAATATGTGTGTGTTTACTGCTGTGAATATGTGGGTGCCTACTGCTGTGAATATGTGTATATGTGTATACTTGTTCAGGGTGAGCATGGTGACCGCGGACACACAGGTTCTCCAGGGAATGTAAGTTAGAACACATTCTGTCATCATTATCCTTTTTTGATTAATGCACATTTCACAAAAATATAAACTCGACCTGAAAAATTGTGAAAAACACTGTCTGCTTGAGCAAATGTTCCATGAGAACTAATTCCAGAAAGTGTCCATAAAAACAATTCTTGCAAGATTGTGTAGTGGTTAATGTGTTTACTCTATGCTTTGCGTCATGCTAACTACATAACAAAACTACAGCAGCTTTAATAGAAAATTGGATATTCAGAAAATAAAATGGGTTACTATTTGAATAGTGAAATAATAAAAAATGGCCAACCCTAATATACAGTGTATCAAATCTGCAACACTGGTTCCCTAGACATGGATACGTTTGAACCTGTCTTCAATCTCCTACAGTTGATCGAGATCAATAGGAATATCAAAGGTCATCAGGGATTGCCAGGTCATTCGGGATCCCCTGGCTCACCTGGAGATCAAGGTATGCCAGCACTTTAATTACTTAAAGCCATAGTCAGATATTAATGTTGGAACAAAACCCCCTATTCCTTTAATAGCGTGTTACTTTTGACCTGAGCCCAATGGATGCTCGTTAAACGAAGGTCATTAATATACGGGAAATTGTGCTGCTTGCGTTGCATTGTTGTTGAAAAAATATTTGTAAAGTAATGTAGACCAAAGACAGTCTATTTTTCATGAGGAAGGCCTAGCAGATTATATCCCCTGTCAATTCCTGTGCAACATGGTGAAGTTTGATTAGGTGTCATTGGCTGTGCTTTCTCTGTTCTACTCTTAGGTGTGATTGGTTTTCCTGGAACGATGGGGGAACCAGGTAGATGTTCCTGATTTGCTTACGATTTATTACGATTGTTTTACATTGGTAATTTGATTATTGTTACTTTTATTTTATCTCAATCTTTATTCATGCAGAGAAATCAAGCGAAAAAACGTTATTTTTAGCCAGAACTTTTTTTTCATGCCCAATGTTGATGAGAGCCAGTAGTCTATTTCTTACTAGGTTATAGGAACGGCAAAATAATGGGAAATTAGTTTGAGTTCATTTCATTCTTGGCTACACATCAGTGGCTAAAATCAATCTATTTTATGTGCATTTCACCAATAATATATTTAATATCCTTTTTTGATACTCCTTATAAACTTTGATTACACAATTGTCTTACCCGTTTCACATCTCCTTATTTCATCTTATCACTCGATGTTTTTCCAAAATTGCGCCTGTTCCAACTTTTTGGGAATCTGTTTCATGCAACAATTTAAAATAAACGTTGACCTCCAAAAATCTGTGCCGTTGATTAGATAAAACATCAAATACCGTGTCTTTATGCGTGTTTTGTTTGAATAGAAGTCAAAGTACATTTACTACCTTTTTTTATTAGCATTTTCCATACTTCTTTCACCTTTTTCGAGAATTGGGATTGTACATTTAATATCTTTACGATTTTCCCTGGGCATTAGTGAGAAAAAAAGAATTTTGGCGGTGACATAACACAATGAATTACGCACGCTTGCAAGCTGACCACAGTTTCTTGTTGTCAGGGTGGGGTTCCTGTGGTAGAGGTGGGAATCCTGGTCCTACTGGCTTTGCTGGTGATAAAGGGGAACCTGGGGAACCTGGCCCCCATATCAGAGGCCCCCCTGGACCCACCGGACCCCCTGGATTTGAGGGACCCATAGGGGACCCTGGTCTACCTGGTCTCCCAGGTACCTGCTGTTTTATCCTGGATGCTTGATGATTGTACTGTAGCTTGGTATGAAGTAAATTTTGACATACAGTTGAAGTATGTCAACGTGACTTTTGCTGGGCCAGAGACATCATTTGTGTTCATTTATTTATTTATTTTCCAATGAGTCCAATAGTCGAACCTCAGATTGAAGAGGAACAATGCGGTTTTCGTCCTGGCCGGGGAACCACGGACCAGCTCTTTACTCTCGCAAGGATCCTGGAGGGGGCCTGGGAGTATGCCCATCCAGTCTACATGTGTTTTGTGGATCTGGAGAAGGCGTATGACCGGGTACCCCGGGATCTTTTGTGGGAGGTGCTGCGGGAGTATGGGGTGAGGGGGTCTCTTCTCAGGGCCATCCAATCTCTGTACGCTCAAAGCATGAGCTGTGTCCGTGTCCTCGGCAGTAAGTCGGATTCGTTCCCGGTGGGGGTTGGCCTCCGCCAGGGCTGCGCTTTGTCACCAATCCTGTTTGTAATATTCATGGACAGGATATCAAGGCGTAGTCATGGGGGAGGGGTTCCCGTTCGGTGGGCTGATGGTCACATCACTGCTTTTTGCGGATGATGTGGTCCTGATGGCCTCATCGGTCGGTGACCTTCAGCACTCACTGGATCGGTTCGCAGCCGAGTGTGAAGCGGCTGGGATGAGGGTTAGCACCTCTAAATCTGAGGCCATGACTCTCAGCAGGAAACCGGTGGAGTGCCTACTCCGGGTAGGGAATGAGTCCTTACTCCAAGTGAAGGAGTTCAAGTACCTCGGGGTCCTGTTCGCGAGTGAGGGAACAATGGAGCGGGAGTTTGGTCGGAGGATCGGAGCAGCGGGGGCGGTGTTGCATTCGCTTCACCGCACCGTTGTGACGAAAAGAGAGCTGAGCCGAAAGGCAAAGCTCTCGATCTACCGGTCAATCTTTGTTCCTACCCTCACCTATGGTCATGAAAGCTGGGTCATGACCGAAAGAACGAGATCGCGGGTACAAGCGGCCGAAATGGGTTTTCTCAGAAAGGTGGCTGGCCTCTCCCTTAGGGATAGGGTGAGAAGCTCAGTCATCCGAGAGGAACTCGGAGTAGAGCCGCTGCTCCTTTGCATAGAAAGGAGCCAGTTGAGGTGGTTCGGGCATCTTGTAAGAATGCCACCTGGGCGCCTCCCTAGAGAGGTGTTCCAGGCACGTCCAGCTGGGAGGAGACCTCGGGGAAGACCCAGGACTAGGTGGAGAGATTATATCTCCACACTGGCCTGGGAACGCCTCGGGATTCCCCAGTCAGAGCTGGCTAATGTTGCCCGGGAAAGGGAAGTTTGGGGTCCCCTGCTAGAGCTGCTACCCCCGCGACCCGACCCCGGATAAGCGGTTGAAGACGAGATGAGAGAGATTTTCCAATGAACACTACCGAAATGGTACCGGAACTTCTGCGTATCGTTACACCTCTACAGTGTAATGTTACTGTTAATCTGTCTTTTATTTTTCTCTGATGTCTCTGTACAGATCTGTTGAGTGGTAACCCTGGACCCCTAGGTCCTAAAGGTCTTAAAGGCATTCGAGGACAACCGGGATACAAAGGTGGTTTTGGTAAAAGAGGTATATCTCATGACAACTAGGCCCTGCAGGAATATGGATAATAAGTTGTGTTCGCCCGTTGTTATTAGTAAACCCAGAACGTTAAAAATGTTTGCACACTGTATGTGACTTACATATCCACGTTTTGTGTTTTTTCGTGTTTTGTTGATTATATTTGGTACGCCAACACATGTCTCCAAACACATGTTTTTGGGGGCCACATTTAAAAATGCTTATTGTTAGTTTTTTCTTTAATTCTTCGCATTTTTGCTAATGTGTGTACACCCACCAGCCATAACATTATGACCTGCCTAATATAATGTAGGCCCCCTTATTGCCCTCAAAAAAGTCCAGACCAGTCGAGGCATGGACTTTACTAGACCTCTGAAGGTGCTTCGTGTGCGGTTCTATCAGAACCAGCATCCACGTTTTCAGCAGTTTGAGCTACAGTAGCTGGTCTGTTGGATCGGACCACACCGGTCAGCCTGCGCTCCCAACAGGCATTAATTAGCCTTGGCAGTCCAAGATCCTGTCACTGGTTCGCCGATTTTCCTTCTCGTCCTTTTGGTTGTCACTGACCAATAACACTAGAAACACCCACAAAGGCAGCAGTTTTGACCATTATGCCTCATATGCTGTTGGTCGTCTGGCGTGTGGGCGAAACCAACCAAGGCGTGGACTCTATCAGACCCCTGGAGGTGTCCTGTGGTGTCAGGCACCAATAAGTGCAGTTCCTTCAAGCCCTGTATTTCTGTCTCTCCTAGGTGAGAAGGGTGACACATGTCAAATCTTCCGGATTACTGACGCCACTCCTGGACCCCCAGGACCTTCTGGAGACCCTGGCATGCAAGGAGAAAGAGGTACCATCTATACGATAGACAATAGAATCTCTCTGATGCAGTGTCATGCTAGTGGTTTCCAACCAGGGAAGGCAAAAACAGTTTCTGGGTCTGGTCGACTCTGCTCTGATTCTCTGTGCTCAGATTCTCTGATAACAAAAATCCTTAATCTAGATGTTTTGGTTTCTTTGGAACACCTGAAAGACATAAAAAAATTACAATAATGATAATTATTTATTTTTTACTTTGATGTACACAGGGCTCAGCTGTAGAATATACCTTGATTGAAAAAAAGCTACAAACAAGTTTGTGTGCTTAAATATATATATATATATATATATATATATATCATCTTTATTTGGTCTATAAAGATTTTCCAGCAAGATATGTAAGATAGTTTCCAAATAATATGTTTCCCCGCTCTGTGAGAACACAGAACCTTGACATGGCGGGTGTACAGTGTGCAAGCATTTTCCCATTGAACACACGGGGGCGATGTTGAGCCAGACAAAACCACTCAGTTTGACATAGGGATTGAGAAAGTGGCGGATAAGTCCATGACCTTACAATCCTTTTTTATTGGGTACAATTTGCTTGCTCGTGATGGATTTTTGTTTATTTTGAATGTCAAGAATGCATTAAAAGCTACTCCTATAGCACCAAATCTCCGTTCTTCATGTGACTTGATATCTTGCATGTCTGACTGACATCTCGGCCTGGATGTCTGCACACCATCTGAAACTCAACCTAGGTAAAACTAAACTGCTCTTCTTCAAAGGAAGAGCCTGCCCGCTCCAGGATCTGTCCATTACGGTGGACAACGTCACAGCCCTGCTACCCAATGTGGGAAAAACCTTGGCGTGACCCTTGACAACTCCCTCTCATTTTCTGCACACATCAAGGCGGTGTCCCGGTCTTGCAGGTACATGCTCTACAACATTTGGAAAGTAAGGCCGTATCTTACGCTGGAAGCCGCACAAGTGCTGATCCAGGCACCTATCATCTCCCGTCTCGACTACTGCAACTCCCTTCTGGCTGGTCTCCCAGTGTGCGCCATCAAACCCCTGCAACTCATTCAAAATGCAGCAGCCCGCCTGATCTTCAATCTACCAAAGTTCTCCCACGTCACTCAGCTGTTCCGCACACTACACTGGCTCCCGGTCGAAGCACGCATCCACTACAAAACCATGGTGCTAGCCTATGGGGCAGTAAGAGGAACCGCCCCTCCTACATCCAGTCACTAATCAAGCCGTACACACCCACGCGAGCACTTCGTTCTGTCACCTCAGGCCTCTTGGTAGTGCCATCCCTACGGGAGGGCAACTCCCAATCTGCTCAGTCTAAATTGTTCTCCGTGCTTGCCCCGCAATGGTGGAACAACTCCACTCTGGAGATCAGATCATCGGACTCTCTACCAATCTTCAAAAAACGTCTAAAAACATTCCTCTTCAAACTGTACCTCCAGTAGCTCCATGAATGGAGCTCCACAACTCTCGCCTGTTCGAAACTTCACTACCGAATCATTCCTCTACGATTATCACCCATTCCTCCTCTCCTAGCACCCCTTCTATCTCTAGCACTTCCCCCTGCACCCACCCAGGAACGATGTACTTATTGCCTTTTTGATGTGTGTTTTAGCTATATGTGAAATGCCTGCACTTATTGTAAGTCGCTCTGGATAAGAGCGTCTGCTAAATGCGCAAAATGTAAATGTAAATCTATAGCCAAGGTCTGCAAAGGATGTATAAGCAAGTCACTGTAAAAACATGTGTGCAATAAATGAGCAAATAACTTCAAGGGGGCGTGGTTTTGTACATAAAAGCATATAATTAAGACATTGGTTATGATGTTCTAATACAACATAGTCCACAAGTTTCAAAACTTGATTGGATGTTGGTTTTCCAAGCATATTCCGATTGGCCACAACTTTGCCACAAGCCACTCCCCTTGTTTGACAAAGATAATGTAAATGGTAGATTGGTCCATGTCTTTACATACATGCCATTGGTGCCATTCTGCCAAGATGTGACAAACGAAAATAAAATAACTATTATTAGAAAATAATGGATGATTGCGCAAAAAAAAAACAGGCACCAAATGTGTAATCTTGGTGTTTTGACAGACTTAAATCTCACTTCCAGCAGTAATGTAAAAGCAAAAAAAGGTTCTGATGGACAAACAGGCTCGGGAGCAAACTTTTTGGGGAAAATGTAATTAATTGAGGATGAATATAAATATATATTTTTATATACATATATATGAATATATGTATCTTGTCCATTTCTTTGTATAGCACATTGAATTGATTTCATGTACGAATTGTATAAAATGAAAATCTAATTGTGATTAAAAGTATTTACATTTCCTGTCTCCAGGTCATGATGGTGCTCCTGGTGCCAAAGGAATTCAGGGAGTCAAAGGACTTGAAGGTTCTCCAGGTCTGCAGGTGAAGTGACTTCTATTGATGGACATTATGACGTCAGGCCAGACATATATCAACAATCCTTCTTCGCCTTTATATGCAACACGTATTTAGGCTGTATTTACTTCAGTCGTTTCTTCCAAAGCATGTTACATTGTGTTGGAGGATGTTTCTGTTAAGATCTTTCAGTGTTTTTGTCTTTTTGCTTAATGCCTGTAGGGTCCGTATGGTACATCAGGTTTGCCAGGCCCTTCAGGGCCCAAGGGAAATAAAGGTTACATGGACATGAAAGCAGATAAGGGGACTGTGGGCTCACCTGGTTCTCCAGGACCTCGAGGTCAGGATGGGACTGACGGGGTCCCTGGAAACTCTGGACTTAAAGGCCAACCAGGGCCAAAGGGCAACCAGGTGAGTGTGATCCTCTGTGATACTTTTGGCACACATCTCTTCATTCACATACTGCACACATACATTCAGATGAATGGAGGCTGTTAGAATGTACTTCACCAGCCAAAGCATTTGGTAGCTGATTATATTAGATTCACCTTTATTGTCATTAAACAGTACAAATGGCAAATGGAGCGTACAAACAGTATGCATAGTGCAAATGGCATATATAATAAATAAGGTAGCAGTGTGTAGGGCAAAGTAACAGACGTAGTTCAGAGTTCAGCAGGGTAACAGCAGCTGGGTAGAAACTGGACAACCGCTAGAGACATTTAGCAAAATATCTGTCTAGCATAACTTGCAAAAATGTATTACCTCATCCCTGTGTTAATTGTGAAAAGTAATTAAGAGTGGAAAATTCCTTTAACCATTCCCTCATTGTTCCCACAATTAACCGTTTGCTATCTGTTTGTTCTAGGGGCTTCCAGGACCCAAGGGCGATTTGGGGAATTCCGGCCCTCCGGGTGTACGTGGATGGAAAGGCCAGATGGGGTTTCAGGGCCCCCCGGGTCTGGGGCCAACAGGGCTGACTGGACCAAAGGGCAGCCTTGGTGTGATAGGCCTGAGAGGGATTCCTGGAGATCCAGGTAAAGAAAGATAATAATAATAAGAGACAGATCCAGCAATGTTACCGTAATACTTAATTAGAAACAAAAAAGTGATATTTTTAATTATGCTGTGGTTCACTCCTGCCAAGCACGCTGAATTTTGTGAAGAATACGATCTGGCCCTTTTTTTAATCAGGATTGCGATTGTGTCATATTCTTTTCTCACACTGAATGTTGTCTATTGGTCGTCTGTGGCAGGCAATAAAGGTAATCCGGGTAAGGTAGAAACAACCCCAGGAGACCCAGGGCTAAAGGGAGAGAAGGGTATAATTGGAAACCTAGGATCGCCAGGTAAGGGGATACAATTTAACAAGAATATTACTCTCCTATCATATGTAATGTTTTGGTGAGGCGAGAGCTTGATACAACCAAATATACTAAATATAATACCAATATATTGTATTAATACTAAATATACTGTTGCTTTTGTATACAAACGTCTGTTTTGTACTATTAAGAGGTTGTCTCAAGGCAGGCTAGGCTCAAAGTGTTTGATACCTGATCTAGTGTACTGTTACATTTATTCACACATTACAAGCTATGAATTACCAAGCTACTTCTAGGTCATTATGTTGTTTTTGCATTGTAGGAAATCCTGGCATAAATGGGTTTTCTGGACTCCCTGGTAACAATGGCCCCAAGGGGAATATAGGTCTGTCTGTCCAGGGCCCTCCTGGCAACACTGGACCTCAAGGTGAGACTTACATCACGTCCCAGAATGATTTGTTGTACTTAGTTAAGATCCCATTGAACAGTGTCTTTTGAATTGTGATCAAGTGTACTATTGAACTTAACAGTGTGACTTGTATGTTTTCACTTATACACTTAGCCTACAGACTATTACCTAATTATTTCGTTTTTTTCCTACCATATAAAACGTCCGATTTTACGTTCGGAAGAATTACACTAACAATGGTCACAAGAGGGCTAGGCTGAATTCGATGGTCAAGAAAACAAAACGAGAGCTAGGACTGGTACACGGTGATCAAATCCGAAATAACTCTTGAACAGGCTCAGTATGCAGCCAGGGAATTGTTGTCTCTGATACACCTTATACACTTATAATTGCATCGTTTCTAAAGGTGATTTTATGTGATTGAGAATAGCTGTTGTTAGAGTCCATATAGATTCAGTCAAATAACATTCCTTTTCCAGGTGAGAAGGGTCGGCTTGGGGTCGCCGGGGCCCCGGGGTTTGGGAACAGGGGACGACCAGGGCCGTCCGGAGCTCCCGGGATGCCAGGCCCCAAGGTAACTACAGATCGTTCACAGCAGTGGGTTTGTTTTTCCTAGTTTGTCTTTGAGTTGTTCGTTGGGTTGTCTTGATTGTGTGTTGTCCTTGTGTGCCGATATTTAGACGTGTGTATTTTTTAGGGTGATTTCAGACACGGCTGTCACGGCCAGCCAGGAAGACAGGGCCCTCCAGGGGAAGACGGTTCCCTGGGGCTTATTGGAAACTCAGGCCAGTGTGGGCTTGGCGGATCACCTGGCCTATCAGGAAGAGAAGGTCCTCGGGGCGAACAAGGTAAATCGACACACAGTCTTATAGACAAATAGGTATTTTTGTCTGTAGCTTGTGAATCCTGTTTATATGACAAGTAACAACTGAAGATGCACTTTTTGCACTTGTCTTCTCTCAGGCTCTAAAGGTGCTGAGGGCATGCCTGGTCTGCCTGGAGACTCTGGCACGTGTCATCCAGTCCCTCAAGGGCTTAGCGGGCCTACGGGTCTACATGGACTCATCGGCTTGCCAGGTACTTAATTATTCCTTATCTTACCCCATACCAGCTTACTTTCTTATTGTTGCAGTCTGTAATTTGTTTTCTGTACCTAGTAAGGGTACAAAATGGAATGACAATAATGAATGTATAATACTGCTAACAGTCTGAGTGACTCTAAGATTTCACTGAACATTCGGACTGGCATGAGGTGTTCTCATGTTAGCTCCTCGTAGTCCCTTCTTCTGTCCTTCCTCTCTACGTGTCTCTCTCTCACTCTCTCTCTCTCTCTCTCTCCACTCCCTCTTGTCCTCTCTTGTCTCTCCACTCTCCTCTGTCGCTCCTCTCTTCTGTCTCTCCCATTGGATCCGTTCTATACCCGTCAGGGATCCGAGGACAGAAAGGGTTGCTGGGGGACCCAGGTCAGCCTGGCAACGGGCCACAAGGTCCGGTGGGTCAGCATGGTCCTCCTGGGTTTAACGGACCCCCGGGGTCTGTGGGGGCGGCCGGCCCGAAGGGATTCAGTGGAACAGATGGTGCTCCTGGGACAACAGGTTAGATCACAGGGACTTCTGTCGCAGGATATTATGCACTGTTTATTTCTGAGTGTTTTATTGGACAAAAACGAGCGGATCTGGGTGGATTAATGTTAGACTGACTCACCGGTTGAACATGCTACATAGAGACCACAGGCCTGTTATGGAGATAGTTGTCTGGCGAGATCAAACATTTGAATCACTGGGCCTTCTTGAAGATATGCAAACATCTCATAGCGCTAATTGATGACAGTCCTGGCCAATAGTTCAATTATTTTTTTCCAATAAAAATGATGGACCTTCCATAAAAGCTTCCATAAAATGTAAATCCCTCTCACAGTTTGTTGGGGAGTTTTAGTCAGTCCTGATGCATAATCTGGAGGCTGACACCTATAAAGGTTGTTAAAGTTTCGGGAGAGGTTTGTACATTTTTACTGTATTTACGGACTTTGTTAAAGTTTAAAAGTTTAACCCATAAAAGAAAATTAAGTATTTGAAATGTTCTCCAAGGCCCAAGGGGAGAGATGGGGCTGCCAGGAATGTGTGGCACACCAGGACCAGATGGAAGCCCAGGACTGGTGGGACATCCTGGCCCTAAAGGTAGAACCGCTGGACGCCATTATGCACACATACAGGGGTATACACACCCAGAAACCATGGTTATGATGGCGCTGTTGGTTTCTTTGTCCAGGAATGATGGGTGCTGTTGGGTCGCATGGCTGCGTAGGTCCCAAAGGAGCTGTAGGAGAAGCTGGAGCTCCTGGTGTTGGAGGACCCATAACGTACATCACTGTCGTCGGTGAACCTGGGGACCTGGGACCAATAGGTCAGTCTCGGTATAACCCATAATGTGTTTATCAAACGAAATATGGCACATCGCCCCTTAATGAAGTGGATTAAACAAAATGAGCTGCGGCTGTTTTACAGTCCTTTTGAGGAGGCCAGTTAAGAGCCCATTAGAGTAGTCAACCCTACTGGAGATAAAAACATAGCTTCTCTTGGTCTTTTTGGGAAACCAGGCCCATAATTGTGGCAATGTTTTTAAGATGACAGATAACGTTTTGGTGACCGCTTTGATATGACTGGTGAACAAGCAGTGAGTTGTTTGGGTTAGAGAGTCAGGTGTGAGGGGCTGTCTATGTGTGCTGTCCTTCATGCAGAATGGCATTCCAAGAGCGTGACGTAGGTTGGCACCAAGCAGCCGGCATCCCATGATGTTTCGATGACCTCCATCACATCTAAAGCGTTCTTTGCAGTTCCAAACTATTGCCAGTTAACTTTATCCCGTATCTGAGACACGCAAATGTCAGCCATGAATCCAGCCCAAGGGGTCGGCTGAAAGATTAAACTCCTTTCCCCAAAGTTGGAGCGGACGCTGAGACAAAAACATCTTGCGATTGAGAGTTACTTATCTTCTCCAGTAGGAGAGGAAAATCATTTTACAGGATCTGCACCAGCAGATGCGGTAATGGACACGACATAGACAGGGCAAAACAGAAACATTACAGAAGCCTATTTAATACCAGTGTTGGTGCGCCACTTTGTAGTTCATTGTTTCTGTTCTGCGTGAGGTCGCCGTGAGTAAAGACAGAAAAGTCAAGTATGTTCCTGAAAAGCCCTGCTCCCGCGTCACCATTGAGACCGATATACATAAATATATACTTTTTGGTCTTAGGTGTGTAACATAAAAATGTGGAGAAGGTAGATGGGTCTGAATACATCAGACGGAGACTGGACCTGGATATTTATAACATTACATGTTTTGTTGTTAAATGGATCTGTACAAAATAGGTTAATCCTCATAGATCTATTGTTTGCTGAACTCTGATGTTACTTTATTCCCTTTAGGTCCAATTAGCTTCACAGGCAACAAAGGAGATATTGGTCTGACGGGGCCCATTGGACCCAGTGGAAAGTGTGGGAATCCTGGGAGGGAAGGGCCACAAGGTACCCTTCGCTGTGACACATAGTTAAAAACACGGCGGCTGTTATTACACTGTTATTACACCGCTATAACCTAGTCAACTGGGTATCCCTAAATAGCAAACTGTGTTTGTGGGTAAAAGTATAAGTTATCACTGATCTTGTAGGTCCCACTGGCGACCCAGGCAAAGATGGCCAAAAAGGATCTCATGGTTTTAATGGAATCCCAGGAGCTGCAGGAGATATGGGTTTGCCAGGTAACTTAGACAGCCTCTAACGCTGTTATTTGTTATTTATGCCATACATGTACTGGGATATATACTGGATATGAATAATATATACATAAAGAGATTTTTGCATCCTTATCGACCAGGTATTAAAGGGGAAAAAGGGACGCCCGGAAATCGCGGAGAGCCAGGTGCTTCAGGAACACCAGGCATAGCCGGAGTAACCGGAGAGGTCGGTGAGCCCAGCCCCCCTGGGCCAGGAGCTCAAGGACGACAAGGAGAAAAGGTGAAAGCCACAGTGTCTACTAGGAGTGTTTTTCTGTTACTTGTTCCAGTCCAACGTGTTCAATATTTCTCTTTTGTGGGAATGGGAGTTTTCGTTTGATTGACCTGTTCAGATTGGACTATGGTGTGGCACAGGAACAACAGGTTTCACAGAGGCGGTAACTTTTGCCAGCTCTGTTTTTCGTGAGTAGTGGTTTAGGGTGTGTCGTCTGGTCTGCAGCTGGAGGCCTCCCACTTAGACAATGCAAATTGACAAAAATTGGATAAAGTTGTCATGAAATTCTACTCTTTACCAAAATACCAAATTATTGTAATGAGACATGGCCAAATATGCAAAATAACGTAAGACAAACTTTGTACTCTCCATTTTTGACTTATTTATATATTTTTCTTTCTTTTAGGGAGAGCCAGGGTGTCCTGCTGTTCAAGGTGAAAAGGGGGAACGAGGTTTTATGGGAAGGACTGGACCCCAGGGGTCCATTGGCCCCACCGGACCTAAGGGAGGAGAAGGAGCCTGTGGACCCCGAGGTCTGTTTTGCTTCCTGGATCACAGTAGCTGCTCTTATGTTGTCGCACTGTACAGAGACCCACAGCCACCTTGTTAATTTATACAGGAAAAACACAGCAAAACAGCAAAATATTAATTTAAGCATATGACCCTTCCCCCCACAAAAAAAACATTAGCATAAGCTAACCATGAGCTGAATAAATAAACAAAAACTTTTGCTCTGTCTTTCTTAGGGCTTCCTGGATCAGCCGGGGAGAAAGGCTTTGATGGCGTCCCAGGCACCTGTGGCTCTCATGGTCTGAATGGACTGTCAGGTACGGCGACTCGTGTGTCTACACATGCTGAAGAGCCAGCAGACACTTAGTCACATACGTACTGGTATATAACCCTAATAGCGGCCGCCTCTGTATCACAGGGAACCAAGGATTAGCTGGCGATCCAGGGCCTGCAGGTCCGAGAGGATCTCAAGGTCGAGATGGCATCCCGGGTCCAGCGGGAGAGAAAGGATACATGGGAGGTCAGAGAACCCGACTAAAACCGTTCCATCAGTGTTAGGGTGCAGTTTAAAATGCACTTCGGAAGCATCACCAATAACATGAGGCAGCTTTAGGCAAGGCCCTGTCTTTCTCTGTCACGTCAATGTTTATTCACTCCTGTAGGTTCATGATTGACAGCATTTGTAATTTGGTGTCCCGATAATATGGGGCCCTGATTGGACATGTAGCCAAGACAGTGAGGTTGGCACTACCAGTATCAACCATGGGTTCTTTAGGGGACACGCCCAAAACGATAGCACTCCACGGTAGAGTCTCCTTCGCTGAACGGGTTCCCTGTTTGGACTGACGTGACAGATCCAGTACTTTCCCCCATTTATTACTCGATGGACCCCTTCTGAACATCCTGAATTCCTTAGGGAAGGATTGTTTGTGTTGTCAGCGACGTTCCATTGGAGTGCTGGTTCATGCTTAAGCTATGGATTCACACTGCACATTTGAGGGCTAGACATTATCGCTTTCGATACTGGTGTGCAAATCGCTTATCGGTTGCCGGAGTGGTTGGACCAGATAGCAATTAAATGAGCTGTCAATCAAAGTAATGTCACTCGCTCTTGGACCACAACCGTTATGGAGCGTTGGGTAACAACTCTTTGTGGGTAACAGTTTTTTTTGTTTTCAGAGGTTTAGTGGTTTGAGGCTTTCATGGGTTTGCCAGAACAAAAGATTTGCACTTTGAATAGGCCGTTAATTCTCATGTTCTGTGGTTTATCCTGCAGTCACTTCCTCTGTTTTCCTTTCAGCCCTTGGAATTGGACCAAAAGGCATTAACGGAACAAAGGGCCAATTGGGTGAGTCAGTGCTAGCAACAGATAGTTGAGTGTGTTTTGTTTGTGCCTTGTTAGAAATCAGCCATTTTGGATGGTGATCAAGTAATGTATAAGTTGTGATGGACTTGGATAATGATCTGCCTACCTCCTGGAGAGTGTTCCTCACTTGGCTGGATGTTGTGAAGTGGTTTCTCTTTACCTTGGAAAGGGTCCTACGATCATCCACCACAGTTTTGTCTTCCATGGACGTCCAGGACGTTTTGTGTTGCTGAGCTCACCCGTGCTTTTCTTTTTATTCAGAATGTACCAAACTGTTGATTTGGCCACTCCTAACGTTGCTGCTATCTTTTTGATGGATTTTATTTTTTGCAGCCTAGTGTTTCACCTGCATTGAGTTCCTTTGACCGCATGTTGTGTGTTCACAGCAGCAGTTTTCAAATGCAAATGCCACACCTGGAATCAACTCCAGACATTTTACCTGTTTAATTGATAATGAAATAACGAAGGAAATGCCCACACCTGTCCATAAAACAGCGTTTGAGTCAATTGTCCAAGTCCTTTTGAAAATGATGGGGCTATAAATATAAGCCCCTCCTCCATTATTGATGTGGAAACCCCCAAAATAAAAGTGAGAGACTGCACTTCCTTTTCCCTGTGATTTACCTGTACATTGAATTGTTTTAGGTAAACAGCCGAAATAACAAAACTTGTGTCATTGTCCCATTATTTCCAGACCTATGTGTATATGTTTAAGTGAAACAATGTTATTGTTTACATTTCCTTTCAAATGAAGCGGTGAATTGACGTGCTAAAGTCACGGTTGTGGTCTAGGGTGGTCAAGAGGGTCTAGTCTGCTGTCTACAGATCTGTCTCTGTGGCGTGGGTTCGATTCCGGCCTGTGTCCCTTTGCTGCACACTCTCCTCTATCTTCCCCACTACCACTATCACCTAATAAAGCATATAAAATGCCCCCCCCCCCAAACAATTGGCCAAGTTTTGTTCCCAATTTGAATTCAAAATGAGAAACTGCTATTATATTCACCGATGACACTTTGGGATTTTAATCTGTATTGCTACCAGGCAGTAATAACTAACTTCCTCATTCAATAGAAGATTTCCAAATTACAATACGATATCCCTGCATATTCATTGATCGGACTGTTTCTATAGGACAAACAGGCACTGTGGGTTTTCCTGGCTGCACTGGCCCTCCCGGGCCCATAGGGCCTATTGGGGATGTTGGACCTCAAGGTAGTCCTGGTCCTCCTGGCCAGCATGGAAGTCCCGGCCAGGTGGGAATGTGCTTAGAAGGTGCCAAAGGAGAACGTGGATTAAATGGCCCCCCTGGACCCCAAGGTGTGTAGAGCCAATATCAGCGGAATCTCTCCATTCAGAGCAGTACTTTTAACAGAAGCTCTCTGTTTTTCTTATTTGTATGCTGCTATTCATTCATGACTTCTAAGCCGGCTCCACCCTCTGTGTGTCTAGGAATGCAGGGGCCACGGGGCCCCCATGGTCCCCCTGGACCTGGGTTCAAAGGGGATCAGGGGAACAAAGGTGCCATGGGCGTCATGGGTACACCCGGGTGCAAAGGACAGACAGGGGAACAAGGTATTCCGGTGAGTCACACACCACCTATTTAGTGGCGCATCACTTATTTTTTATGGCACAGCTTGTGGGTAAACCTTTGGCCATGTTCCCATGTCTAGTGGCTAACTACGCTAGTTATCTACCAAGAGCCCAAGATCATTGGTCTCTTGTCATGATGGAAACCAGGTTGACTCTATTTATGAAGAGACACTTCTTCGGAATTTCTTCACCTTGTGGGCCGTCACAACACACAGGCGCTAACATTTAAAATGTTTTTACAAAACAAACAAAAAGCAGCCCTCTAAAAATCGAATGTGTTGGGTGTACGAGAATGACTTTCCTCAGTCTAGAACAAACTGTTTTTAATCAGACACTCGAATAATTTAGATTAGTGACTGGGATACGCATTGCCCTCATTGGTGGATCTGGGTAGCTTTACACCAATTGGATGGCTGAACAGGATGTTTACTTGCAGGGTAGCGACGGCCGACCAGGTTGCACGGGAGCCAAAGGGGAGATGGGACCGTTGGGAATCGTGGGACCAAATGGTAAGGCCAGATTTGGCACATTATTTACGACCGTAATATTATGTGCATTTATGTTATTGTAGAATGGGTAGAGTGTGTGCTTTGTGTGTATGACGTCCTGGGTTCAATCCCCAGCTTCATCCCAGGTCGCAAATGAGAAATTGTTCTCAATCGACCTACCTGGTTAAATAAATGTTATATATGTTTATATATGTCACTCTGGAAACAGTTACAAAGCCATTTCTAGAAAAAAAATAAGTGATGTGCAGACAACAATACATGTAACATTTGTGAATCCTGCACAAATTCCCTCAAGGGTGCAGAAACTATTCAGCTAGGAAGTCACAAAAACACCCAGGGCGACATCTAAAGAACTTTATTTTAAACCCAATGTCACTCTTGAAAAGTCTTGCAAATGATGCCTCAGTCTGCTGTCAATTTCTGAATTGTATTCATTATAGATTGAACAATTATGCAAAGAACCTTCAAACACTTCCAGAAGAGGTTAACAATCAAGTGTGTACTTTGTATGCCTTCAATTTGTTTCACATGATTTACTTATCCAAGTATACAATTTGTAGTGTTTAATATTTAGCAAAAATGTTGTGGTGTGAAAGTAATGACCAACGGTTTTGCAAGGAAAGTGTTGACGCGTTTTTATTAGGTTATAATGGAAATCGACTGGTACTGTCAGGGCCTGACTATGGAAATGCCTGTAGGCATTTAAAATACTAAATACGTGTCATTGAATAAACACATTACCTTTTTATTGTGCGACCTTTCAAATACATCTGTGACACAAATACATATGTGCGTTTTCAGGTCAGAAAGGAGATAACGGACCTTCAGGAGCTCCAGGTAAACCTGGGCAGAAAGGAGCGCTCGGATCAGAAGGTAAAATGGTTAGATCCTAGATTCAACATCCTAGATTAATGTGGCGGCGTTCAACATGTGGAATCTTTATTCACATTAAACCTGCATTCAGTATAGGCTTCATACCATGTTTCATACCATATTTTAATAATGCAATTGACAGTTGAGTTGTGCTTGCTGAGTAATGGCATGAATTTGGTAATTAACTGCTCGTCATTAACAGAACATGTTGTACTTACCCTGCTAAATGACACTTAAACTCTTGAATTTCTGAATTAACACAAAATGTTACGCCGAAAGTCTTTTGGCTGTTTGTCATGTCAGGAACACGTCTGCAGGATCAGCGCAACCTTTTAGCGTTTCTTTAGACAATATTCATCCCAAGAAGCTTTAGAGCTAAGGAGGGTACCATTTCATCACATATGTTTCTCAGTGTGACGTTTCATGTTGCTCGGCTGCAGGCTTAATGGGGCCAGCCGTAATCCAAGTGGTGGAACTGTCATGTGGAGAACAGGGGCTGCCCGGGAAGCTGGGCGAACAAGGAGTGCCTGGACCCCCCGGAGCTCAGGGACACCCTGGACCACCAGGTACATGAACGTGTGTGTGTGTGGTATGGGTGGGAGCAATTTATAGGGTTTAACACGGCACTGTTTTTATTATGTATGAATTACATGACAATGACAATACGCTGTTTATTCATTTATTTTTAAATGGGATAATATTGCTTGACAAATTACATCACAAATGTCTAGTTTGTCAAGCATTTCTATTAATGAATTCAGGTCACCACTTTATGAATATTCCAGGCCACTTAAAAGTCAATGGTTTTGGGTGTAGAAATGTTGGGAAGTTACAACATAACTTTCTTGAGTTTAGCAGGTTGGAAAACTATAGGAACTCTGAATTTAAGTTTAACTGTTGATTGAATGTAGATGTTTGGTAGTGTTGTTGGTGCTGGGATGAGGACACAGAGAATTCTTTAAGCTTACTGGATTTTATTCCAACTTTAGCTTCCAAAAGAACAAAAACAAGCGACAGCAACTCAGGCTACAAACACAGCAACTCAAAATGTTGAACCACAAAATGGCTGCTCCAAACTAAAACTTGAGTTGGTTCCCCAAGTAGGGCAACACAAGACAGCTGCAACAAATTGGCGAGAGAACGTTAAACAAAAAATGTAATTCCCTGCTAACCCACTAGATGCCCTCCTAACAGGCTAGAGGTCCCTTACAAAATGCACAGATGTTAAATTAAATGGTTTAATACTGTTTGAAGTTAACCAAATGGTCAAAGAATGCAGAGGAATAATACTTCTAAATCATTTTTAAAACACAGATGATTGCTTTAGATCTAATAATAAAATGGAACAGCAGTTTATAACATCATTTAGCTGATGCTCTTATCCACTAAAGGCTGGAGTCCGTGCATCAGGACCGACCACGCACAGACGTGTCCAGAAAATGGGCTACAAGTGTGGCATTAGTGTTAAGCCACTCCTGAACCAGAGACACTGTCAGGATGTAGAACCTGTGTAGAATCCAGGGAGAAGTCCACTCAGGTTTATTGATAATTGGTAGCAGCAGATGGGTTCGGGCACTTCAGTCACTGTCTCTGACAAAATGGCTGCCAGCCAGCTTCATACCTGTTAGACGTGTCTACACAGAACAATCCCTAGGACAGATTGTGTCTTTACGACGACACCCCCGTACGCCAGATGGTCAATGTAAATGAATGCTCAGATTCCTCAATACCACTTAAAAATCGATATTTGGCAGAACAATCTAAAATAAGATGCTATTATATTGTCATAATGGACACAATACATCCCTTTGCAGGACTCTTAGGTCCCAAAGGCATCCTGGGTAAATATGGACCAATAGGACTGCCTGGATTCCAAGGACCAAAGGGAGACAGAGGTGTACCTGGGTCACACGGTGAGTTTGGATTACCATACACACTGAGACATCACTCTGTTCTACCTGTTCTCTGCCACTGCCTCTGCCAATAAAAACATTGAGTCATAAAGCTCTTGGCCCTAATCCAGTCTACATACATTTACAGTCAAAAGTTTTAGAACTCTTATACTTTGTATAAAAATTCAGACAGTTTCCATAAGATTTTCGTCGAGTCTTCAGTAGTCCACTAGCAGTGAGTTTCTTATTTTGCAATGTCTCTCACTCAACCTGTCATAACTGATGCTGAAAATGTTCTCTTTTTACACTTTAAACATATACTAATTTCAATCATCCAATCCCATTAAATGAATGAGTGCACAACCGATATTAACAGACAGCGTGGGGACGACACATCTGACAAATAAATAATGGGACTGTTTTGTCTTCTCAGGTGCCCAAGGTGAGAAGGGGACTGCGGGAACCAAAGGCCCCCGGGGGCTCCCTGGCCCGCGCATTTGTGGATCAGTAAAAGACGGCTTTATATTCACGCGTCACAGCCAAAACCATAATGTACCCCGGTGTCCAGGGGACAGCAACCTGATCTACCTGGGATACTCTCTACTCTTCATCAACGGCAACGGCAGAGGCCATGGGCAGGATTTAGGCATGAGTACCCACACACCTGTGCATACACACATTTGATGACACGTAGAACTGATGAATAAGTATTTAACTTTGAACTTTGGAAAAACGAAGATGTCGATGCATCATTTTGTTAAGCAGGATTACACACATCTGTGAAATGACATTATTTATGTGCTCGTGTACAGCATTATTAGCAATTACAAAATTATAATAAAAACGAATTCTAAATTTGTTCTATTGACCGATATGTTGTTTTTACAAACACTATCATCCTGTTTCACCAATTAAAATGTCACGCTATAGGTTTAGTAAAGTGTGGGAAGCCACACTCTGAAGCCGGAATCACGTCGTGGTATTTACTTTTAGAAAACTTATCACGGAAAACTTCAGCACTTCAACACGGCTTACCGTAACAGACCAGCACTCGGAACAGTCACCGAAATATCCCCGTGACCTGAAAGAATAGTCGCAACTAGTTGTAAATTACACACTCCATAACCACATAGTCTTTAAACTTAAGCATAGCTGTTCGTTTCGATTAAAACGACAACAGTTGTCTCCCGATAATGCCCATCACATGACTTGCTAGTGTCGTTGTGTGGTTTGCTTGTTTTGCATATTTGCAGGGACACTTGGGAGTTGTCTGCCCCGTTTCTCCACCATGCCCTTCCTATTCTGCAACACAGAGGACACCTGCCGATACGCCTCCCGGAATGACTACTCCTACTGGCTGTCCACAAACGAGCCCATCCCCAATGACATGGCACTCATCTCTGATGATTCAATGGAACGATATGTCAGCAGGTGATGAGCTAGTTTTCACTGCTCTGAATTGACTGCCCAATACCATTGGGTTTCCTGTTGGCTAATCACATCAGGTTTGATACCAATTTAGGACTGAAAATATAGAGAGCTCTGATGTGTGGGGGGGGATTGTCATTTAGTTAGTGGTGGGTCTGCCTTGATCACTAGGAAACTCTAATCTGCTGGATTATAAGCGTTAAACTGAATACAACTGCGAATTGAATAAGTGATAACCAATTGGAAGGATTTTTTTCACCAAATAATCTGGAATAATAGATTCCTCCAAAACAAATGTCTCAATACTTCGGAGATCATCTTGAAACCTAATTGATTTGAATAACATGTTAAAAGGTTTCCTGCTGGTTTGGGGTATGTCTGGTATTGGACTTTTTTAGGGTCTGTATGTAACGAATCAGGTTATCATATAGTACTTGCACTGTATGACAGCCTTGTGGTCTCTCTCTCTCTCTCTCTCAGGTGTGCGGTGTGTGAGACCAGAGCAAACATCATTGCCGTTCACAGTCAGACTAGTCAAATCCCTGATTGTCCACAGGGCTGGCTCTCTCTATGGGCTGGATATTCTTTTGTCATGGTAGGAACTACAGTACAGTCTGATTAAGGAACTATGAATTAACTGCAGATTGTTTATTTGAGGATTATTTCATACATCGTGAACACAATTCCCCAACAACTGGAAGCCTTACATTTTGAATTTAATCTGAATTTATCAGCAAAATCATGCTGAAACCTAAGTATTTCTTTACAGTTGAGCCCTATGTGACTGAAACAAATAGATCACCTTTTCACATGTTCGATATCGTATGTCGTATTGCCTACCTACCTAATTAAACGGGAAAATAATGCAGAATTGCAAAACCTGCAAATACTTTTTTACAGCACTGCGCTTGCTTGGATTGTTGTAAATTAGCGCTCATGTAGGAACAAAGCTAATACAAAGCTGATCCGTCATTTACCATTTTTTAAATAATACGTTAATTGTGTTCACAGCAAACAGGGGCGGGGGCGATGGGCTCTAGCCAACCACTGGCCTCTCCAGGTTCTTGTTTAGAAGAGTTCAGGAAGATACCATTCATCGAGTGTCACGGGCGAGGGACCTGCAATTACTACACTGACTCCTACAGCTACTGGCTGGCCACGCTGGACCCCGAAACCATGTTCAGGTAAAACGAGGACATATTTACCCAGAGATCCAAATCATGCACTCTATTGAAGGATCGATAAGTACTGTACGCAAACATTAATTTGAAAAAGTGATGGTTCGGTTGGGCTTAATTATTCATGTTACTTTAGAAGGGCAGCTGCTACATTGCATTTGCATGTTCGTCAATGTGTTTTGTGAGGTCTAACAGATGTTCACACTCCTATTGCAGTATACCCAGACCGCAGACCGTCAAGGGAGACTTCCCAGGGAGCATTGTCAGTCGCTGCCAGGTCTGTTTGAAGCAGTTTCAGCGGATTTAAAAGCTCAAGATCTGATATAAAGGGCTGGCCTGGAATAGAAATGTACTTCCCACTATCTGTCAATCTGGGGTGACTGACAGACCGCTTAATTCAACCAGACTCATGTTCCAACAATGGTCCTTAACTAACCGGGATGGTTGCCAAACTAACCTGGTTAGTTTCCAAATGCCGGTCCTTGGCTTTTTCTTTTGAGGACAGAACGAGAAGGTATAACTCAGCCAGGAAAGACTTAAGAAGCAGTAGCACCTGCTCGAATTGTTTGCATCCTAGTCAATTGTTTATTTGTGTCTCATGATTTTAAAATTACTTGAAAGTTTTGTTACCAAATGGTCATTGTGATGTTAACTAGTTTCTTAATACATTTTAATCCAAGGTTGACAACCTTACAATGTGGTGGTCGGGGGGGGTCAATTCAATATTAAATGGTCTTAAACTGCAACAGCCTTGCTCAGTTGGGCATTGGGCCTCCAACTCGTCATTTAATTCTGGTTAGAACCAGTTTGCACTTTTAAAAAAAAAGTATTACACAACATTATACAACATTATAAGACCTTTATTTTTTGGTCTAAAGAAGTCCATTTGTGTTGCTTCTATAATCAGCATGGTGCTAACATAATTGCTTAATATTTTTCTGCAAAAACGAGACTCGATATAGACATTATATGTTGTAAACAATCAATGTCAAGCTCATCTGTTTTGTCTCGGCCAAAACTTTTCAGCTGATATTTTCTATATCAAACGGTTGTTTGTTACTTAAGTGAACTTACTCATTTACCAATGAAATGCAAGTTGTTATCTGTGATGTATTGTTGCAATAATAAAGAGTTTTTAAATTCAAAACATGAAGAAATTAAAAAAGTTTGCATATATTAATATTATAAGCATTTTTTAATGTGAAAACGTATATATGGTTCATGATATCGAGGTTAAGATGTCTAAAAAGCACCCACACTTGGTAGATATGTGAGTGCAAAAGATGAAAAGGCACTTGTTTTGTATGAATGACCACGTTAGAAATGATAATAATAATCTTTACAGTTAATCTTGTTATAGACTTAAAAAATTGCATAGCCTACAAAAACAAATTGAAAAAATAGAAAATGACTGCTTATATCAGTTTCCTTTTGTTAGTGTCTTCTGAGACCATTTTTCAGAGTATACCATTTAATTGTATTTGTTCAGGAGAAAAATCGATGACACCTGAACTTGTTTAAGAACTTATAAAACTGAAGGTGATCAATTACAAAAGTTTGAAGTGTCTCTTAAAAAGTTTTTCACGTTCTCATTTCAATCGAAATCGACAAATTTGTGAAGAATGGCGGAAGAAAATGTGTAACTGCTCGATGCTAGCGCTGTTATTGTCATTCCATATTCAGCAGGATCGTTAAGCGTATGGTCTTTTTACTCAAACCACATTCAAAGAAGGCCGTCTTCTCAGAATCCCAACCAGCCATGGGTCTTTGTGCAGAGACAACTGGTTCCGCTACATGTGTGTCCCTACCGGAAGCTACATCCGGTCCAAAGAGCGAAACAAGATGTGCAAGGGGCAGCAAATGCACGAACATTGTAAGCCACACACCTACAAATTTCACTAAACAAAATGTTTAAAAAAAGGGTTAGAATTGGTGATCAGTTTGTTACTTTGACTAGGACGTAGTCGGTTGTTTGTTTTCAGGAGACCGTACCGTGATTTAGTGGTCGGAACAGTGTCAATTTTGAAAAACTGCTACTTTTTTCATAGCATATATAAAGGATGTGTAATGAAAAAGTAGTGTTATATTCAAAGATAAATGTTGTCTGTATGCAACAGTTCGAAAACATGTATATTCTTTAAAAGTCTAGAGCAATGGGTAGGTCATTCATGTAAAACATTATGTTCTGGTGTAATATATACGTCATAAGTTCTGCTGGAATCGAACATCTCAGGTCTAATTGAATTAAAAGTTGTAATCAAATGGTCTTGTTGTTACTAGGCATAAATGACTAGCATAACATGGGTTCAGAGAAGCACGATAACCATGCCTTATATTGCTGCAGACCAGCATCTGAAAGTTAGTGACATTGTCTATAATAAATGGAACAGTGTTCCAAACTTTACATTTTAACAATGATCAAACTAAATTGGGTGTTTGTGTACTGTTTGGGTCAAGCTGTTTTATTCCATCATGCACTGTTAGATTTTGACTGAGGTTTTGACAGTATATCCATCATCCAGCTCGATCGTTTTATCCCATGTGTATTTAACTTGCCTGATGCATGATTTAGGTTTATTTCTGTTAATACTGTTACTCTGGTTTGCAACGTATGAAAATAAATATTGTATGTTATACTTGTATGTGTAACCAGTGAATTCCAATTCTGGACCGGTAGTGCACGTCTTGTGAATTAGACATGCATACCTTTACTAATACGTGTACACCTAGCTAAATATTCCATTTAATATCAACTATTTTCAGCTACAGCTTTAGAAAAGTTCAAGATAAGGGCAAGGAAGGAAGAAGGGTTGTTGACTCTTACCGGTAGGTGCTCTGGCAGGCCTTGAGAATGGAATATCCCGCTAAATCTCAGCCCAAGTCTCTACAGGGTGAACCACTCGAGGGGGGAAAAAAACCCGGCTGCACACATACACCGACAACTGAAGCGGTTTGTCAGAGACTGAGTGTTAATATGTATTCAATAAGTGGTAAATGCACTTGCGGTTTGTAGTTTATTGTCAATCATACTTTTTATGTTGGGCCTGATGTGCCAACAAAACTGTTTTGCTTTACTAAGGACAATGGGAAATTGTTAGGAGCTAATTTGTATTTGCAAAGACAGGTTTCTCCAGGACGGAGTTTAATGACTGGTTTAAAACAAGTACACAACTTTTCAATACTCATCATTTAGCCCCTTGACGGGCTCTGAAACAGCCTTTTTACACAGTTTTAACCTGGTCCATCAGCTAAGGTTAAGTGTGGGGGTTGTTGAAATAACATTGACATTTGTGAACTCTTTGTGTATCTTGTGTGTTTGTCATCTATCTCCACAAGGGGGCAGTGGAGAGCTACAGTAAAATAAAACATTAAATCAACATATTCCAGACAATGCGGTAAGGAAGAAAATATACAAATAAGTATGAGAAAAAAAACTAATTATATATCCTATTCAATTGATTGTATTAATCCATGTGGTGTAATAAAAACAAATATCCCATATTATGTTATCTGTGGGTATTTATATATACACACCAAGTGGATTTAGTTTTTCTTATTTCCATATTGTAGAACAATCATGAAAACATCGAAACTATGAAGAAACACATGGAATCATGAAGCAACCAGAGTTGCAATAGGCTTTTTGGTGGTCTCTCTGATCAGTCTCCTCCTATAGGCTTTTTGGTAGTCTCTCTGATCAGTCTCCTCCTATAGGCTTTTTGGTGGTCTCTCTGATCAGTCTCCTCCTATAGGCTTTTTGGTGGTCTCTCTGATCAGTCTCCTATAGGCTTTTTGGTAGTCTCTCTGATCAGTCTCCTCCTATAGGCTTTTTGGTAGTCTCTCTGATCAGTCTCCTCCTATAGGCTTTTTGGTAGTCTCTCTGATCAGTCTCCTCCTTGCCCAGTCATCCAGTTTGGAGTGACTTCCTGGTCTATTCGGTCTGGGTTGGGCCCTGTGCCTTCCACTTTAGCAGTGGTCATGACTGCACTCCAACAGATAGACAAAGGTGAACTTAACCAGGGACCTTAAATAGCCCACTGATGACCAAACCTATGCCCTGTGCAGTTTATACACCGGAGTGCTCTCCCCTACACACCATGTGACAAAGCTCACCCATACGTGACAACTACATGCCAACAGCACAGCTTAATAAATGCATTTTGGCAATATATTCGACGTGTCTTTGGAACTGGATGGATGGAACAACATTATTGAAAAACATATATAGATATTTGGTGTAGTGATCAGGTGAGTACCCTGTCTAACATGTGTCGACACGTTGAGATAATTGAGTAATGCCTGCGAAGGCCATTTCATTGGATTCACATAATCTTCGCACTCATCAACCCATTCAGTGACCCATAATGCACCGTGAATGGGCTCATTGTCAATCAGGAAAAGACCACTGATATCCGGATGGACATGTTTTCCCCGTAGGATAAACACATAGTATTACCTTGTAATGATTTGCAGTGACCCTTCACCCTAAGAGTACCAGTGGCTTCAAACCATGCTAGCAAACGCCCCCATGGCAGGGGTCAAGCGATCACATTTTTCCTTTATTTTGTCAACCGTCTGTATACATTTTTGATCCCTAAGAGTCTTTGAAACGTAATCGCTTTGTAGATTCGAATGGTTCCCGACTACAGTTTTTACGTGAAGTACAAGATTTGATCGCTTTTCGCTCAATGGTCGTATGGTCCCGTAAGGCGGTGTTGCTACATTGTAGAACACAAAAATATATATATATTTGGTACTAAGTAGCTATGTAGTAGTGTGCGGTGGGTTCCACCAAGAACCCTCTACTTTGGACCCTTTGTTATGCCTAAATTTGAAATGCATTTAGAATCCACTCTTGCACGTATTGTGTATATTTACTGTACTGCTGTGGCAATATCCGTTCATAATGAATCCACCTAAAACCCATTAGCGTATTCTTTTGTTCGGTAGCGTTCAATGATGTCATCAGTCAGGTTTATTATTCCGCTCGCGACACACAAAGGTAACTCCTGCTTCCTGATTTTAAAGGCTTTCAGAAAGCAGACATTTTTCCGTCGTATTTGATTTGCATTAGCCGCGTGCGCTGAATCTCGGCCGGCTAATTGTTTTATTGTTGCTCCTCAATCTAAAATCAATAAGTCTCAGAGAAGCTGTCTTTGTGACTAAGTAGCAGAACAAATAGAGGAGGAGAACGCAGCCAGTGTTTCTAAGTGTTTTGTGACACCGCATTCCATCATTACCAGGCAGGAAACAGTGACGAACTGCGAGGACAGGCTCCTTATAAGAGCCCCACGGAACCCCATCACCAAAACCAGGGCTTTATTTTGACTGATCCGGCTTCAGCACGTCCAAGTCCAGCTCGGCTCGTCTTCCCGCGTCTCATTTCCGAAAACCCGACCCGGCTCTGTTTGAGATGAAGTTCGGACGGACCCCCTGTGTCCTGGCCTTCCTGGGTCTGACCTTGGCAATTTGCATCCAGGGAGCGGCATCGCAGCCCGATCTGGACCTCCAGAGCCGCAGACTCCTTCAGAGGTCCCGTGCTGCTGGAATGGCCGCACAGGTAAGTAGACCTAGCATTTGACACTGGCACGCACATAGCGAACGAAAGGGTGTCCCACACAGATTTAAAAACGTTTTAAAAAGTTTCATTCGTCTAGGTGGTTGCATGGTGTTTTCATAATGCCAAACTGCAGTGCCGGTTGTGATTACATCCGGCACCAAAATCCGGAACAACCTATTAAATAATCGCCCAATGGATCACTTAAGATTGGTCCACTTGGCAAAAACAGAGTGACGTTTTTGAACCTCCACAGCCAAGTTTTGACTTCTGCTACACTTGGTTTGTCAGAAATTAGTATGGTAAAAGCTCATGTTTCAGTTTCTTAGCGTCATAATGTTTACTAACGTGGGTTTTATAATCTGATTCTAATGATTCAATCCAGTTTGTCATGAAGGTTTGTTGCATATGTGAATTTCCAAAAAATTTAACATTAACTTAACGTTTTAAGACAATTGCTAATGACATAAGCCTTTGGTGCTCAGTGCCATTGGCTTTAAAGACTATTATAATTATATTTTTAATAGTTTGACCATCAAGATCCATTCAAACTTACAACGAATACGTTCCCAGGTGGTCAGCCAAATATGAACATCTTATATTTCTGAGGCATATTGTCGGTATGGTCCTTTGACAAAAATGATACTATAGCTTTTTTTACACTTTCCAATGTATTTTTTAACGCACTTACTGTGTCTGCTCACTCCTAAATCTGAGGTATAACTAATTTAGAAGTGAATTGTCTGATGAAATCAAACCCACATCCAAACAACATGCCCATAACAAGTGAAGATGAGTCTTACCAACATTTAAAGATTCGCCCTACAACCCTCTAATAATGGCTCAGGCATGCCATATTACCCTATGCAATTACACATTATTATAAATGGTAATTCATAACATATCAAAGGTCCTTTCTTTAAGGTCTGAGTTATACTGTTAAACTGTTTGATAGGCCATGTCAGGCCTGCTTGTCGTATTACTTACAACATCGTGTGTTAATTGTATTGGAATGAAACTACAGTTGTGATCTCTATTGAAATAATCAAAGTCTTCATGGGATGTCAGAGAAACTGTTTTGAATCCTGTTCTTTACAAAGAAGAAATGACTCCAAAATCTTCAAAATCCACAAAAAACGAAGATGGTGTAATTTTTAGAATGCACCGTTGGACTTCTGTCATGTACTCCGTAACAAACAATTGTTGGATTATGTACAAATACGTTCACAATAGCACATTTTGAATTGGCAGATTTTTCGATATTACCTTTTTAGATGTACACAAACCATAAACAGGGACATTGATCAAGGGTAAACATGTGAAGAATAGTTTTCGTAAAAAAAAGAATATGATAGTAATTGCTGTACTTTGTTTCATTTCAGATAGGTCACAATGATTAAGTAATATTTCAATGTTTTAAAACTGAATTTACATATCATATTTCTGATCGATCCGAAATAACCTTTACATTTACAACATAACATTAAGCAAGTCATCAATATAGATTCAATAGAGCCTAGCATTTTTGCTCTTGGTTACGCTGCACACTCCTACAATTGTAAGAACATTAGACTGATTTCAGCAAAACCGTCAAGCCAGATACCCACAGATATACCGTTATCACACTATGATGATAAAACAATATACAGTAGGTTAGAATTCAAACAGAAATGTAGGAACATTCTGGCACAGTTTCTCATTACAGATAATAATTACCAAAACGACCTTTCTATAAAGCTGCTACATTCACACGGTCATCCATCTTATAGGTCCTTTTTGCAATCAGTCATTACAAGACGAAATATGTCCGACAATCGTATTCTAGCCTAGTGAAATAGAGTGCTTTTACCTAGACAAAAACAACCATATGCACATCTGAACTGTACTTGAATTTTCCCGATAAGAGTAAAGTATGCCGCAACAACTAGAAAGCCGAACACACTTTAAGTTCGCATTTCATGCAAGTAAACACACACACACAATATCTGTAAGATATACCTCCCCACACCTTATCGGTCAGGTACACAAGATAAGTCCTTTAGCAAGCGTGTGTATTTGGGTATATACAATACATAGGATATGCTGTATCCTGTATATGACACAGTGTTGACCTTGGCTTGTGTTTCAGTGTGTGTTAATACTCATACGAGAACACATATATGTGTCGTTTTTGCGTGTAGGGTTGGAGTAGGCGAGCGGTGGAGGACTTTCTATCCCAGCTGTCTTTACCGAAGTCCGAAGTCCAGGAAAGTGAGGTGTCACAGGCGGGGGACAAAGAGGACCTGCGTATGGACCTGGAGCGCTCGGCAGACATCCTGCCCCCTCGTGAGCGCAAAGCCGGCTGCAAGAACTTCTACTGGAAGGGGTACACTTCCTGCTGAGTGAAGAGAGGCCCGCCCGTTTTTGGAAACAATGCAGCCAATTACATTACACCGTTGTCCTGCACCTGACTTGCGCTGCCAATCAGCATTTAGCTGTTCCTGCTTAATGACCTATTTTTTAAATCAAAAAAATCGTGTACCTGTCTAATTCATTAAAAATAAAGCCAAAATGATTACGTTTTAGTGCTTTATTTGTCATGCATTTGTGTTTGAGTAATTAAAGCAAAATACTCAATTACTAATCCTTTTTTATTATTTAGAGAGGAAATTCAGTTCTGACAGATGCGGTCACACTCTAACACCGATACCAGGCAAACGAACGTTATGGTGACAATCAAATGTATATAGAAATAATATCAGACAGTATGATAAGCACTTACACGTTGACACAATATGGCCACTCAAACACACACACACGCACAAAATGCCCTTGTTGACACTGTGTATTATACAGTATCCATTTAGGCCGGTCACAGCCGAACCGAGAGCCGGGCCACATCATCGTGATTACAGCTAATAAACGTCCACGAGGGATACTTCCGTCTTGTTTAATACCCGGTGAGACACTGCTTAATGACACGATTAAGAGTGACACTGAGGAGAGCAAAAACAATCTGTTCTCTGTGCTAATGGAGAAAAGCCACTGAGGCGTACGGCATTAAGTGATGGCACCCGCTTTGCAAGTGTTTGGAGACGGGGGCTCTCGCGCCAGCGTGCTGGGGCTGAATAGGCGGCTCCAGGCGAGGACAAATGAGTCGTTTGATGCATTTTTCATTACGGCCTTATTGGCTGCGAGAACGGGAACACCTCCAGCGTGTTTTCTGCCCTGCGGCTCTTGACGACAGGCTTTGTGGAAAAGACATTTAGCCCGCAGTAATTGATATTTAATTTTGCTTCTAAAACAGCGCAAATATTTAGACAAATCTGGGGTGTTTGATTACCAAGCTTGAGAAGTGACTATGTCAGGCATTAAAACGGTTAACCACTGTGGTGTTTACTGAATAGGAAGATGTATGTCTTTGTTTTCTTTCTCGTTCTCCACGCGCACTCGCGTTTCTCCCTCCCTCTAAGTGGAAATGACAGTGTGTGTGTTTGGGGGGGGTGTTGATTGCTGGAAAATTCGGTGAATCTGCACTGTGTTGGGGTAAAATGCTTGTTATGAATCTAATCTTTTGCTGTCCGATTGATGTGCTATGACCAAGCCTCCAGAACCAGCCACCATAACAGAGATTTCCCCCCTTGTCACAACGGGTCAGCATCAGAACTGGGTTCGAATCGTATTTTGATTTCTCCCACGTACGAACTATTCCAAGTATAAAATGTATAGAATAGAGCCAAAAGTACAAAGTAGAAATGCAAAGTAATAAATAAACGGAATTCCTTTTCAATCTAGTTAACCTGGTGATTACAGTCCAAGAATCCTTGCTTGATGGGAATGATTAGGCGGCGTGAAGCGCTTTCTTTGAATCAATTGGTTAAGCCTGGGCTCTACCTGTCCAACGATGTTAGGATTGTGGGGCGCAAGGTGGCCATTGACTTCAGTTTTAAAGTTTGGTGTTAATACATTTTGCTGACAAGCTGGAGAAAAGCTTATGTTCAGAAAGGCTAAGATAGTTCAGTCATTTAAGGTTTTATTAGTGGTCCTTAAAGATGAAATAACATTTTAAATACACAAACACAATCGTTCAAGAGTTTGGCTTTTGACTTAGACAGTGGATTTTTTTTCCATGAAAACATAAAATTAAATGATATCATTATTACATGGGATTAGTATGAACAGTAATTATAGCTGGATTAATAGGAAATATAGTCATTGACAAAGTTATAATAAATTGTTCTAACTGAAATTATAATGTGTCCTGACGAATAACTCCCAATTTGGAGCAATTACAACCTTGCAGACATTTGGCGTTCTACTGTAGTTGGGCAATTTGGTGAGTTTACCTGACAAGATTTCACCTGAAGCACTTCCCAGAATTTTAATTGGCTTGATGGGCACGTCTTGCTTTACAATAAAGCTGCTCTCACAGTAGCTCAATAGAAATCCGGTGACTATGCTGGTCACTATTATAGACAGAATACTAGCTGACTGCCACTTTCCTCAATACTTGCATAGTTTGGAGAGTGTTGTAGAAGACAATTGGCTCCGCTCATGCAGCGTCCACAAGGTATGGCATGGCGTTGCGAAATGGAGTGAAAGCTTCCTTCAACAAGACATCTTTTACCCTGTACAAACATCCCATTTCACCACCACCATAGCAACCCCCAGACCATCACATTGCCTCCACCAGATCTTCACTATCTTGGCTATTTCTCGCATGGTATAGACTTCATTTATCAGAACAAGAACAGACTGACAGGTTTTGAAAAAAGTTTCTTGTTTATGGACACTTTTACTTTACTTCGGAAACAGTTTTGGCTCTCTAGATCAGTTTGTTTTCTTTCAGTTTCAAATACGGGTGACACTGTTTTGTGTTATTAAGTGTACTGTACACAGGCCATTTATTAACACTTTTATTAACACAAAATGTGACAAATGCGCTTTAAAATTGCCTTTTTAGGGACCTGAGAGTGTTGGGTTCGTGAGTAGGCCTGCAGTTTGACAATGCATCGTTTAATGCTCCCTACGTGTGCGAATCAGTTCTCTACGTGTCCTCGCGTGTTGTTGTTTTTCACCGACCTCGTTTCATACAGAGAAATGAAATCAGACGTGCACTCTTTTATAGCTGTGTCTTGTATTACAATAATATAAGCGCATACAAATGTAAATGAAACTAAATGAAAGAAAAACAAACGTGTGTGTGCGTGTGTGTCCATGCGTGTGTGTGTGTGCGTGCGTGTCCATGCGTGTGTGTGTGTGTGCGTGCGTGTCCATGCGTGTGTGTGTGTGTCTGCGTGTGCTCTGGCTCTCAGCAGTGGCAGCTCCACAGTGTGATCTAATGGGCTCCTGGCTGAGTAACCAGCTGTCATGTGCTTTCACAAGCGGAGGTTAAAGTCTATAACACAAAATCACATCAGCAGATAGAACAGCGCGGTACAGGGGGGCACTGATCGACCCTCCCCCCACAACAATGCCGCTAATTGACAGAAATAAAAAACAAGACTTTTATCTTGGGATCAAGGAGGGCGATTTCCTCAAATAAATGCGTCAAGATGCCATGTCTGAATTTGATCTTTCCGCGGAGAATGCCATGTTGTGGTATATTCTCGGTTTAGAAAGGCATCTGAAGTTTCTGCGATGTTTTACGTGTCTGACTTGATTTGCAGAAACATTAATATAATATTTTCTCCCTCAAAAAAATATCAAACAACAGTACAGTATTTGTTCGGCCGAGGCTCTAGGTGTTTGCAAATCCTCGCGTCTGATTTATTGTTTGCGACTGGAGCGCACGCCTTATCTGTCTCCTGCTGCCGGTGTCCGTTTGAGCCGCGGTCGCTAACGGTTTGATTAGCCACACCTCGCGGGTGTGTAACGTGTCACTGTGTGAGTCAGCGAACCGTGCACCCACGCATGCACTCAGACGATGATGAGTTTCCCCCGCTCCACTTCTCCGGAATATTCCCCCACACGAAGCGCTCCAACCTGGACGATACCCCCCCGTTGTGCTCGGCCTCTTTTGAAGACAGGTCGTCGTGGGCGTGTTTGAACCACGCGACCGTTCTGGGTCACTTCGACGTGTCCTTGTTTTTGTGAGAGAAAGTCATTTGCGTCCATTAAAACAACATCAAATTGATCAGTTGTTGTTATAAATAATTATCTGTAAATTATCTATAAATTATTAACAACTGCACTCAACTGTAAACGAAAAATGCGGCGGCTAAGTGACAATCCAGCCAACGAACAAAGTACACTGGATATTCTGGGCTGGGCACCTAACCTTGTGGAGAGGGCCTGAAGATGATTCAGGGTACAGTGCTAAAAATTAAGTCTGCGGCTAAGTATAGCTAATGTGCCAAGCCAAACTAAACATAATACCGAATATGGCAAAAAGAACAATGCTAAGATGCTAAGAAGGTTCAACAACATCATGGAGTCCATCGTCTCTACCATGGCACTTATGATTCCCTCTCTGGTGATTTGCAGTGCGCTTCTCAGGTAAGACAAAACCGTCCAGGTGGTGGAAGAACAAGTCTTCCATTTAGTGGCAGGTTTGGGACATGTACAGTATCTGGTTGTTAGCATGTATGTCCAGCAGTTGTTTTATTCTGTATCGCTTCATAACACATTCACAGCAATGACCTATAAACCCACTAGATGTCAACCTAATTAAAAGTTTGATTGAGCAACTTTCTCTACTTGGTCCATCTATGTTGAACACACCTTTTTTTCCAAAGGTGCCAAAAATCAAGTAGTATAAAAAAAGATTCCTATGCTGTCATGATGCGTTGGTTCTAATCTGGTCAGTTAGACCGTCTCATTAAGTTAAGTTAAGGGTCAGGTAGTAAGTCATATCTTCAATCCAAAACCTCTTTTGCAATTGAGAAATTTCTACTTCTGACACATTGTGGCATTTTGTTATATTTCTGCATAAAAGACAGGTGACACAGAAATAAATTAGTTTTTTTGCATCTTATACTGAAGATTTGCCTAAAACAAATCTATAGGGATATATTGCACCAGCACATCACTAAAACATAATAATCCACATGCTTAGAAGTCACTTGATTCAATTTTTGTAAGTTCTATAATGAATTGCTTTTTGTTGCCTTTGTCAGCTCTCTCTTGTAAAAGAGATACCCGTTTTCAATGGGCCTGTCCTAGATGGTGGGCCGAGGCAGCGTATCTGCTTAAACTATAAAAATGCCCTCTCTCTGGCGAGGGTGAAGCTGGATTTTGTAGCATAGTTCAAAGTTACCTAGTTTTTCAGGCAATGCTCTCAACTACCTAAAGTCTCCAACCACCCAGAACTTGTGTATTGTCTCGTTAACTAATTATATTGTTTGTAACAGGATCAGCTGATAGTGATAACGAACTAGTAAGGGATAAAGTGACCATAAGCTAGCCTGCGAGTCTCTGCAACAGCGCTATTATTTACAGCTTAACGGCCACACAAAATAACGGTAGGTCGGTTTAGATTTAATTAAATACTTGCTTTCAGAGTCACACAGGGTTCTGTTTTTAGTTTACCTTATTTTACTATTTTTTATCAGTGGTGGTTTCTAAAACTGGTGGGGTCTGGGGATTCAGCTGGCTGCATGTGGGTAGCCTGACTCAGGAAAGCCAGAAAACACTTTAAGAACATTACTGAGATGTTTTATATACGACATATGCCATAATATGTAGCATGTTTTTATTAATTTCACTTTTATTTAACCTGGGAGACACATTATTACCGAGGTCTCATTTGCAAGCGTTCCCTGGTAACATCAACTTACAAATGCAATAACATTTAAAGACAGATACATACAACAAACAGACATCCTGACAATCGTTGTGTCAGTCAATTAAAACAATAAAAATCTAACACAATTAAACTGACCCATGGACACAAAGGCTTTTAAAGAGAAGACAGAACAACCCAATTCAGTAGTAACAAAAGGTGTCTGCAAAACTATCCAACTATGGGATCTAGTATTGAATCTAGACGATGTAGGTCCCAATGGTGATGTTAGCTATACCGGAAACTTGTGGAGTAGAGCTTTGTATACAAAAAAGAATAATGGAGGGATCTACCCACTTTTAAGGAGGTCCAACCAACTGCCTATTGATGAAAATGTCTCAGCACCTTACCATGGTCAACAGTATCAAAGGCCTTAGTTAGGCCAAGAGAATGAACAATGCAGCACAAGTTCATTTCTCATCCAGAGCATTCACAAGATCATTCACAACTAGTGTAGTGGCAGCTAACATCGTCGGTCTAAAACCGGATTGATTTGCATTTAAAATCAATTTCTCAGTCTGGAAGGTGCAAATTAAGCTGCACATCTATTCAAGAATTTTTGCTCGACATGGTAGCATTAAAATTGGGCGATAATTGTTGCGATCACCACTATCACCCCCCTTATGAAGAGGCAGCACATACGAAGATGGGTGTATTATGCTAATGAGGTACGTTTTCCTCATTGCAACAGAGGAGATGTGGCACACCTATGTCACGAACCTTGCAGGTGTGGTGCAGGGAAGGCCACGTGCCGAGCCAGGATAATCTGTTCGTGATATTTGTTTAAACAATGAAAACATATACGTAGCAACGAACGGTAAAACGTAGACACTGTACTTTAAGGGGAAACTAAAAGAGGCGCGTAACAAGCGATTTACCAAAACACGTCAAACACAGCAATAATATTCCCTAATGCAACACTCACCTAAACACCGACGTGACATAGAAATAATGCTGAACTATTTGAAAAGGCGGCACTATATAGGTTTCCTCAGTTAGTCTGCAGTGGACTGCTGTGATGCTTGTCTTCTCAGAATGACTGACAGACAGGCAAACCAACCACCCCCTATGACACAGCGAGATACTAACCAATTGATGTTCCTTGTGGGAGCTGTTTGCAGGTTGGCAGTTCGACACAACAGCTCACATAGCATGCAGCCTCTACTAATAAACCAACATGCATGTCAGCTTATTGGTGCATTTGATGAACAAAGTATAGTCAAATGAAAACCTTTGAGGTCTTACTGTTTTTACGTAAGAATAATACTTTATTGAACTAAAGAAGTTACATGGTACATTGCAAATCAGAAACCGAGAATGCACACATTGAGAAATTATTGTTGAGCTTGAATTAAAAAGTAAATTTCAATTTTTATTGTGAGAGATACAATATTGGAGTTGTGTTTAAATGTTTGAAGGGGGAACAGTTAAAACCCCTACTCTAAAATGTTGATATGGGAATATTATTGGGTAATAACTTGTGTCAATTATCAGCGTGGGACCAAAGTTAATTTAGATGATTTCCACTGCGGCCAATGAAACGATTATGATTTTTTTATCTAGCCTTGCACTTTCAAAAAGTTGTAATAGAAAATCGTGACAATCTTTAATTGTGATTGTAAAGTGTGAATGTAGCCCGCTATACTGCATACAACAATACTTGTAGTATGTGTTGTTATAATACACAGCGTGTACTCTTGTGCTATGTATTTACAGTGCCTTCTGATAGTATTTTTGTTTCATACAGGATGGTGACGAGGAGAAATGCTGTCATTGATTGAAATGTAGTCTTGTTAAATTTAGAGGCAGGGTTTTATACAGTCCCCCTACAATGTATAAAAGATTAAAAAGGAAAATGTAAATTCATGAAAAAATTAAACGTGGAAATGTACTATGCACCGAAGTATTTAGACCACAGGTGTAAAACCGGTTCCACGTAGGGCAGAGTCTCAACAGGTCTTTGCCCCCACCTTGTTCTTGATTGATTAATTAGTTCACTAATTGGTTAGGTTCTACCCTCACCTGGTTGATCAGGTCTGAACTGGGAACTAATTTCAAGGAATTAACTAAAACCTACATACACAATGCCATGAGTGGAATCAGTTTGACAGCCCTGATATAGACCCTTTGCTAGCCTTTCTATAATGGCCCCTGTCTTTGCCATCTTAGCTTCAATATAATTAAGCTAAGAAGAGTTTAAGGACACATGCAGTTGTGGACACATCTGAGAGGTGTCTGCAATGAGTCAAGGCTGAAGTAACCAATTTTACTTTGGGCAGGAGAAAAACATACAGAAATGCAAATAACAACACATGCTTATGATAACTATAGCGACCATGAAGTATTTACAGTGACTCTCAAAGCAGAAGAAACATTGTCCATGGGAGAAGTTGTGCCGGACGGACATACCAAGGGGAGTGAGAGATGTGATAGCAAACAGGCGGACACTTCGTGCACCATTAGCATAGCTGACATCTAATTACTCACACTCTTCCATCGTTTATTTTCCGCACACACAGGTCGTGTGTAAATGTTCTGGTAAATGTTTCTTCTTCCACATGGATCGCCTGCCCTCCCTCGTTCCTTCCCTAACTTGACAGCCGATATTCATGAACTGCAAGGGAGACTTTTAATTAACACCATTTGAATAATAGGGCTTAAGCGGACGCTGTCACACTCCGTGTTTGGGTCTGTGTTTGCCGCTGGGTTATCGTCATTTATTTGTATGTAGTCGCACTACCCCTTTGGTAACAATTACCTTTTCCCAGATAGCTGGTTTCAAAATAATCAATAAAAACACGCAAATCGTGTACAATGCGATTAGAAAACGGTTCCTACAATGAAACGGGAAAAAACATAGTTTAGATAATCTGTGAACTTCTTTATAAAAGTGTACATGTTAGCTAGCTAGTTGGCCAGGACAAGTCTGAAATGCATTCAGGCAGTACGTGCTCTATTGCTTAGAAAACATGTTTCCGGCCCAAATGTGGATCAATGAATGACGAATTATTGTCTGCGCACCAACCTTTCTATCATGTTGGAGACAGCACATAGAAATGGGGTGCAGCTGCAGTCGCTTTAGCAGACTATTTACTTCAGACATTAAAAAACTAATGCCGCTCCAGAGATTGTTGCATTTGTAGAAAACTTTTGGAAGCTCTACCAAACTGACATTTTTCACAACAGTCTCACGTATTAGATACTCTCCGCACAAATGAAGACATCGATTAATAATTCACTTACAAACAGAGATGTTGACGATAGCACCCATCTACATGTAAGAACTGATATGTATGACACGTGACAATGATCCACGGGAGAACGAAGGCAGAGGAGTAACTTTCAAACACCTAATGCTTAACTAATGGGTGCCTAGTGTGAATGCAAATAGACAAGACAATGAATGATTGAGTCCGGGGATGAGTTAATGACCCTAACCCTAACCCAAACCGGGAAACACGGGGTGAAGACATGTGGTAACATGAGGTTCTACAATTAATTAGGCTAGGGTCCAATTGTGCTTTCTGAACAAGCTCCATAAAGGCCACAAAATAATAAAGGCCATTCTTTCTTACTACATTTTTAAATGTTTTTTAATCCTCTATTTAACCGGGTAGGCCGATTGAAAACAAATTTGCATTTGCAACGACAACCTGGCCATTGGCTCAGGTTTATAACATCCTCTATTGTTAGAATATACACTATCATTTAAAAGTCTGTGGTCACAAATGCCTTTGTTTTCTAAAGAGAAGCATATTTTTGTCCAATCAAATTGACCAGAAATACACTGTATTTCAAAAGAGTGGAGATCCAGGCGCAGGAGTCCATACAAAGGTTTTAATCTTTACATTAAACATCAAACAGAAAACACAGTTCAACGAACGTAGAAGGTGACTTAAAAAAATGACTAAATATGACTTGTTTTAACGAACGTGGAAATAGAAACAGAAAACAGTGCAATGCTGATGAGTAATTGTAGAGAAACCAGAGTTGCGTGTAATCCTCTTACACAGCCTGGTAACATGTCACAATACCACACGAAGACATGGCCTAAAAGATTATATTACCACTCCAATTGTCTTGTCATTGCGCACACCAGGTATCCTTTCACACATTGGGACAATCACTTTTTGTGGTGATATCTCGTCACCAGGTGGAACTCTAAATGAAATGTATAGGCAATATTTGCACCATAGCTCTATTGTCTAGCTTTTCTTGGTCTGAATTGGAATGTACATTTTGAGCTTGGCTGGGTGGGGGGACAGTGGATGACTCCATAGTATGCCCCTGATTTTGGAATGGGATGTCCAACAAGCTCAGATGGTCCAGTATTCCACGTTAATAATTTGTCCAGGGTCTTTGAAAGAAAAACAGCCACACAACATTAAAGATGTATGTGGTGACAGATCGCTGTTGTTTAGAATTCTCCAGCATATTTTTGGCAACTGATATTTCTTCTCCTCAGGGCGCCTTGGGTTTATACAGACACACTTAATTTTTCAGACCAATTGTTAGCACCTCCAGTTTTTTTAATCTTCTTAATTATTGCCTGATAGTGTATATGGGCGTTTTTAACCGTTATCTCATTTTGTCATAGCCATTTCCTGATGTGTGCCGCTGAACAACCATTTGTCGCACATCGTTACTGTATTCTCATGTCTTTCACTTACTGTTGGATAACTATGGGAATTTGGGCCAGTGTGTCACCTCATATGTATACCTAGAAACAGAAACTCACGGCTTAGCATTAGAACATCCTGGGTGGTGTTTTTCATATCTGAGAAATCATTAATGTTTAAGCATTCTAAAAGCGCTTGGATTCCGATCAGCGGCGCTGTCAGCCAGTGCATCGATGGGGTTACCCATCTTGTCATGAGGTAGCCAATGGGAGCAGATTGTCACTGGTCTTCTAGCCACTTCTCTCTCCTGTCATCACTCCAATTGTCTTGTCTTGTCATTGTGGACACTTGGTGTCCATTTGGAGGTGTGTATATGTTCCCACCGCAGGCAGTATAGGCAAATTTTATCGGCGCTGTTCATCCATATAGGGTGTCAAACAAATAAAAAAAAGTTGGCTGCGGTGCAGAGGGGCCACCAGCTTAAAGCTTGCATGGGGCACCATACTGGTCAGGGCCGGCCCTGGCACGCTGTTCCGTCAGTCGTTTGACTACGCTAAAGACGAAAAGGATTTGAGTTGTTGATTCATATTTGTTAAACTTTGTTATTATTTTGTAATTCCCTGGAGCAAAAATAAATAACAAATGAGTGTATAGAAAATATCATGACATGCCGGAAATATAATTAGTTTCATACCCGTTAGCGATATTAGCGCCCATCATTAATAATTATAAATTACAATATACCATTTAAACATTGACATTTTCCAAATCGAAAATCAATCACGCAGTTATTCAGGTATGGTAAAGGTCACGTAATTTATCTTCCTTGCATCTGTTCTCCGTCTCGTTCTGTTTTTTATCCCGTTAATACTTTCGTACTTGTGTGAAATAAGACTCGAACGTCAAACTCAGAGGCTGCAGTCGAGCGTCTGTAGTTACAAAATGCTCTGAATCCCGTATTTATAAAAAAAAACACAGTGGTTGAATGAACAGTCATCACGCCCATAGAGAAACGTACACAGTAGCTCCATCACACTCAAGCTCCCAGTCAATGACGATCACAGTACCACGGGATCTTGGTGTCAATCTAGATTAGACGCGCTCACGTCTACGAGTGCGCACAATCGGAATCAATGCTATTCAATCTGAGCTTTCTTAAGGCAATCAAAAGAGCACCTGCTCTCAGAATCACTCCCCATTGACGTTTAAATGCTACCTCTGAGGCATCCAATTTATCTATCAACATATTGCTAATGATCCCTTCACTTCTACCGATGTGATGACGTGAGATGGCATACGTATGTATCTCACTCCGTGTGTCTCTTTTAAGGAAGTTTCCTCCCAGCTTTCGGGGGTTAAGGCTGCCTTTATAGATGTCTGCGACGCTCCACGCTCTGGTTAGTGGCAGTCACCTCGTCAGATTGATCGCAGTTTTTTTTATTAGTACCGTGATCACAGAATGAAGCAGTTGGCCTCGTCAAAGTGTTGGAAAATGCCTCTGAAAATGTATTCTGCATTGGCATTTTTTTTCTCTTGCTGTTAATTCAGTTTTCATGGGTACTTTAAGCTTAAATATATTCGAAAACAGAAATGTGTGTGCGATTTATAAAGTGTGTGAGGGAAAAAAAGAAGAGGCACTGGCAACTCTCCTAAACTGTGTGGCCAACGGTTAGAAAAGTCTGAATGGGAGAATATGAATACATATGACAATTAATAGAAAACTATTTTAGTTATCTCTTTCTCTCATATGGCATGTTCATTCTACAACATATTTAATTTACGGCCTGTAATCTACATAAGTCCAAATACCGTTCCTGGCCTATTAATATGTTAGGCTGTCACTCACGGAAGTGCATTGTCTACTCTAAGTCCTCATACATGACTCAGCAGACAACCTTTTTTTTCTTTCTAAATGTCGTTACAATGCTGCTTTAAACCCTGAGGTAGATAACGTGTATGCTATGGTTTAAGTCATTTTTCCTCAAATTACAGTTACCCCTGAAATTGAAAAAGAACAATGCAGGCCTGTTTGTCTTTGGGGAAAACAACCAATTGTACCATTAGCTCACAGAATAAACATTTGTCAATAGCAATGGTTTTGTTGTCGGCTGGCAACCTCCATTAAAAAGTAGCAGAATGTGTACTACACTTACTGTTTATTCTAAGCCATGCCCATTTTCATTACATAGTTAAAGTTAGAAAACCGAGTACTAATTACCTAGAACCCTTAAATTACAATTTAAATCATTCTACCTGAAGGACCCTGACTGCTGGGACAGATCACACATTTTTTATGTAGCTATGTTTGTGCTCAGTGTGGAACATTTGTATTAAACATGGAGAGGGGGGAGGAAGATTCTAAGGGCCCATGAATGACTTGGGCCCTAAAAAAGTGAACATTAGACATAAAACTTTAATTAACTTATTAACCTGTCCATCAATACATTTTTCTTTTCTTGTTTTTGCGGAAAAATAAAGATTGAGAGAGCGTCTTTTTTGCGTATTACGTACCCCCCAAACATGAAATGGTTTGGTCCAACTCCGAATCTGGCGCGAGCAGTTCTTGCTAGCAGTAAAATCTGATGACTTTACCACGGTGTAACATCATATTGAACAGGTGGTCGGTCGGTGGGATGAAAAAGTTTGAGAACCCCTGCTGTAGAGGACTTAAAGATCGCATGCGCGTCTATATGTTTGTATTTTTGACGAGTGACACGTTTTTCTTTTGGGTTTTAAGCCCAAGTATTGTGAACATTTGAGTTACGTGTGTGCAGTGTAAAAGATAGTGGGCCTTGGAGATGGAAATGGAGAGTATTGGGGAAGTGGCGAGATGTGAGGAGGGTTGGCTGTCAGCTTCCTTCGTGTTTAGGAGAGAAAAAGTGAGAAAACATTTTTGTTAGAAATAGGGGTGAAACGGTACCACATATCCGAACTGATTGGTACAGGAAGTTGGGTAAGCGCTGTGATCCGAATGAATACCGCCCTAATCACAAGGTGTGTGACGATATTTATAGCTCACCAGACGAGACGATACTTGATATTGGGTTCTCTCCTGTATGATTTCACATGAGTCTGTTCAGACCTCATAACAGTTACCTGTAGAATGTAAAAATATGTATAAATAACAAAAATAAATAACACTGAATGTTTCTTAGTCTCTTTTTTTCAGTGCAAACAATAAGTGCAACCATAAACTTGCAAACTTTTGTGTGATGGCAGTTGTAGTAGCTTTTGATAGGACATCAACACTGCGGTGCTAATTTAACGCTAGCTGAAATGTTAATTTTCCGCATGTTAAACATTTTTGATTCATGCTAAATTAGCAAGAATCAAAGTTAGCAACACTCTTTTCAATTTCACGGATTTCAGAACATTCCGTTCAGATTTTTTCATTAACACTTTTTGTATGTTAAAGAAGATACCTTTAGGGGTATGATACAAGTGAAATAGCATTTGTTGCAATTTGTGAGAGGTCAAGATATACTATTGATGGATAGATTCAGTGTCTAACTCCTTTACTATCCTTGCAGGGGACAGTGGATATCCCCTCTGGGAGTGTCTGCTTACTGCTTTCCTCAACCTGTGGCAGACACACTTTTGCGATGAAGCGCGAGATGCTTTTTGGCATTAACTTTTTTATTTCGGCCACTGCACGACTTTCTGACCCTGTGGCATTCACAGCGTCTGCAGCCTTTTGCCACTACATCGCCTTTTTGGCATTAATGATGCCCACACTGTGCCCTCCAAACAACATTTCCTCCTCTTTTCCACCTCTCAACAAGAACTTCTAGACTACTTCACATTTAGTAAAGGTTTCTTTTTCGGTTTTCCTATCCGTGTTTGCTATTATGTTTTTCTAAATTCTGTCACGACTCTCTGCGAAGTTCCCTCTCCTGGTCGGAGAGACTTCGGTGTTCATCGTCACCGTCACCACTCAGCATTTCAATTGCTTTGTCCAGCCTTGTCTTGTCAACCCACACATCTGGTCATCCCATCATCAGTACACGCTATATATTCCCTTGATTCCCCTTTGTCTTTCTGCGTCATTCTCATTGTTACGTGTCGTTTCTTTGCTTCGACAGCTCAACTGATAGAGCTTGCAATTTGTTTTATTTCAATCAAAATGAGATCGCCTGCTTTAGGGTTGGACACAGATTTTTTTGTCTAACACCTGTTGAAGGAAAGGAACGTCGCTTTGTCAGATAGACAAATAAAGAGTACAAGGTATTGCATCCTGTGCCGAGCTCCTGTCCTTCTTCACACTGTGACAATTTCTTCGGCTTCCACCAGGACTTTTCCAGCTTGCCATTGCGTGTTCTGGCCGGGGCAAATTTCATGTCACACATGCTTTCATTTTTTACTTTAACTGCAGATAATGAATGGATGAGTCTGGCACAGAATAGACCAAAAAAAAAATCAAATATGCCAGTTTCATTATAAATGCCCTTCAAAACTCACATGCTCTTTGAAGACAAATATATAATTTATGGAAATTACCAACATTTTGGAGACAACTAATGATGTTTGGTCCGATGACATATTGTCCTGTCCACCATCTGCAATATATTACAGAACTAAGCTACCAATTCACACCTCCAAAACAGGGGTCCATCAACAATTATAATGCTGTCATTTAGGAAGCCCAACAAACAAAGTTTGGTCTAATTTGCACTAAACTAATCAGCCAGTGAATTTAACATAAAGAGTGATGTGCTTTTGAACGCCATATATATATAGTTGCTTTCCATACAAATAGAGGCTTTCATGGAGGTGCATGGCGACATATATCATAAAGAACAAAAGGTTATCTGCGGCAAGATTGACATTTTCTATAAAATAACGCCGTGTAATATCTACGTGGAAAATCCTACTCTTCTGCAAGAGCTGCAAATAGAGACATCAACATGGAACAGCCCTACATCCTGATGGCCTCATCATTCCCCAACGCATTCGTTATTGTAGTTTGCTTGAGATAACAAACCAAATGAGCATATATGTTTGTTTTATTGGGAGATACGTCTGCAGTTGTGCACCTAGCCGGATGTGCCTATAGGACTCCATTCTATGTGTGACAAAAGTGTTCTCTGGTTCTCTAAAGTGTCTCTTGAGACGCTAACACTGTGAAATTGTCTTTAATTGCTTAGTCATGATGGCAATATAACAACCTTGTAAATGATGTTCACTTGATCTAGATTGTGATTTATTATGCTAATCCGTTTTATATAAGTAAACAACAATAGCAAGCGTGATGGCGAGGACATGGCGCTGTATTCCAAACTAAATATGAGTTTATCACCACTTAGAGACTTTTCTTCAAAACATTTTGTTTAAAACTGTTTAAAAAATTGTTACTTTGTGTTTTACGTATTTTATGAAGACTTTAATGAATCCACTGAATGTCATCATAGAATTTTTTTTTCAGATGCGTTTGGCTTTAGTTGTTCAAAACCCAATGGTTCAAAGGTGCTCAAGTGTGTACGATTTCATAGTGTTCAATGTTAAGGTATATTGTGGGGATTTATTAACCATGGATGTGTATGTGTGCTTTGGGTTATTATCTCGCTGGAGGATCTTCTTGCAACCGGATCTCTGCTTCATGGAAGAGCAATTGGGTTTTTGTTATATGGGGTCTGCTACTGGTGGATGCAACTGAGCCACAGGTGGGTTTTCAAGACCATAACCACAAACATACTTAAAACATACCAAAAGATGCCATGCTTTGGCCAAACCATTTTGTCATAGCCATTTAAGGATTTTCTCTTCCCTATTGAAAGTATGTTGTTTAAAGAGCAGTAGCCTACATACAGTCAGATGAATGCATTTATATTCCTGATGTGTCTCCCAATGTAGGATTTAAACTGGGGTGCCAGTCATTTTGAATCCCAATTAGATTTATATAATATTGTCTGCGGAGTTTCTAAAGACTGAAATAGTATGAGTCTTAATCTCTTAACCTCTTAACACTTCAAGTCTGTGTTTTGTGTAGGGTTACACCAACAATTTTCATAATTATGTAAATATCTATTGGACAAGTTAACTTTTATCAATGTTGGCTAAAACTAAGTAAGGATATTTTTGTAGAGCTAAATGAAGCAAATATGTCAATAAAACGTCATCATGACGTCCTGTCCTGATTTGCATATGTCAATGTCCTAAACAAAACACAGGCTTTTTTTGAAGCAGTTCTAATTCCTTATGGATAAATGAATGCTGAAATGCGAAAGAATTCACCCGTCGACGATGTCAGTCATGACAGTATTTTTGCTGTTATTACATGCAATATGTTTTACTCTATTTATCAGTGCAAAAATGACCTCCATCTCTGTGTCGACTCATCCATTCATGCGTTGTGTATCACTGCGAATAACCCTTTTGTCAGAAAACCATGTGTGCTACATACATAAGGAGCTTCAAATGATTACATGTCTCCAAATCTATTGCTGGTTAATTTCACAATGAATTCATAATATAAGAATAATGATATCTCTGAGTAAAATAAAGGTTCTCCTCGTTATAATTAACATCATGGGAATAACAACAGGCCTAAAGCCAATTTCAAAACCTTAACATGTCTCTAATAACCACCATTATATGCGTGCGTATTGTAAAACTACCTGTATGAAGTGTTTTGCAAGCGTTTAATTTCCTCATAATCGTATGCATATAGCCTATAAACCTCATGTGTAATTAAAATATGCTCGATATAATTTCCAACTACCGCAACATGAGGCACAAAAACAATTCGCAAATGTAAAGACTCATCACCGTGTCCTATAATCAATAGAAGAGGCCAAGTTGTCACACATACATTAATAATGTGCTGTTGATTTTCCATTATGGAGGTCCCTTAAACTAATTTGTTTCATAGGGAAAAATAAGACATGCCAAACTTTTTTTAAACTGCGCATTTTCTGATATTAAATAAGACACATTATGAGCATTATTACACAGTGCGAATGAACACACATCTTTCACATATCGAACGATATTCAATACATGAAAAGATCAGTGATCGGTTCTCAAAAGACGCGCGCGACTCGAATCCGTGGACACCTTGACACTTGGCATCATCACTCATGCCCAAATGTGCCCAAATGACGCGCGCAAGAGGAGAACCCCCCTTAAAACCTGACGTCAGAGGAACTGTTTAAAAGACAGGCTCGGAGGTAGGGCTAAAACAACAGAAGGAGCAGAAAATCCCGAAGCGAAGTGCACTCTGACGATTTGCAGCCCAGCTTTACACCTTCTTCATCATCACCTGCCTCCCCGAGACCCAGAAGATGCTCCCGACGCGCGTCCTGTGCGCCCTGGCACTTACCATCACTCTGGCCATCAGCAGCGTCTCTGCCGCGCCGTCCGAAGCCAAACTGCGCCTGTTGCTCCAGCGGTCCCTCATGACGCCAGCTGGCAAACAGGTACACTTACTTTGATTTAACACTACGTTTCCTCCTGCTACCGCATGTGGCCATATGATAGGCATTTATCCACACAGTATGATGTCACAGCTTAAAACTAAAACTGAGCGTAAATCCTACCCTTCTACTGAAAAGGTAGAAGAAAATCTACTTTTTTCAGTATAAGAGGAGGTTTCACATTGTCATGCATTAAGTTACCTTTGCAGTTCACCTGTAAGGTGCAGAGAAAATGTTTCGCACACATGGATATGGTGTTGACATTCCTGCTTATTGGATCAGAAATTGTGCACAGACAATTTTACAGAAATAATAATAGAACAATGAAATAATATCAGCAACAAATAAACATTTTTATATGAATGTTCAGAATATACAATCATGTAGAGCTGATGTATATTTAAGGGTAATTCAAAATGTAATATGATTTTAGTTCAGTGTTTTTAAACAACGTAAATGCAAACAAAAACTACAGCCCTGAAACATGGTTCAAACTCAAACTTTAGTATAATTGATAGTCGATCCTGGCTCCATAGATGTGTCTATAAACTCAAAAGTGGTTAAAAATTTCTCTGCCCTGGACATGTAAATTCATATAGGCAGGGAATACAGTGTTCTGGTTGCCCAGATTGTTTCTGGTTACCAACTTCAAACCCAGTACCTGCTCATTGTTTATACATCCTGTATAAATATATCTACACACACCACACACACACACACACACACACACACACACACACACACACACACACACACACACACACACACACACACACACATATATATATGTACATGCGTGTGGTATATTCACACATGTACATGTATAAGCATGTTGAGCCTTTTACATATTCAATTAAGCTACAGCTTCAGGAGAACATCATCATAATGAATAAATAAAAAGTTAAAGAATTTAAAGTTAAAGAACAAGTTGAGTAAATCAGAATCATGTTTCATGGAAGGATGAAGACTTACACGGATCAAATACATGTAATTACTCTAGAATGTGATCTAGATCATGTGCATCCATGTCAGCAAAACCTGCACAATGTGAAAGTGGAATAAAACCGAACAAGTAGCCTAACCACAGGGGCGGACTGACCTGATCTGTGTGTCTTGAAGAATCACAGACTGGCTGGTACTCCAGGAGAGGGGGTGCTCCGCTGGGCTGCGGAGCTGGGGGTTGCTGGTTCGATTCCCCCTGCTGGAGCCGCCAAATATTCTTTTAAATTGTTTTTAAAGCTTTTATTTTCTGATTTCTATTTTTGACCACGTGTATGATGTAGTTAAAACAGCTAAACTTCAACATTTTAGCTGTAAAATGCCACATGCAGCAGCTAATATTAAAAAATATATGTTGTGTTTTTACTTTTAAAAAGTTTCCGCCCGCCGATTGCTTTGCCCCGGGCCTAGCCAAAGTCCAGGGCCGTTTTTTAGTCCCAGTCAGTCCCTGCCTAACCATATGCATCTTATTTAATCAATCCTAACCATATGCATCTTATTTAATCAATCCTAACCATATGCATCTTATTTAATCAAGCCTAACCATATGCATCTTATTTAATCAACCCTAACCATATGCATCTTATTTAATCAATCCTAACCATATGCATCTTATTTAATCAAGCCTAACCATATGCATCTTATTTAATCAACTCTAACCATATGCATCTTACTTAATCAATCCTAACCATATGCAACTTATGTAATCAAACCTAACCATATGCATCTTATTTAATCAATCCTAACCATATGCATCTTATTTAATCAATCCTAACCATATGCATCTTATTTAATCAAGCCTAACCATATGCATCTTATTTAATCAAGCCTAACCATATGCATCTTATTTAATCAATCCTAACCATATGCATCTTATTTAATCAAGCCTAACCATATGCATCTTATTTAATCAATCCTAACCATATGCATCTTATTTAATCAAGCCTAACCATATGCATCTTATTTCATCTCAGGAACTGAACAGGTACACACTCGCAGAGCTGCTCTCGGAGCTCGCGCAGGCAGAGAACGAGGCCATCGAGTCGGAGGACCTCGGCGTGGACCAGGAGGACGTGCGTCTCGAGCTAGAGCGGGCGGCCAACCCACTGTTAGCTCCGCGCGAGCGCAAGGCTGGATGCAAGAACTTCTTCTGGAAAACGTTCACATCGTGTTAATGCATTCCCACGTTGGTTAGGCCCCCTTCACTGCGCGTGCACGACACCTCTTCTGTTACAATAATGCTCTGGCCAAATCCCATGCACCATATTCTAAACCCCGGTTCTCCCCAAAAAATACAAATCAATAGGCTGTTGGACTTTGAGGTTTAACATTTTGAGTCAAATCATTCCGATCGTTTTGGATGATTCGTTTAGAGTTTTTAGAAAAATACACACACGAGAGAATGTTCTATACGAATGTATGCAATTAAGTCCGCTTTCAATTGTGCTATAAACTATTTTTAATTGTTTACTTGAATAAAATCTATGTTTCAGAACCAGTGTGTTCGGACCGATGTGTAATTTGAAACGTTTGATTTCGTCGATTTGCTTGAAAATGACTAATACCCTAATGCTGTTGTGGGTGTGGAGGGTGGACGCGGGGTTAGAGAGGCTGTGGGACAGACGCATACCTGTATCAGAAGCCTGCGTGTTTTCTGTGAGAAATACAATTGACTAAATACATGCACATTTGTGTATTTCTTTTGACATGTGTTCGTGTCAATGCGTGTGTTTAGACTTCTCAGCGGTTCGTCACTACGTGTGGGAGGGGAGTCAGAATTGCTGGCTGGTTGGCGAGATTAGGAACCAAGGCCAAATGGGAAGTAATAACCCCTGACTCATTATGGGCTTTGGTTAAGAAAGCTCTTAAACAATTAATATTGAAGAGCAAGACAGTGACAGCCAGGGAACTGGAAGAGGGGGCTGCATATGTGCCAATCCTGATACCTGACTGAAAGCCTGTGTCAGGAGCTGTGGGTGGGTCGACACGGCTAGGCACGGGGTGTCAGAGAAAGGAGGCTGCCTTGTTATCTCCCACCTTCAGGCCTGTGTCCTGTCATTTGACATGGTCTGACTGGCTGACCTGTACCTCTCAATGGGGCGACAGCCAGAGGTCTGTCTTGAGTTTTATAATGATTGTTCACACCCCTTTAAGAATAGACCCTTTTTCCCGCTCTTATTTTCTAGCGCCTTCTTGATATTGATTTCTCTCCTTCAATTCACATAGCAACAATGAAAAACTATAGCATTTCCAGGGGTTTTTCAAGACTTTATATTTTGTGATTTTTTTTTCTTCAATTGGACATACTTCATCCTCGATTCAATGTATTTTTAATATCTCTGAATGCATCATTTATTATATATCATTTCTAAGTCATTTTTATAATGTCTCCCCTACTTCCCCCAGTTTTTTCACCCCCCTTGCATTTTCCAAAAAAGTTCACATTTGCGATTTGGCCTTGAGTCATTGCATCAATTTAGCAGGGTCAGAGTCAATGACCTCAGAATGTGAATCCTGCCTAGCCATTTTGCTACTTTAAACATTTCTCGCTCAACCAGGAAGTTATCGTCAGCACTCCAAAAGACCTAAATTTAGCCGGAAACATTCCTGGGTCAACAACAGTAAAATAATGAATACACACTGAAAACTTAGTTTTACAGTTAGAGCATTTTATTGAAAAAAATTGTTAAATAACACTCTCCTATGTTGCCTTTTTATTTCATATCATTAAAAAATCTTTGTATTCTAAATAGGGCCCCTAGACATTTCTCAACCCTCCACGCTAATGGAATGACACTATAAAACGTTTCCCTCATATCTACTCATATCTTGTCGCTAGAAGGGCGTTCATGTTGCACACCATGTACAGTGTTAATGTTAGCTAATAATGTTAGCTAGCTAGCTACATTGTCATGGCTTAGCAGTCTATTTGACTAGTTTTAGAAATCTACAGTACACATTTTATCTTATCTATTAGCTAAGTTAGCAAGCTAACCCAAACACCATCTTTTTCGAATCAAATATTGCTACTTCCACTGTATCTTTTCTCTTGCGATGTATTGTTGTTGCTGTCTTTTTTTGGACCACTTACAAACACCTTGTATTAATAATATAATGGTTCATCATTTAGTTTGATTTTACATATTAAAAGTTTGGAAACATGATGAGCAACAATGTTGTCTATTATTAGTGTCAGGGGCTGATTATGGGAAACCTGCACATTTACTTATCTATGTCAATTGCACATCCTCACACTGTACTCCATATGTTTTACTGTCCAATGACAATACATTTGTGTCCTAATCTAAATCCTATCAAACATCTTTTGAAAGAGCTGAAGAAAGCATCAAACCTGAGATAGCTGGGGCAGTTTGCTCAGGGAAAGTGGGACAAATTCGCGGTTAAGTGCTTAAAAGTTCTATTGGGAGCCACATAAGACGTTTGATTCCAGTTATTGCCTCTAATGGTTGAATGTCCCATCACTTTTGTCCATGACATTATCATTTATTTGTTATTCACAATATTATGATGGGAAAAAAATTAAAAACAATATCTGATTTCTAAAAAAATTCTAATTATGGAATAAACAATGATTGATGCCAATTACTTTTGTCAGTATTAAAGTTAATTCAGAGGAAATCTCTGCATGACAACAACTTTGAAAGGTCTGTATATTGGCAGTTTTAAATAAATGGCTTACAATTACATGTATAAAATGTGTCCTTTTATAGCCCTCTATGGAAATGTGACTATGAAGAATATGTTAGCAATCTCTATAAAGTACAAAAAAGTTTATGTAATTTTTTAGTTTTTCTATTGATGTATTTCAGAATATAAGATTATACAAGATACTAAAAACTAATGTAAAGTAATATAATCATAGTTAAGATATTGTCATTTTTATCTATGGTTCACAGATCATAGTGTGATAGGAGACATAGTAAATGCATTTCCACCTTATTAGGTTCCCAAGTGAGATGTCACTGAACAATGTGAGATATATTTTGATGGTCTCCCATGCATCAAGGGACCGACTAGGCACCAAACCTGTTCACCAGCAAGAGGGCAGTGGGACACAAGATTTTATAACATATTATATTTGTGATAATTAAATAGACATTCCAAAATTCAGCATTAAAAAATGCTTTTTATGATTTTCTGTTCATTATGTCAGCAAAAAAAATTCTGGAAGCTACTAGAATTGTTTTTTTTTTATAATCGTGGTAACGCATGTATGTTGGTTATTGAGCACTTCCAAACAGGCCATGTTGGAGCAATTTCTGCCAATTTACCTTTTAATGTGTGTGTGCGTTTGTGGCTAGATCCTCTCACCAGGATAATCCTGTTAATTGGGTAGTTTTGTTGTTGCAAATAATTGCCCTGTAGGTGCAAAACATCTTCACATCCATCACCAGCTTTTTAGCTGCAAAGCCTGCTCCAGACACCTGCATATTGTCACACATCAAACCAGCATTGACATCCGCTGTGCCGCTGTGCAATTAACACAACTTAAGTAATTTAAACACATTACACCATCACAAGTATTTTTTCAATGTCTTAGATAAAATGGACCTTCAGTGTAAAAATGTTCTTAAATGTAGGTTGTGCAGTGAAATTCTGTTAGTTTTGTCTGTCATATTGAACCTTCTCAGTGCACGGTAGTTCTGCAGTCCGGTTGTGGTTATTGTCCATTGCTTTGATGGATTTTATTATCTGTGTAAAGAGGTTCTCTGGTGTTTGGTGCATTACAGTGCCAATGAAATCCATTTGACCGCGAGGGCGAGGAGCGGCAAGCGTGGAAATCCGCTATTACAGAGGGATCACAGATTTCCACCCCCCGGGCCCCATAATAGACAGCACTGACCCCTCTGAAGTTGCTCAAAATATGACCTAGTCACTAACGTTTATCACTAAGTATTTACATTTCTATACAGTTGTTTGGAGCTGAAGCTCATGAATTAAATAAAATAAGTTATTAGCAAATTGGAATAAAGGTTAAGGTTTTTATTATTGATTTTGAATATCGGATAAGGGGTAAGATTGGTGAAGAGCATCAACCAATGGCGCTTTAGTGTCTTGTAGGCTTCCTCCTTCCCCTTGCTTATAATAAAATGATTACACCTTGTCAATGCCTGATTCTGTCACTTGATGATTGAGGAGCAGATCAAACACCGACTAAGGCTTATCCCTTTCTTTTCTTTTTCATGCTTTATTAAGTGACAGTTGAAATGGGAAGGATAGAGAAGCGTCTGCAGCAAAGAGTGTCTGGAGATGCTTGCCTCGGATCATGACAAAAAACATCAACGACAAAAAACATGTTGAGATCCCCTGAAGGGATTTATCTGAAGATGCTCACTTGAGAAAACTCGGCTTTCCTTTCTCACACTTCTGTTTACCCCCAATCAACACTAGGAAGGTGCTGAAGGACATCAGGTCAGACATGGATCATAGACCGTCTTTCAGGAGGCAGCATGTGAGGTTGGGGAAACACCTGTCGGACCCTCTGACCATCACCACTGGCTCTCCTCAAGGTTGCGTCTTGTCCCCTCTTCTCTTCTCTCTGTACACCAACAAATGCACCCTCATTGGTCAAATCTCTGATGGGAACGAGACCGCCTAAAGGTGGGAATTTGACTGTCTTGTTTCCTGGTGCAGTCTCAACAACTTGGAGCTCAACGCTCTAAAGACAGTAGAGATGAGAGTGGACTTTAGGAGAAGCCCAAATGACCTTCGACCCATTGTCCTGGGGGGCTCCCCAATTATTACAGTATAGTCCCCATAGTCCTTTCACTTCCATCTCCCAGAACCTCAAGTGGGAGCTGAACATCACCTCTTTTGCTGAGAAAGCACAACAGAAACTGCACTGCCTGTGGAAGCTCAGAAAGTATCTGCCAACGTCCATGATGATAAATGCCTACACAGCCATCTTTGAGTCTATGCTGACCTCCTCCATCACCGTCTGGTACACTGCAGTCGGGGATAAAAATCGACTGCAATGCATCATCCACTCTGTGGAGCGGACCATTGGATGTAAGCTGCCATCCCTCAAATAACTGTTCATAGCCAGGTCACCAAGGCGGGCAGCAAAGATTGAGGCAGACCCCTAACATTTGGCAACGGACAATTCAGAACTCTCCCTCTGGCAGACGAGTGAGGCCTTTTTCAAGGCTCTTAAACCAATGACTCTTCTTTTGCACAACTGTAGATACAACTAGGTATTGCTCTTATGTGTTTGCATTGTGTGTTGGCATTTGAAATGGTTTCCCTCCATTGCAATATTTCTAGATTAATTTGGTTGAATTTAAAATAGTTAGTGTGGTAAAATGGTACCATACCGGCCTATATCTATGTGCGCGTATTCTATGATATGATATATTCATTTGCAAAGAGACTTTAACTTTTTGGTTTCACTTTTTCATGTGCCCGCTTACGTTTAGCTAACAGCCTGGTACATCCAACATTAATAGCTTTTCTGACAAAGACGAACAAGATGCGCCATCTACAGGTCACTTTGTGTCAGCAACACCCTCCCATTCAAAACATGCATGGGTCAAAATTACCCATCTCTGCGCTTCTAGTAGTAGGTGTGAATTGCTCTGCACATCTGGCGTAAAACTGTATATTATAAGACTACAATTTCTGGTGTACAGTATTGAATAAGGCTAACGTTAATGTAATAATAGAAACCTGATGGGTTCTATTTAGCTGCACAGTGGATCAACAGCACCCTCTACTGGAGTGTGTCTACACTCTCGACTGGCTCTCCAAAAGGACATTTATGTTTTAACTGTAAACTGGTACATCAGGTTAATCATAAATTACTAATCATCAACCGTTGAAAAACTGAATGAAATAGGTTAAAGAAGTGTCACAGATATCAGGGCCCAAGGGTTAAGGCATACATAGATAGATAAAGATGAGAAAAGAGAGAGTAAGAGTGAGAAAAAGAGAGAGAAAAGGGATTTGTCCACATTCTGATTGAGCCAGATCAGAGTGATTTACTGTGGGACCTTCTCAATAAGATATCTTTGTTCGCATTAAGAATGCCAGTTATTTTGGTGACTGTGAGGTCATTTGCGCTGACCTCTTATTCAAACAGATAGCTTTCTCTGTAGGGGGGTGGGTCTAGGATGGTTGATTGAAGGGTTTTAGGGTGGATTTAGTGTGTTATGTATGGAACATTGGTGTGTATTTTCACATTGGCTTGGGCTTGTTGTGTATTCCCACTTCCAGTGGGCTCTCGTTACCGTCCCAGAGGTGGGAGCGTAATAAATGTATTATAAAATAACATTTCACAAAGCATTTTCTATTCGGTATATTTTGCTGAAAACGGTTAACGGCCTAACCCAAACGATTGGTAATCTTGTTTTGTTTCAAATCCACCTCAGCCTCACACCTAATCACCACACCACTGTCTCTATCACAACCTGCCCTGGTTGGTCAACCCTCTCTTGCTTAGTGATGACATGTCACAATGTTTTCACTTGGCCTGAACGACTGCACTGATGAGGCACTTGTGGCCAGAATGCACAAGTATTTATTTGCTAGCCTGACCACTAGAGGGAAATTCGTCTGGTTCTGGCACCACCATTCCAAGCGGTTGTCTGCAGTTTTAAGGTAGTTATTGAACTCTCTTTCAATAGACTCTCTGCTTGTCTGACGGGCGGCTTGGTCTAATGCTGCTGCTTTTTTTAAAATTAGCTGCCCAAACGTATATTTCGCTTGTTAGCAGTCTCATCTAAGACTGCCTCTTCTGATCTCCTCTTAAGGAGACTGCCTCTTCTGATGCTACTTGTTTAGACGCCAACCTCTCTCAAGTTCTGCAGCAGCTTCTGTCATCATGTAGTCTCTTTAATGTAGGTGGTTTAGAACCGAGGGTCGAGAAGTGAACCCATGTCAGCCAGCACTTCTGTGGTTTTGCCATCAATCTTTCATCAAATAGCACCCGATGGACGTGCTAGGCGGAATGACGCTTGAGAACCTGCTTGAGAACCTGGTTATTAAAAAGGTGAAGCACAGGTTTTACAATGGAATTTACAGTTTCTGCTCCCAAATCTGTGAACTCCATGTTAGGGCTGAGTGCCTTGTTGATAGATTCCAGAACGTCCATGTCCTGCTAGCTTGAGGACAGATGACGTGTCATCTTTTCTGCTTGGAGGACCTTTGTAAGAGCTTTCTGCTGCTCTACGACCCTTTCAATCATTTGTTGTCGAGATACCCATTTGGTAGGGGTCTCTGTGAGCCGCTGATAAGCAGGCAAGCCTGGCTGTGCCTGAGCCATGGCCATGGCCAGCTCTTGTCTTTTCTTCCTAGAATAAAAAAAGGCACCCACCAACTTCTTGGAGACAGCATAGGCGCGCTCCACTTGTGGTTGTTTCACATTTCACTCTGTTAAGATAAAGGGAATATTTCCACTACAGCTTGTAATTGCACTTTGCAGAACAGCTGGCATCGCGTTTATGATAATAACAGTTATGTTGACATTTAAAATTCTATTATATGAATTTACAATTATTGTTTTATTTTTTTATTTTTTTTATATTTGCATAGCCAACTGCCAAAAATGTCACAGGCTTGTTAGGAATTAATAAAAAACGAGCCTGGCGCAAGAGTCGACAAGTGCAAAAGCCTAAATAAGCTATTTAATGGTCTATTCATTTCCTTGTGTAATAAAAATTATTTCTTCGTTCAGTCAAATAATAACAACAGAGAACATTATTGGTTCTCCAAATAATAAATATTATTGAACTATAAGCATTGATGATTTTTTTCATTAGACACTCACCGATAGCTAGATGAAGTCAGTGGTCAAAACACTGTAATCTCCTCCAGGTATTCCGCTCGATTGCAGTGGTGTGTTCCGTGGTGACAAAGACTAGCTGTTTTTTTACCATGACTCTAGCAGGGGTGGGCAAACTATGGCCCGCGGCAGGTATTAAAACAGTTTTGGGAGGAAGTACAAAATAACTTGGCAGTCCAATTGTAATGTATCTGAATTAAAGTTATTTAGATTTAACACACCTCCAGTATATATGTTCTGTGTATACATTTAAATTATTGCCATATACTGGCCCACAAATCTTTTAGAATGAACAAATTACATTACAAATGTGGCCCTTAATAATTAAATAATTTCAAAGTGCTGATGTGGCCCCTGAGCTGAAATATCTGCCCTCCCCTGAGAGTGTCTTTAAGACATTGGTTTTATGTTCTCCAAATGAACGCGACAACTCAATCTCACTAAAGTGCTTGGGGCTTGGCATGACATACCTCAAGTCAAGGGTTTTGACCACTGATTTAAACCCTGTCTTCTTAACAGGGTTGTGTCATAAGGGCGATGTTATCTCTTTCCATCTTGCTGATGTCTTCTGGACAAGGGGCTGGTGATTCGACAAAGGTGTTGCCACTGACGAGAGGGAGGAGTCCGAAGCACAATTCAGTGCAGGGTCAACCAATCAGCCGCTCTGTGAATGAAACAACTATAACAAACAAACAGAGACAAAGCCACCACACAATACAGAAACCAGGGGAACATCACAATCATATGTTTCAAGTGAGTAAGGTCATTAGAAACTGTGTCGCTGCTCTCTTGTACACGATGTGCTTTCCTGTTTTGATTATACTCCAAGCCATGACGACATCTTGACATCTTGATACATGGGCGCCAAAGTTTATTGCAACATGCACAGGCAGGGCAGAATTAGTTGTACTGAATATATATGCCTGAGCTCAGCTTTGGTCAGAGAGCGCTTGACTTGACATGCAAAGCAAAAGCTTCTTTAAAAGTTAGCCTCTGATGTTTGCTTTTAACACAACACGTTTATTTATTTAACACAATTCATACATAGAAGCAATTCAATATGTGCTTTACAAAGGAAAAAATAATAAATAATAAAATACATGCATTTCATATTCATAGCAACCTGTTTACTGGTACATTACAGATTTTCATGTATGCCGTGTATTAGAATAAAAACTAATGAAAACATCAAATGGGCAATTCGTAATGACTAATGGTAATGACTATGGTAATGACTAATGGTAATGACTAATGGTAATGACTATGGTAATGACTAATGGTAATGACTAATGGTAATGACTAATGGTAATGACTATGGTAATGACCATGGCAATGACTAATGGTAATGACTAATGGTAATGACTAATGGTAATGACTATGGTAATGACCATGGTAATGACTAATGGTAATGACTAATGGTAATGACTAATGGTAATGACTAATGGTAATGACTATGGTAATGACTAATGGTAATGACTAATGGTAATGACTAATGGTAATGACTAATGGTAATGACTAATGGTAATGACTATGGTAATGACTATGATACCTTTCAGTCATATATTTGTGATTTGTCTCAATTTGATTTGTCCCGACATCTATGACATCTAAGTTCTTTAACTTTACTTAATCTGCTGAAGATATCAGTGAATGTAAACTAACATGAGTTTCAATTATGGTCAAGTTAGGACAATATATCACTTCTCAAATCACTCTAATAAAATTTGTTCAAAGAAACCGCCAACCAAATAGGCAATTATTTCAGCCAGATCAAATAAATTTAAGTTAAATATGATTTATTTATTGGCCAAAATGCAATAACGAGAATCGTTTTGTTTCATAATTATTTGGTACAATTAAGAGTTTTTTTTTTAAATCGAATACTGAAAATCTACACGGACCCAAAAGATACACGGACCCAACCCAGAATAAGTGACGTCACATTGGATAGGGTTGAATGCGCGTTTTTATACGCTCAGAGGAGATGTCAACTATGTCGAGGAGTTTATGGGACGTTGGCCACATCTGCAGTATGATGGGGTATGTATATATACCTATAGGCTGTTTACTGCTTTAGAAATCTGAAGAACTCACATTTGTAAATATGTTCAGAGACTTATTGTATTTTTCTAATTGTAAAAAGTAAATTGTAATGTCACTGCATCTGTATGGGGACCATGTGGGAATAAAAAAGTGTTATATATATATATATTTGTCGTTTCAGCTATAGCCTACCTTCTTTGTTTCCTTATTCATTTCGTTTAAAATTTCGATAAGGAATATCTGAAATATATAAATATTTTTTCTCCAGATTCCTCCCTTTCCAGTTAGTCTTGCTGTCCATGGTCCACGCTGGAGTACAAGTATTTTCTCTGCATGAAATGTACGGTACAATTAGTTCTCCCAACTTCCCTGAACCGTACCCCAAAGAGACAGAGATGTTCTGGAATATCAGCGTTCCTGACGGATTTCGAATTCGACTGTACTTCCTTCATTTCGACCTGGAACCCTCCTACCTCTGTGAGTACGACTACGTCAAGGTGAGCTGTGTGTGTGTGTGTGTGTGTGTGTGTGTGTGTGTGTGTGTGTGTGTGTGTGTGTGTGTGTGTGTGTGTGTGTGTGTGAGAGTGTGTGTGTGTGTGTTTGTGTGTGCGCACGCACGATGTCAGCCTTCCAAATATTTAATACTTCAAAATAATTCTAGATACATTCAGGAATACTAAATTCAGAATATGTGGGTGGTTTGGTTTATTTACTTACAAGGCAACATTTGTTTTCTCTTTTTATTGTGGTCTATGAAATATCCCTGCACAGAATAATTTAACTGTACATATTACTATCCTAATGGAAGTGTGCTTTTAAAGGATCATGTGTTTACTAGCCATAGGATGTCAGTGTGCCAACATTAGACAGTGGTAAATGCCCGTGAAAAGAAGGACATGGGCAATGAGCCAGGCATCACAGAAGCCTGATTGAAGCACTGGCCCGTTCGGGTGGGTTTGCCAGGCTTTTATGCTTGGCTCAACAGTGATGGACCATAGTTTTGCCAGAACAGTTAGAGTTTATTGTGCTTAAGGTATACCATGGCAACGCCATAGCAGCAGGGGACTCTGGCGTGAAGTGCCTTACTGCAAAGCCTTTAGAGGGAAGTGCCCCTGTCCTCTTTGTCTCTTTGCTATGTCTGACAAAATATCTTGCCACGATTTTGCACTTTTATAGAAAATATAAATGCTCACCATTGGTCCAGAATGGATGGATGGATGGATGCAATGAATGCTCTTTATTGCAAAAGGGTAAAGAACCCTGAAACAAACGCTGTGTTCTTATTTGAGAACCTGGAAATGGATAAGATTTAGAAATTGTATTTCATTTTGTGGATAATGGTGCTGCAAAACAAAACAAAAAGTTTGCTTAATGTTTAATACTGGATCTGCTTTATCAGACTTCTGACGGTGTATGTGTGTGTGTGTGTGTATGTGTGTGTGTGTGTGTGTGTATGTGTGTGTGTGCACTTGCCTTTCTGTGTATCCTATTTTTCTTAGGATCCCTTAGCCACAGATGAAGCAAACACTACTGTTATAGTGATCCAAACCACAGTATGCTGGATTGTTTTCAAAAATATTTTGGGTGGTCATCTGTCTCATTTTGTTCTGGTGATGCTCAGTCAAGAGTGATGCACTTCAATATCCATAGTAACATCAAGTTTCTGCGCACTTCAAAATGCATTCTTTTCCATACGCCTATAGTGTACAACACACAATGTAAGATTTGTTTCAATATACCAGTAAAAAAAGGATTTATAAAGCACATCTAAAAGGCCTATGAAATTTATTTGTCACAAATTATGTAGAACATTTAACCAATTTCAGTTTCCTCAGTTGTACTTTTTACATTGTTTATGGGTTTTTGTGATGGAACTATGGCGATGGAACAGCATGTACTTCAGACTTGTTCTGCGAGCTACTCGTAAGTAGGTTGCCAGGTTACAACAACTAATGATGGACTATTTGGAGATCTCTGCTTTAGTGGTGGGCTGTCAAAGGATTTTGTAATGAATAAGACATCAATGCCAATGAAATATATAACCTTTTTTCCAGATCACAACATCCAGTTAGTTTTGATACTGCTTTAGAGCATTTCATAATTTCACTTTTTTCACTTTTCATAATGCCACATTTATTTCATATTGGGTAGGCAAACATACGGCCAAGAATACACTAAACTTTAGCTGGCAGGCAAAAGCAATGACGGGCAGGTGGCACAAGCCGGACAGGAAGGACGAAGGAGAACAAGCAGGCGGAGAATACAAATGGCAGGAGAACAGCAGCACTAAAAACACGCCGATAAATAACATGTTTGCTTAACCTTTCACAAAATATGGTTGTTAGCTCTGTGTTCCACTGAATAATTTCTTCAAAATATTCTGTGTCAGAATAATAACAAAGAAGCAAAATTTGCATTTGTTTACGCTAAAGACAGATACGTAAATAGGATTTTTTAGCTAATATATTTTAATCAGTTTTAAGTTGATTAACACACGTTCTTCAAACTGAGACAGTTATCTGGTAAAAACCACAAATTCTTCGCTGGACGTGCCTAACTAGAAATCCCCCCAGTCCTTCTGGGTGCATGTATGGTCCCTCCCCATGACAGATGCACATAGCTACCCAATACAATATATTGTCTGTTTGTGAGTGTGTGCGTTGGAATATGCCTTTGTGTTGGTTTGTATATAAAGCCTAGATACATTTCTCATTGAAACGGATATAATCAAACTTCTTGCAAGTGGTCATTGTGTTTGGTGTTGCGGCCGTGCTGTGAGTCTGTTTCCATTCAGCACATTCTCTTTATCTCCCAAACGGTACTCTGTGTAGCATGGGTTTAACCGACCGTTCACTGACACTCTCTGTGTAAACATCTTATCAGAGTGCCAGATAAAAGTGTGTGTGTGTTTTGGTTTGCGTTTGTAAAAGCAATCACACATACGGACACACACACACACACACACGCACGCACACACACACACACACACACACACTGCACAGTTAAGAGGGTAGGAATTTATACGAATCGAGAGAACCTTAAAGACATACAACTTAAAGATGTATGGTTAGGTACGGAAACATTTGGACGCTGACACAACTTTTGTTATTTCGGCTGTTTACCAAAATACATTCAGGTTACAGTAAAAATGCTCATGGGTTTAAGCTTTAATTTAAGGGGAATTTAATATGTAGCTCCCTATTGACCGTGGGACTAGAAGTAATTGACTTGCTGTTTCATGGACCGAGCCTCTTCGAATCTCTACAGTATGTTGGCAATAGAACTAACGCACGTAAGCACTATAACACAGAGGCAACATTGTACTGTACATGTAATGTTTTCACGTGTTGTACAGCTGTATGTTTGACCCGTTACTCCATCTCTGCAGGTGGCGGCTGATGGGGAGGAACTGGCAGTGTTCTGTGGGCACGAGGACAGCGACACAGAACATGTTCCAGGAGAGCAAGTCATCAGCTCCCCCAGGAGCTCCCTCAGTGTGTCTTTCCGGTCGGATTTCTCTAATGAGGAACGCTTCTTAGGCTTTCAATCCCATTACAGCGCTGTTGGTGAGCGGCCCACGTGGTTTTCAGTGATTGTCGCCGCATTGTTTAAAAGATATGCTAATATTTAGGGATGCGTCGATACCTACCGCTGGTTTTCAGACCGGGTACAAGTACAAGCAATAATGGCAATTGAACTTAGTGGGACAGAGTATCAGCAAACACGCCACGTATTGGTTCGTTTTTTGGGCAATATAACGACTACTGCATATGAACTTGAATTTGACACAGGGCACGGACGTAAAATTTACGGTTTTCCCTGTGACAATGAAGTAAAAATAATACGAAAATGATGATCAGGTGAATCGTATGTATTAGCACAGGGACTTGATCGCAAAGCAATCAAGCAGGTTTACTTATATAGCACAATTCATACAAAGAAGCTATTCAATGTGCCTTACGAAAGAAATTAATAATAAAACACATGCATTTGTATATTCATAGAAACGTGTTAACTGGCATCAAGTACATTTAAAACATCACATGTCTGTATTAACTGTGTACATTTTATTCAACAGGTCTTCTGAACCTTTTGCAGGTCTTTAGAACCTGGCCGATAAGTCTTTAGAACTTTCAGGCCTTAAGAACAGGTGCTGTTTATGTTATTTCTGTTTTGTTCTCACTCGCTCTCTCTCTCACTCTCTTACTCTCTATCTCTCTCTCTCTCTCTCTTGCTCTCTCTCTCTCCCTCTCTTTCTTTCTCTCTCTCTCTCTCTCTCTCTCTCTCTTCCACCTCTCCTCAGATGTGGATGAGTGTAGGGATATGAATGACGAGAACCTGGCTTGTGACCATTTCTGCCACAACTACATCAGTGGTTATTACTGCTCCTGTCGCTATGGCTACCTGCTGCACTCTGACAACAGGACCTGTCGAGGTATTATTTTCCCTCGTCGCCACACTGTGAAACACTAAATTTCATTGAGGAATCAACTTCCATAAATTCAAGGGGCACTACGGACAATCCTGCCGAGGAAATAACAACACAAGTTTAGTGTGGGAAGGATAAAGCATTTCTATAATGAGAGTATGAATCGATCACAAGTTAACACAAACGAATAGACGGGCCGACGAAAATGTTTAAGTAGGGATTAAGGAGTCAGCCCCTTACGATGTTTCCCATCATAACATGATTAAGTGTTTTATCACGTAGAAAGCTTAGACCTTGGTGTTTTGAATTTGGTAATCGTATTTACTGATAGATGCTGCCACTAAGTCCATTCATTGACCTATGAACCTTACTCTGGATGATTTGAAATGCAGTTTGACTAATAAGACTGCTGCAGTGAAATGTGCAAAATATGCTGTCTGAGATGGATTCGATTGATATTTGGATGCAGAAAAAGGGTAGAGTTCATTGGTCAATGGCGTGGTCATTGTCATGAAGGGATACAAGATGTGATAGGATGGAGAAAGACAAAGTTAAGTTTAATGTTGGAGTTTGTAAAAATAGGGGTTTTATGGGTAATCAACAGTGTGTGTGTGTGTGTGTGGATACTTTAGCATGTGTGATAGTAAGAAAATAGATTGAGGTTTTGCTGATCCTTCTGTCAGACCATGAATAATAATAAATATTTACACTCAAGCACCTGGAGATATGTGAGAAATCTCTGCAGTTCAGATAGCTCTTATCTTCCCTTAATGGTTCAGGTTTGTCACTGTAAACATTTCTAGTTATGTGCGTGCTATGTCCTGTCTCGAATTTTGTCATCACGTGCATAAAAGATAGTCATATACCTTCATGGATATTTACATATATCCGATTTTATTTTGTGTGTGAAATAATGTATTCACCACTTACATTTTCTTGGAGACTCCCACACTTACAAAGTAACTACTTACAAATCTAATTTGAAGACAAACATTTAAAACAACAAATATGGTGTAGACTGAGAATTGTCCACACTCACAATTCTTTGACTCATTTGCTTGTTCTTCTGTGGGAGGGTGATCTTAAAGGCTTATCAATTATTCTTAACTGTCACTTTTGACCCTTCCCTGACCTTAACCTTAGCAGGCAGTTGTTTCTCAACAGATGCTTTGTTGAAAAGTTGTTGTGTGTGTGTGTGTGTTTGTGTGTTCCAGTTGAGTGCAGTGACAATGTGTTTACTGAGCGGTCGGGAGTATTCTCCAGTTCCAACTTCCCCAAACTGTATCCGAAGAGCTCCGATTGCCAGTACCGCATTGAGTTGGAAGATGGGTTTCTGGTCACCCTGGAATTTGATGACACATTCGACATTGAGGATCACCCGGATGTCCTCTGTCCTTACGACTTTGTCAAGGTTTAGTAACGTATTTATTTTACCTTTATTATAACTGGGAGTTATTCAGAGACCCAGTATGTTGTATAATTAAAGTTGCATTGGTTCGTTTTTGGGCAATGGTTGTAAAATGTGGTGCTGTGCATTTGAAAATAAATAAATATGTCAGGTCATGGTCACTGGCAGTTTGTACTTTTGAGTTGAATACAACTAATAGAAAATTGAAACAGTAAAAAGCGTGTATTTTTTAGCTAGTATAATATCAGGTGAGCTGGTAAATCTTTTCACCAACCAGCCGTCATGGTTCATATTGGACCCTGCATACATGGCTTATGCCAAGTGAATGGCTATTTCCTCTGTCATGGTTAAAGACTTGTCACATCATTTCTGTGTCTTTTTTTAATCATTGATTATCCCAGATGTTCCGGAAAATGACGTTGCTGCTAAGAAAAGTTACATTCATGAGATTATCAATGCTCAGTTTATGGAGGTCATTGCCATCTCGCCAACAATAAGTGTATAACTCCTGGATCAATTAGTGGCAAAAAATGTAATGTCATGGATCGTGTTGCACCGGTAAAGGTAAAGAAAACTCAAAGCAAACAAAGAGCACCATGGAGAAACACAATTATGGTAAAAAGAGAATGTAGGAAAGCTGAATGTAAGTGGAGAAAGACTAAGCATCAAGTCCACTATGACATAAACAAAGCCTTCAACTTTCAGCTTCAACTTTGAGTTATGCAGGGCTAGACAGCAACCTTTATTTGGAATGATTAACAAGAACATCAATAATACCCGCGCTCTGTTTGCTATGGTTGACAAGTTTACAAATCTTCTGCCCCTCTGTATGTTGCACATGTGTTTCTCTGCAGTAGTATGTATTTGTGCGGCATGTGCACCTTCCAGGCATATTCCTCACTCTGAGCACCACCTCCTGGTTTGTATGGGGTCCACAGTTATGTCCAGTTATGTCTTCCCTCGTACTCACCGGCTGCTGTTGGGATCTTACAATCTGCCCTGCAGAGGAGCACGTTCTCAGTTGGATGATTTTGGTTCTCACTGGAACATCTTTATGACCATGTTACTCGTTTTGAACACACAGGATCGATATCCTTGAAAGCCTTATAACATCAATTGTCCTGAATTTGTGGAACCATTTGTGGAACCATCCTGAATTTGTGGTTTGTGGAACCATTCATTTAGGTTCTAGGAAGAAACCTTTTGATGTATTTATGCACATTATGAAATCAATGCAAACAGGGAAGAGGTGTGCTTCATTTGCAGATCCAGGCAGGGGCGAAGGAGTATGGTCCGTTTTGTGGGAACCGATCACCAGGCAGGATCCAGACAGAGAGCAACAAGGTGCTCGTGGTTTTTCACAGCGATAACTCTGGAGAGAACATCGGCTGGAAGATGTCTTACACTTCATCTGGTGAGTCCATTTAATTGAGTCACAATTACAAATTCCAGGTGGTCCCATTGTTAAATTACATGCTTGGAGTTATGGCTTTAAGATAGGTCCTTGAGTGTGACAAATTACAGACGATTTGACGATAACCCACTAACCAACGGAGACCCTACTATTAAGCAAGAGATCAAACCTAAATATGATGTTTAAGGCTCTTTTAACCCATTATTTTAACCAACCTTGACAAAATTTAGTATAATATTAGTCTGCAATACGCAAAACACACTGTACTGTCCCGCTATAATCCTGTAGTATTTATCCTGTTTGTTTTTTGAAGGGAGTCTGTGTCAAGCCCCTGTAAAGCCTCTAAATGGCCACCTGGATCCAGTTCAGATCCAGTACTCCTTCAAAGACCACGTCCTTGTGTCCTGTGAGCCAGGATACAGACTGATACAGGTGAGACTGCGAGACTGGGAGCAAAGATACTATCCTTTCAACTCTTTCTCTCCTGTTTTCACATCACAAAAACAAGGGGTTTATATCCTCTGTATCTTTTCTTTTATTTGTATAGTTTAGTTAGCAAATAATATAGAAACAATAACAGAAAAAAACACCACTGCCAATTTCTATGGAGCCGTGGTAAAATGTCAACACAATGTCGTACTTTGATTTTCATCTTAACATTTCCACCCCATTTTGCTAGCAATAAACTTAGCAGTAAACCTTTTTCTTATAGTGTTAGCTAGTGAAACTGATGCACACGCCAGGACTATTTGAAGCATTTCTGTCCATTATGTACCTAGTCTGGTGGACCGCTGATGTCTTTAGTGTCTGACAACTGTGTTCTTGAGTGGTCAGCAAGAGGCTTTGATAATTAAGTGTTTGTTGGTTGGATATTCCCACTTCAAATAAAACAACGGATGGTCTATGTTCAATGACACCAAACCATCATGTGAGGTAGCATAGGACATTGTATGGCCCAATAGCTTGTGAATAGGAATCAAAATGCCAAATAAATATTGTGGTGGCTATAGACTCCTGTTCAGACCATTGACTCCCAACTGTCCCTATGCTCTGAGTCACGTGTGTTGCATCAGTCAGACGATCGTTTAACCACTAGAACCCTATTGCAAAAACCCAAATGCTATAAAGCCATTCTCTCTCTCTCTCCCTCTGTCTGAAAGGATGGAGAGGATCTGGAGCACTACGAGATCAAGTGTCAGAAAGACGGCTCATGGAGCAGCTCTGCCCCACCGTGTGAAAGTAAGACGTGATTTAAGATACGACTCTGTGTTCCTCGTTACCTGTGTGTATGTGCGTGACATGTTCATAGATGTAGGAGGGACATGCCCCCCCCACCGAATATGACACAATTTACACCAGGGATGGGCAACTGGCTTGTGGCCTGTGGCTTAAAAAAATGTCTTCCCAAATATACCGTTTTACATTTAGAAGGGATAACGGGTAATATAAGCGACTCTCTGCATAGGATGAGTAACATTCAACAATCCCACATATCAGACACATTAAATCAATTAACCTCTTAGCAGACACATGCTGTGTATAGCGAAAGTGGCTTTTTAATCTCACGGTTTGTATTTATTTTACGGCTGAACGCGTTTTTTCTGTACCGCATGGCAAAATATGTAGATTACAGAACATTTGGTTCAAAACTGCACTTTTTCACTTCTCAAAATTTAGCTCTTCAATGAAAGTTATAACATTGTAAATACTTATCTCTATTACATGGCATAATTTGTAGAATAGCAGCAAACTTTAAACTGCAATCAAAACAGTAACCACCGTCGCCTTTTCTAATGAATTAAGATTACGTTTATGGATCTCATTTCCTGGTGCATGCAATTTAATTTGTTACAGTGAGGAGTGGATTTTAATTGGAACGCCAGGTTACTGTAATGTGTTCATAAAACATCTGTCACATACAAACTGCCTAGTGCTTCCGTCGCTTCCGTCATTCGTGAGGATATGTGTGTACTGTACTTGCATTGTACATGACTGTTTTTCCTCGTTCACACCTTCCCTATTCTCCCTCTTTTACTTGTTTCTCTCTCTCTCCTTTCCCGTTTCCAATTCACCGCCTTCAAGAAATGGAATCTCGGAGGAACAGTTAATCTCAGCCCAGCGTTCTATACAGTCAGGGCATACAGAACAGAGCCAACCAACCAGTTAACCTACACAGCTTTTTGACCAGAAACTAGGTGTTTCTTTTTGTTCGGTGCTTCTCTAGACTACCAAGTTGTAGCAATGGCAAGAGGACTGAGGCAATGAGAGAAATTCAGTAAAAATCCAATCCCGGTAATATCACGTTGTCACCCGAATCATGGTACACTACGGATTTAGAAATTACTATTTACTATTACTAAAAAACTATTTTTGCAATAAACTCTGTTCCCTGCCTGGGTTGATTGTAATTGGGTTTATTTCTGTTGTTAAAAAAGTCATAGAAATGTAATTGAAGTATCACAGAATATTGAGTGTTGGCGCAGAAAGAGAAGCCATATTAGCACTATGGAGACAGCATGGAGGCAACTCTCTATGGTGGACTGAATACTTTAAGAGCACATGGCCAGAGGTACAGTATGAATTATGCATTTTATTGCTCATTGTCAGACTTCCATCCATTTAGCAGGTTGTATTAGTCCTTTCAAAAACGTTTAGTATTGTCAAATGCACAGATTGCCTCGCTAGGGCAAATTTACAGGAACGTTCAATTCTTTAGTTTGGTTTTCCCAAAACCGGGAGTAAATCGTCTTGATATTCCGAACTGGGATTTCTGGAGGGAAAAAATTATGATAATAGAAGTTCCTGCAACTTTGCCACCCACAGTCAAGGATGTTCCTTGCTCATCTCTTCTGTTTATTAAATCCTACTAGTAACTGCTACTTATTAAACCTGAATAACTGTAAATGTTTTCCCTCCTCTCAGTAATGGATTGTGGAAATCCAAGGGAGATAGCAACGGGTGAAATTATCTTTACGAGCCCGGACAACAGCACCCTGTTTGGTTCTACATTCCAGTATACCTGTAGAGATTCCACGTTCCATATTCACCCCAGGATCAACAGTATGTTCCCAATTTGTTTGTCTTTTCCAATTGATTCGAGAAGTCCGTAGGACAAAATGCTAATGGTGAAAATCCAAATATTTGCGTAAATCTCTGTGCAGCTACGTACATCTGTGGAGAGAGGGCTCAGTGGACAAACTCAGAAATCGGGATTGAAATTCCTACATGTTTACTAGGTAAGCTCTTCTAATGCAAGCACTGGAACGCTTTGATGTACATACTTGATGTACATACTTTTCAGTTAGAATGTTTGAATGCATCCCGTAATAATATGTAGGGATCTGAATCCTTGGAAGCTTGTTTATCGAACATGCATATTTATAAATCCGTGTGGAAGCCACAAGTGCAATCAATTCAAGATAAATATACATCAATTGTTACACAGCCATGTTTATGGTGCCATATGGTGGAATAAAGGACCTGCTTCAGAAACGAAGGCTATAGTAAATGTGGAAAATATATTTCTGTTATTTCTGAATTATATTCTCTGAAAAAGAGTTGAATGTTTGTTTTTTGTAGGTTTGCACCATTGCATCGTTTATAAAACATGTATTTACATGCTACAATGGTTAGTGTAATTTCCCCATGTGAGTTTACAATTTCAGCATTTCATGTCTATATAGAGTAAGAACCTGTTGAATCATACTATCCTCTTGTAAACCCATTGAGAAATTATGGAAAATGGCAAATTGAATTATAAGCTGATTCTCTGGAGTTTACCAGTGAGAAAAAGGACGACATTGGTCAGTTGAACAAAGATAGTTAATTTACCGTAGAACAGCTATTTGTCAAATTAAATTAATCCTGTTTGAGGTGTTAAATTCATTTCAAAATGTCTTATTTCATGTGTATACGTTTCTGCGGTGTTTGTCTGTGTGTTCCAGCATGTGGGCAGCCGTCGAAACCGTTTCCGGCCCAGTTCAAGCGTATCGTCGGCGGACGCAGTGCTGTCCCTGGTCTCTTCCCCTGGCAGGTCCACCTAACTATAGAAGACAAGTCCCGTGTTCCGGAGCGCCGTTCGTTCGGAAGCGGGGCCCTGCTCTCCGAGTCCTGGGTCCTCACCGCTGCCCACGTTTTGTGCTCCCGTTGCCGTGACTCCACCGTGGTGCATGTGGCACCCGGGCACGTCGCCGTCTACCTGGGTCTGCACGACATCAGCACCAAGCCGCATGCCACCAGACGCTCTGTAGAGCAGATCGTCGCCCACCCTCACTTTAACCCCGACAACTACAACAATGACATCGCCATGGTGAAGCTAAGTCGGCCGGTGCCCATGGACGAGCTCGTGCGGCCCATCTGCCTGCCCTTTCCACAGGGCAAAGACAACCCGAGCCCCCAGGCCAACAGTTTGGGCCTGGTGGCCGGCTGGGGCATCTCCGACCCCAACACCTCGGCGGACGCCGCCACACTTACCTTTGACCTGGGCGTGGCGGCGGACGTGCTGCAGTATGTCAGGCTGCCAGTGGTGGAGCAGGAGGAATGCAGAGCCAGTTACCTGTCACGCAACATGAACTACAACATCACGGACAACATGTTCTGCGCTGGGTTTTACGAGGGAGGGCGCGACACGTGCCTAGGGGACAGTGGGGGGGCGTTTGCCATGGAGGAGCCTGGGAGTGGCCGCTGGGTGGTCCACGGTTTGGTGTCATGGGCTGGCCCAGGGAATTGTGGGAGTCAGAGGGTTTACGGGGTCTACACCAGAGTGGCCAATTATGCTGGTTGGTTGCAAAGCATTCTGGGGATTGGGCCGTGGTGGTGATTTGGTTGGGCCAGGGAAGGTGGTCTCCTCTGTTCACTCTGTCACCTGTGTTCACGTCCTAGGTGATCCAAAGGTCGGGGGTCGGTTGTATTTTATTCCAGCTTTATTTAGGACATTGGTGGAGGTTACAATTTGAAGATCCCAAAATGCCATTTAATAGTACCTTTTCATTTTATTGACCATACTGGTAATTTCTACAACGTTATTATTGCACAAGAATATTATTGTACTTTGACACAGGTTGCAATCAGTTAAATGACATTTACAACTAAATGTCAACAATTGCAAAGGCGAAGCCGATAAAACATTTTCAAATGTTTGTTGCAATCCAATAGGTGACTCGATGTAGATGCCGTGTAAAGCGCTAAAGGGTTTCTGTAGCCTATCAACTCCAAGACTATACAAACTTACCTCATCACACTGGCCAATACAAACCGCATTTTATGTGATTTTATCTGTTGCATGTATGATGTCAAGTTCCACCGAAACTCCTTGTATTCGTCAACTCCAATGTAGCATGTACTTGCTCTCATACAATACTTGTAATTGGCTTGATTTCACTCGGTGACAACGTGAAATCAACATTTTATTTGGAATTGTTGCCACCAATCAACACAAAAAAGTTACAAAAGTCAAAGTGAACTACAATTCTCAATTATATAACATGATTGCGTATGTATTCACTCCCTTTGCCGTGGCACATCTAAATGAGCTGTGATGCAATTCATTGTCTTAAGATGTTACGCAATTAGTTGTATGAATCCACCTGGGTACAGGTGTTTCACATGATTTATGTTTAAATGTTTCTGTTTTTGGTAGGACCCACAGTTGGTTTGTACAGTTCCTTACACAAACGTAACTGCTTAACACCCAATATGCAAAAATGCATCAGATCGCAGACTCAGGACGTTGCCTCTTATAATCAACGGAGCTACTATTTGTTTTGGCACCATTTTTACTTTTTATTTATATATATCTTGCATAACACAGCTATTCATAGAAATATATAATAGTGACTAACATTCTGTAAATAGAGCAAGAATCTCTTTCTGTCACGTTTGTCTGTTTAAGTTTATACAGTTTGTTTACTATAATAAAAATTGACATTATTAATTTGTCTATGTGCACAACAACTTTTCAACAGTGTACATTTAAATGGAATCAGTTAAACCTCCTATACGTAAGCAATACGTATAGGTATACGCATACAATTTATATTCACAACACTAATGCAGACCTCGACACACAAGATTAAAATGCTGAGTCGGAGAGTTCTGGTCTCAGTTTTCAATGCAAGGCCATTGTCGCCACGTCAGCCTACAGTCAAAGTGAACACAAAGATCACGTGTGCGTGTAATACAAATAAGTTAAAAAAAAGTATTTCCAAATACACATGCATTCGCATAAGCCTCGTGTCCTTCTCAAATCCCCTAAATGCTAATAGGTATTGAAAAAGACAAAAAAAATGCAATCTTCCCTTTTTAAACGTGTGGACAAATCCTTTACCTGTCCAGGGAAGGTTATGGGGGTGGGTTATTGGGGAATGCCACGTTGGGGGCGCGACATCTAACCTCGACTACTGGGTAGACGACCCGCTCCGATCCTGTCAATAGGTGCACTTCCACGCCTCCTTGGCAGTTCAACAACCTTCCTGTGGAGGGAGACAGAGGGCATTATCCGTCATCACGTGTTACCTCGATCTTTTATATCAGCACAGTATCATGAGTTTTCGTGAAATAGATTTTTGTACCGAAAAGGTTTTTTTTTCGTGTCCTTTTTTTTCGTGTTGAAAGAAAATGTCGTGATTGGTTGACTGAACTTGCATTTCGACCAGGAAGTGGGCGTAGTTTGAAATGTAAACGCGACAGATTTAACTTTCTGGAATATTACTCTTTTTTTTTTACTATAAATATTAAACGAAACCCTTACTCTAGTCTTGCCCTAACCCTAACTTTAACCAATACCTTTTCGATAACATTTCGATTTACTTATTTGTTTAACGTGTAAAACGTTTGTTGTGCTTTTGTGTGTGTGTGTGATGATTTTCCGGGGAGTCCTAAATATTACGTGCCCTGTAGAGAAAAAACAAATCGTGTCCAGGACACGAAAAAACAAACTTTTACGTGTGAATGTCACAAATTCGGGGTACAACAATCTTGTCTATTTCACGAAAACCTGTGATATCGTGTTGTTTATATATGCATGGTGTTTCAACATGCAGTTTGATAAGTGGTATTACATTTACAGTCTGTCAGTCTGTCTTTCTCTCTCTGGGTTGGTACCTACCTCGGCCTTGAGCCCTTAGGATCCATGGTGCTGACAGAGAGGCGGTCCAGTGGCGTGTTTGACCCCGGGAAGCTCCTCTTCCTCTTGGTCTCTATTAAGTTGTTCTGCAGATGGACTAGGTGGTCAGGGAGCAGCCACTTGGGTGTCAAGTCCCCTGCTGCCTTTTGCTCAATGGACCGGACATGCAGGGCCGACTTCCAGAACCACTGGATCCAGGTACTGCAATAGAAAAGAGCTGCTACTGCGCAAAAAAGGCAGTGCAGATTTTGTTTGTCCAATCCCACCTACCCCCCGGCAGTCTTTTTCAATATCGCATGTGAGCTGTTTTTAATATCAAAATGAGAAAGTATTCAGTATCTACACATTTGTCTTGAGTCGCTCATATATATTAATGTAAAGTAGCAACCGTATACGTTATTGATATTCTCTTTTAAGTTTGGCTTAGATCTCGCAGCCAAACAAATGCTTTTGCGTGGACGCTGCACATTTTAGATCAGAATGGACAAGCTAATGCCATTAGGTAGTAGTGGTAGTGCCCTCTGTTTTCGCCTTTCCCTCTTCCTAGCTGTCTCACTTTTTTCTCCCATCTTTCTTAACGTCTACCCATGTGTCCCTTTCCTTATCCATTCACTAGACAGACAGAAAAATGTGAAGGATAGATGGACAGAGCAAGCTATAGGTAGGTATATGTAGTGGACTAATCAAGTTCCCACGACACTGCTTATGCATTATGGACTTTCAAACAGGAACAGCAAAGGAAATTGGGTTTGAGCATTACTCACCAATCTCTCTCTTCTTCTCTTTTCAGCCAGTTCATTATATCCAGCTGTAGCAAAGAAGTGCACAGGCACAAATTCATTTTTTGTCGTCAATTTATCAAATGAGCCTATTTCACACTTTCCCTTGAGTTTCTTTGCTCCTGGTGAAATTTGAAAACACCACCCCAATTCCTCGTTACTAACATAGCAAACACACTTGAACAGGTTAACCCATGTCAGCCACTATCTCACCTCTATGTTCTCCTGGGTGAGGCGAAGGCTGTCTACACTGCATTGGAACAGAGTCAGTGTTAGGAGACAGATGAGAAGTACACAACTACGCCTCAGCATCTGAAACAGAAAAGAAAACACAGGCGCACAAATCACCGCAGAACATCGCGACGCAAACAAATATATTTACATGCCTGCAGCACAGTTTCCACACAACACATTGACACATAAGGATCCACCAATTACGAAGCACGTAGAGTTTGCCTGTGACTGTAAATAGTGCGATAATAGTGTCAATAGGGTGAGAGTGTGCACGTGCTTTTTGTGTGTATGTGTGCGTGTCTCTCTCTATGTTTCCCAGAGCTCCTCGATGTCTGACGCAGACACACTAGGGGTTTTAGGTTACTGCAATATCGAGCCTGGTTGTTTACCTTTACCCAGCTTCCATCTGTGAACGTACCAGGAGCTTGGCGCAGCTCACTGGACTGGGTGTGAGAATGGGGTGGACGTGGACTCTGACACACCTCAGCCCTTCCCTTTACACAAACATATTACCTCAGGATGTATCACGTAGCCTAACTTCTTCTAATCCACGCCTGGATCAGGCGTCAGGCTGTTCTACATCTGTCACTCATCCGACTCTGCTTTGGGAAGATGAACATCTTTCTGGGACAATTGAGGGCCATTGTTTTAAAATGTGAATTAGAATATTGCTACTAGGTGGTAAATGAGTGATTAACGCTAATTAAGGTACATGGAATCTGCAAGTAAGCAAAAGAGATTTGACATATATCTGTTATGAAAATATAAATTAAAAAGTAAAAATGTAAGAAAAGATCTCAAACTGGCTAATCAATTTTGTGAGTAACCAATTGACTGGTGCCAATTTAAATAATGCCAACTCATTTCATAGACAAAAGAAATATGCTGATGACATACTTTTTATTTCATATAAACATATCATATTTATTCAGAAACTCTATAAGGATATAAACAATGAAGCACAGAACATTTTCACCTAGGACATTTTCTGAATAAATAATAAAGCAGAAACAATATCAAATGATTACAAATAAGGTGTGGCCTGGGGTGGTCCGGTTCTCACATGTGTCCTTTAGCAGCACACTCTCCTCTATCTTCACCACTTACTCTGTCTCTCGAATAAAGCAGCAAAATGCCCAAAAAATATATATAAAAGAAGAATTACAAATAAGGCGGCATCTGGGGTTTCAATTTGTAAAATTATAATATTGTTGCAAACATTTTGTATTATTTTGTTACATACTAACTCAACTCAACTCTAAACGAAATAGTTTAGTAAACATTAAATTGAATAGAATACTTTCCAATAATTGCTTACAGGTGAAGAATTTACTTTTTAAAAATGTCGTTTGAAATCCAAAATCTTTCTTGAAGTAATCAAGCTTTTTCCCAAATCGATTTCAGGAATTCGTTTTTCCATTCGGTGTTTGTTTGTTATGAATCCATCAAATGTTACATGTCTTCATTTGGTTCCTGCCACAACACTTTATACAAGGGATTGTGACAATGTGTGTCCATATCCATAACGGGGTAATTTTTGATGCGTGTCAAGGCCAACATTTGCTCAAACAGCATCTGCAATATTCCACTTCCGGGACGCTTGCGAAAGATGGACTGCATGACAAACGGTAGAACTGGCACATCGCTTTTAAAATGATTCTCCATTCTGACCCCACTGGTTGCAGGCTGGGTGTTTGCAAAAGCGCTTCACAGAATACATTTGATTTAAAATCGTTATTTTTTGTTATTATACCAGGGAACACATACAAACTGAACACTAAAGTCTGCATAATCAAACCTTGAGGGACCCCTAATGTGAATGACTGTATACATTTCTTCATCTTCAGATCATCATCATTGGAAAACAAACAAGTTACTCCATAAATATAGTATATTGTGTAGTCCTCAAACACTCAGTTGACCAGAGAACGCACAGAACTGCCATGTGGTGTCAAAGAGGACACCTGAAATCTTTAACCCTGTGTGGCTCGATGCATTCACAAAAAAAAAAAAAGAGTTTTAAAGAAACCAATGGTCGACTAGTCACGATTCCAACCAAATGTCCATATGTCCTGTACATGGTGTGCAATGTTGAGCATATTAAATTGCTCCAGATCCTCTGGATCCATACAAAACTCAATGAAAAAAGCTGAAAAATAGTTATGGAATCTTGATGCAGATCTCTTGATACCAAGCCAACCTCTTGACAACCACAGGTAACTTCAGGAGAGATATGAAAAAAGATGGTGTGGATGTTTCAAGGAGCACGATACAAACGATACAAAAATGAGCTGCATGGTCGAGTTGCCAGAAAGATGCCTTTACTGTGCCGGGAAATGCCACTAAAAAGCCTGATTTTAATATGCCTGACAACGCCTCACAGCTTCTACAGGGGTCAACAAGGCATGTAATGAAACGACTACCATTACCACTGTGAAGCATGGTGCTGGTTCACTGATGTGTCGGGGTGTGTGAGCTCGAAAGGCACTTGTGAAAATTGACGGCTTAGATGAATGTAGGATTTTATCAGAAAATACTGTCAGACAGTTTGCATTCTTCTGCATGAAAGCTGCGCACGGGACACTCTTAGACGTTCCTGCACAACAATGACCCTCAGCAGAAGGCCAAGTTGACCCTCCACCGTGATTACAGCAGAAAAAGTGAAGGTTCCGGAGTGGCCATCACAGTCTCCCGACCATTATATTATCGAGACATTCTTGGGAGCTCTCAAAAATGCGGTCCATGCAAGATAACCAGGACTTTGCATGAGAAATGGGCAGCTCTACCCCCGTGCAAGAGTTTGGGGCCTCATAGATGACTATTACAAAAGACTGCACGCTGTCATTAATGCTAAAAAAGGGGCAATACACAGTAGAAAGAACCGAAGCTAAGCAGACTTTTGATCCGGGGACATTTCTTTTTTTTCCTTAGTTGCTATGTTTTGCTTTATGATTCTGCCAGACTATAAATTCCATGAGAATTAAAAAAACTGTCTTTTGCCTGCTCATTAATGTTATCTTTTAAATTGGTACCAATTCTCCAAGGTTATGAAGCAACCATACATTTTTTTTACTTTTTCTGAGTGGGCAGACCGACTCTTAACTATACACAATTTAGTTATGTGTTTTAAAGATACTTTCTAATCTCACTGGTGTGATCGAATGTTTCAGAGACCACTCTAGCGTGATCATATGTCAAAGGTAATAAAGAAGTTACAATAAAAAAAAACAGTTATGTCAAGGGAAGTTTTAAAAATGTCATAAATTAAAACTTCAACTTATAATGAAAAACGTTAAATGAAATAGTGAGATGAAAAAATATATAAAAATGAATAAATTGGCTTGAAAGTGGAAACTTGCTTTGCAAACCCTAGTAATCATATTTATTATTACATCTATTTATTGCACACATGATGTTATTTCAACTGTTTGTAAACATGTTTATATAATAAATATATATTTTATATTTAGATGTTTCAAAGTTATATGCAGATATTCTTGCTTGAAGAACTCACGTAGCATTTCACCAAGGTTCACAGGGTGCAGGTTTTAGCTATAGTGACAGGCAAAGTGTATTGTACAGCAACATTGGCTAATTTTAGCATTTTCCGCTCCCAAAAATAAACACCTCAGGCACTAAGCCCATTGTGCGTATGTCAGCATTTTCTCCAAGACACACTCGCCCAATCCCACGTCACACAAATGCATTATACACATACCCAAACTCTTCCATTCACAGAAACACAGAGAAAGCACCAAATTCATAGTTGTTGTATATTTGTAAACCTATTTAAAGTCTGGGACTATCATTCAGCGAACACATTATCACTCGCCTTTCTTCTTTGTTCATACTGCAGACATAAACAACGTTTATTAAGAACACCTGCACTCACACACATGAAAACACACACCTGTCACATCCATGCATACATAAACGCATTACACACGCACCCACTATTGCTCATTCCGCCGTACTCACCTTATGACAGTCTGAGACGCACAAAAGAAAAACGAGGACGCTCAAAAGTTCCCGGATTTTCTCACGGTCCAACTTTTTCTCGCCTTTAGTTGTTCCCGGTGTTGACTTTAACTGTTTTATAGGCTCTCTCCTGGAATCTCCACTCCAATCGGTGGTTGCGATTCCTCTGACATCATTTCTCCTCGTTTTCCACCGCTCCTTGCCTTGAAGCCTCTCACTGCGACATGTTCATCCCATTCGCTCTGGGGCAATTACCTGATATTGGGAATTCTGGGGAGTAACTGGGCGGCCAGATGAGCCTTGTTGCCTCTGTCCTCCAAGAATTCTTAAGCCCCTAACCCTCCTCTCCCCCCCCACCTTGTACCCGCCCCCCTCCGCAGGCTACCAAGTTTATGTCCCAGAAAGCAAATGGAAAAGGTCGGGTCCTGTCGACTGATAAGATATCAGGGCACAGTTTACCTCTATGGGTCCTGTGGTCGGTCAGATCGACCCCACGTCTCTTGCTCTCTCTGTCTCCCATTTCAATAAACGTCTCACGGATTAACCTGCAGGCCACGCATGTGTATCCACTGTCTGAGATATACTCCTGAAGTATATTATCCACAACGTCTGTATGGAGTATATGCTGTTATCGATCCGGCTGAACGCGACTAATGTCCCTCTCAACATCTCGGTGTGTCTCTGTTTGAGCTGAACCTGTCTCCTCATCTCCTACTCGGGATCTCCGAACATTAACACAACACGTTTCTCAGAGGCAGCAACGTGTAGTAAAACTGCACTAAGAACCCTGTAGTGAGAGTAGACATGTATAAATAACCAGACAAGATGGCTGTGGGATGCCAGTGTATCAGTATGGACGGAATGTGTAGTTAGTATTTTCCCATGTCTACTACCTAAGTGTGAGAGGAAGCAGAGAGAGGAAGCCTGTTTCTGCGCTTACAGAACTGGGGATCTGATGTGTTTCGTTTCGGACCAAAGGAGTCTTGTGTTTAACCAGTTCACCACAGACGCCGCCGCCTTCAGTCTCTCCAACGCCAAGGTATCTTCTGCACTCAGCAGAAGGCCGCTGGTCGTGATGGCGTCCTCGGGCGTCCTCAGGCGTCCTCGGGCGCGTGGTCAGAGCATTTGCCGGGCAGCTGGCTGGGGTCTTCACGGACATGTTCAACCTGTCACAGTCCCTATGGGTTGTCCCCACGTGCTTCAAGACCACAATATGTGGACATCCCCACTAGTTATTAAAGTCCAGCTGCTCATAGTGGCATACAATCTGGCACACAGTCAATCATTTTTCATTGAGCATAATTTGCGGAACAATGGGTTGTACTGAGATGCTCAGTGTCTCGTGATGTGGCACAATCATATCAAATCACCACATTCGGCAAAAGTCCGTTTGTGAAACCACTGCTGTGCTAGATTTGCGGTGTGCTGTAATAGCTGCAAGGGAAGCAACTGCATTTTATTGCCCGTGGTTTTCAAATAGGATATCCAACAAGCTCCTGTCAGTGGGATGTGTCGAGTGTCTGTATACTTTGGGTCATATAGTGTTTCTGCTCCAAGACATCTGGGGCCTATCAGTGAAGGACCAGCACATGTAAATATAAAATGGGCATAACCAAATTCATTTTTCAGATTTTTTTTAATCCTTCAATTACCGGTGATGTTATCCTGGGTGCTTATTTGTGCGAAAACAATACGTTTATCCCCCTGGACAATTGTGTTTAAAACCCACCCGCTGCCTCTCAGACATGATGCACACTGTTCAAATCCCCCCCATGGTGAAATATGGCATTTCTTGAGGGCACAGTATATCGTTCTTCGGGTCACGGCTGCAACATCCTACAGCTTGCTTGTAAGGAAATGCTTTTGTTGTGCTGTTTCCATGGCACTTTTAGTGTAAAAAATGTACATGTAAGCATATAACAAAACCTCAGGGTTGCATTTGGCAACCTGTGTAAGAGCCCAGGGATCGTGGCAACAGGGGTGGGAAAGGGTTGGGGACAAGGCAGGTCCCGCATACACACACACACCAACACACACACCAACACACACACCAACACACACACCAACACACACACGGCCCTGGGCTTTTAATAGAATCGATGAGTGGAAAGAGTCTCTGCTGTGAATGGAGTTTGACCTTTCAGCACTTCGCTTGAGCTAATTAAATAATGTCAGCGGCATCTTCCTGATCCTCTCCGTGCGTTCGGCCGGTGCAAAAATAAAGCATGTGTTGCTACTCATGCGGGAGTTGCAGTCACCAAGTTAGCAACAGAAGGGTTGGGCTGGAGAGTACTGGAATTTGATGTAGGATTAGGACAGTGTCGTGTGTGTGTATGTGTGTGTGTGTGTGTGTGTGTGTCTGGTGTGTGTGTCGTGTGTGTGTGTGGTGTGTGTGTGTATGTGTGTGTGTGTGTGTATAGACCTGGTCGGTCTTCTGTTGCTACCGGCAACCCTGTCCCATCTCCCGGTGGGTTTCTGACACGCTCAATATGGCCGAGCAAAATAATGATTTGGTCACTGTGAAAACACACCTGCGTGAATAACGACAGAGCTAATACCCTAATAATGACGGAAAAAGCGACTCGTCCTCCGGATCGCACTCCACCCCCGCCCTTTCCTGTCTGCTTTCCCGCCCCCCACTCTCTCATCGTTAGCGAAGACCTTCCCGGCTTATGTACCCCAACCTGCGGTTGCTACGGAAGGTGGGCTGAGGAAACCGGGGAGATCCGGCCATCGGGTCGAGGCATGTCAGCCACTCTGTGACTTAAACGAGAAGCTAAGTAAGGAAGCCAATCTGAACCGTTCACCAATGAATTCTCACCGTACTCCCCGAGGGAGGCAGACACGCATATAGACTCGCCACGCTGGAAAATGTGACACGCGGCTACACGAGCCATATCGGGCGGGTGGGCAGAGGGCTTTTGGCACTGTCGTTCTGGTGGATCCGACCCTTATCTCCAATAAAATGGCATTTATTTTGCCCCGATGACAGGCTATTGTTCTACGCTTTATGGTCCACAACGCAGCTCAACAGCCCATCAGATATACAAACACACTTGCTCAAACTGAAAGTGGTTCCATTGAATTCATATAAAACAACGTATTCAAGACGTAGAATTCCTGTGACATTTCTGTTTCAAAAACATTGAAAACATCAAAGGCACAATCGTCCATGTCCCACTATGGTTGTCCTGTCCGGGTTTGCAGGCCATCCACATCAGCAAGTCGGCATTGGTGTGAGAGAAAGCGGCCCCGGTCCGCAGCTGTGTGAGCAGACAGAGAGGGAAATCTGATAGGATGAGAAACCTGGAGAAACCTGGACTGCTCTTTTGTTTGAGTCTCGTCCATGGCAGATAGAGTGGGATGGCTTTCTCAGGCTGTTGTTTTAGAGTTTGAGAGCAAAACCATGTGTTTTTCCCCCTGGCTCCGTGTTACAGCATCACTGCTGTAAGCTGTGTGTGTGTGTGTGTGTGTGTGTGTGTGTGTGTGTGTGTGTGTGTGCGTGCGTGCGGGCGTGCGTGTGTCTGTGTGTGTGTGTGTGCATGCGTGCGTGTGTCTGTGTGTGTGTGTGTCTGTGTGTGTGTGTGTGTGTGTGCGTGCGGGCGTGTGTGTGTCTGTGTGTGTGTCTGTGTGTAGCTGTGTGTCTGTGTGTCTGTGTGTGTGTGTGTGTCTGTGTGTGTGTGTGTGTCTGTGTGTGTGTGTGTGTGTGTGTGTGTGTGTGTGTGTGTGTGTGTGTGTCTGTGTGTCTGTGTGTCTGTCTGTGTGTGTGTGTGTCTGTGTGTGTCTGTGTGTGTGTGTGTGTGTCTGTGTGTGTGTGTGTGTCTGTGTGTGTGTGTGTCTGTGTGTGTGTGTGTGTGTGTGTGTGCGTGACACTCTGTCTGACTCCCCGTTAGCGCTGGGACGACAGTGTAAAAAGCTAAGTAACTAGACGGCGGTCGTGGTGTGTGGTCAAACAGGATCCTTTCAAAACACACAGCCTGGTCACCAGACATATCAGCCGGCGTTCAAACGGATGAGTTCAGAGTTTACAGGAAAGCCACATACTGTCCTGTCCATTCAAAAGACATGTATCGGTGTGATATCAGCAAAATAATCAGGTTATGACGTCATCAATCGTATCAACAAACAGAAGCCTATGGTGTTCTAGCGGTAGACAACACAGTGGGCTTTTGCTCCGGCAACCTTCTCGACGGACAAGGAACTGTTCTGTTAGAAGATTGTGGCAGCAGCACCTGCGATTCGCTGAGCCCACAGCATCACTTTCTCCACTGTGGGAGTAACGTTATACAAGTTTTTCCTTCGTTTCTTTTACTTGTTTTTTTTTTACCAGTGATCACTCCGATCGCAACTCGTTCATGATGTCAGGGGTGGGGGAGATGGAGAACGGGCATGTGCGGGTCAGTCTGAGAGAGGAAATTAGAAAAACTCATGTCTCTGTCTCTAGTTCTCTTTTTAAGGTTTGTATTTGTATTGACCATTCTTTTAGCAGGTAGACTGAGTATCCATGACAACCAGGGTTAAACAGAACAAAAAATGTTTTAGCTCTCCGGCTTAGAGATTCATTATTGTACATTATCTGTAACTGGTCCCATACCTCTAAGTAACACTGGGCCACTCTGATGCCCCTTAGGTTTCATTAAAAATTCCTTGACACAACTGCGCAACTTTACACACATGCGCACATACTCATTGTCTCCACCGGAATTGTCCGTCGGACAGATCTGTATGCAGCGATGCATTGGAAGCCTCCGGGTTTGCTTGGAAGGGGGATAAGTGCTTGTTTTATTGTCTATGTTTGCTGTTTGTTTAACCAGTAGTGAGTGCATTTACAGCTCGTTGGTGTTTTAAGCCCCCAACGTAGTGTTTCAGGCAGCGCTGCATGGAAGGCACTCCCCACCCCCTTAGTTTCAACCAATCACCCTAACCTTAACCCTAACCATAATCAGTGCTGTGATTGGTTGAAACTTTAGGGGGAGGGGGAGTGCCTTTCATGCAGCGCTGCCTTAAAGGCTTCGTTGGGGGCTTAAAACACCAACGAACGCATTTACATGCCACAGTGGAGTCGGACGCTGCCTTTGACAGCCCCTGTGCTGCCCATTGCAGAGGCCTGAATGCTGCAGCAAGACGTCGCCCTGACTTGATCTGACCAACAGGCTGACTGATTCACACTCAAAATCTGGGGAAACTTCATATTTTGGCAAGTTCCATGTGCATAATCTAATTTCCTCCTGGTCTCTATTTCCTGGGAGGGTCAAAGTGTGTGTCTGTGTGAGGGAAGATGGATGGAAAGAAAGAAGCACAAGTACATTTATAGATTTTGAAAGATTAATGTTCAATGATAATTATTTGAAAGATTGTTTTTCGCTGGCACCACAAAATAGTCTGAATTTTACTGAATACATTTCCCTTTAAAGCAGTTGCCTCCTAAATACTGCACTGTATGCTTTTAACAACGCTTGTAATGATTGGCCATTGCTTTTGTAAATCTGCAAACATAACTGTAAAAATAATCAAATTAAATGTAATCGCTATGGCACCCTGATTCTACTGAATATAAGCAAATATATATATGACCATTACCAAATTATTAATCTGGGTTGACAAATAAGCACCCTGTGACAGATAGGACTGGGAATGTCCCGTTGGTGTTGTCACGGTCGAGGAGGTGAAGTGGAAGGAGAGATCCAGAGTCAGCGTGTGATGTCATGTTCCACAGTCTCTAACTGAGACACACATATAACCCCCGTATAACACACATATAACCCCCGTATAACACACATATAACCCCCGTATAACACACATATAACCCCCGTATAACACACATATAACCCCCGTATAACACACATACAACCCCCGTATAACACACATATAACCCCCGTATAACACACATATAACCCCGTATAACACACATATAACCCCGTATAACACACATATAACCCCGTATAACACACATATAACCCCGTATAACACACATATAACCCCGTATAACACACATATAACCCCGTATAACACACATATAACCCCGTATAACACACATATAACCCCGTATAACACACATATAACCCCGTATAACACACATATAACCCCGTATAACACACATATAACCCCGTATAACACACATATAACCCCGTATAACACACATATAACCCCGTATAACACACATATAACCCCCGTATAACACACATACAACCCCCGTATAACACACATACAACCCCGTATAACACACATATAACCCCGTATAACACACATATAACCCCGTATAACACACATATAACCCCGTATAACACACATATAACCCCGTATAACACACATATAACCCCGTATAACACACATATAACCCCGTATAACACACATATAACCCCGTATAACACACATATAACCCCGTATAACACACATATAACCCCGTATAACACACATACAACCCCCGTATAACACACATATAACCCCGTATAACACACATATAACCCCGTATAACACACATATAACCCCGTATAACACACATATAACCCCGTATAAACACATATAACCCCGTATAACACACATACAACCCCGTATAACACACATACAACCCCATAACACACATACAACCCCGTATAACACACATACAACCCCCGTATAACACACATACAACCCCCGTATAACACACATACAACCCCCGTATAACACACATACAACCCCCGTATAACACACATATAACCCCCGTATAACACACATATAACCCCCGTATAACACACATATAACCCCCGTATAACACACATAAAACCCCGTATAACACACATATAACCCCCGTATAACACACATATAACCCCCGTATAACACACATACAACCCCCGTATAACACACATACAACCCCGTATAACACACATACAACCTCCCGTATAACACACATACAACTCCCGTATAACACACATACAACCCCCGTATAACACACATACCAACCCCGTATAACACACATACAACCCCCGTATAACACACATATAACCCCCATATAACACACATATAACCCCCGTATAACACACATATAACCCCCGTATAACACACATATAACCCCCGTATAACACACATATAACCCCCGTATAACACACATATAACCCCGTATAACACACATATAACCCCGTATAACACACATATAACCCCCGTATAACACACATATAACCCCGTATAACACACATATAACCCCGTATAACACACATATAACCCCGTATAACACACATATAACCCCGTATAACACACATATAACCCCGTATAACACACATATAACCCCGTATAACACACATATAACCCCGTATAACACACATATAACCCCGTATAACACACATATAACCCCGTATAACACACATATAACCCCGTATAACACACATATAACCCCCGTATAACACACATATAACCCCCGTATAACACACATATAACCCCCGTATAACACACATATAACCCCCGTATAACACACATATAACCCCCGTATAACACACATAACATTTAACAATACCACACAAGGACATGACCCAACACAGGAAGCCTATATACGATATTAATGCGGAAATGGGCACCAGGTGTGTGCAACAGACAAGACCAGACAATGTGATAATGAGGGGGCGGTGGCCTCTAATAAGCCGGGGACAACGAACGCCGATCCACGGGGCCAGCTTCCGGCAGGGCAGAGGGAGGGAAGGGTCAGAATCAAGAGCTAAACCCGATCCCCCGGGGCGTATACCGGCGCCTCACTACGCCCCTGGTTAGCGGAGGACTTCTGGCAGTCGTCCACCGCTGGGGTTCCGGTCTCGGGCTGGCTCTGCTGCCACAGGGCCAGGACCGGCTGGTACCACCAGTCGCTCCGGTACCCCGCGAACAAGGGAGAGCCAAGTACACAAGGATGTCCTCAATGTACACTACCACACCGCGGCCAATCGTGTCACTAAACAGGTTGTTCACAAAGGACTGGAAAACCGACGGCGCATTCATCAATCCGTATGGCATCACACGGTATTCATAATGACCCGACGTCATTCAGCTCCCTCTCGGCTACGCACTCATTTATACGCACTCCTGAGATCGAGTTTGTGACAAAGCGCGCCCCGAGCATTGACTCAAATACAGATGAGATCACAGGGAGAGGACACCTAAAACGCACTGTAATGTTATTCAGGGCTCGATAGTCAATGCAAAAAACTCAAACTCAAAGATGCGGCGGAAGTGGAATTACATCCCCTGTCTCAATGCTTGAGACAGGCGATCCATATGTGACTATGTAGCGGTACAGCGCCCGCCTGTAGTTCCATTCCCCGGCCGATGGGGAGGTAATTTAGTAGCCAATTATTTGGAGAAGGCAACTGCCAAATCACTGTACTCTGGAGGAATGCGCAGGGTGGAGACATCGTCTGGACTTTCCACCGATGTCGCACCGACGGAAACGCCCAAACACCTCCCCTGACACTCCCCGCCCAGGCAGAGCACTCTGAGGCCACGAAAACGGAAGGTTACGCAAAGCCAAACAGGGCAACCAAAACTCCACAGGAAAATCAGATGACTCAATGATGAGCAATGTGATAGTAATACAAAAATGGAAAAACAATACAAGAAATGACAGACCATCATCACTCCTCTCAGACACGAACAAAGCTGCTCTAAAAATGAATAAAAGGTATTCAACTTGTTTTAAAGCTGCTCTATGTAGCCCTCACTCATTTTAAAGCTGGGTTTCTCTTTCCAAATTAAGTGCATGCCGGCGATCTGATGATTTTTGACACAATGAACCAAGAATGATTGAACATAGAACCAGCTAAACGCAATGGCAACCACACAGATGAGGTGATCATGCCTTCATTCTTCTCCGTGCTAGCTACAGACATCAAAAACAAGACAGCCTTATAACCACAGGTTGACAGATGTTCTGTGCTGCGATTGTCTCTGACCACGGCTGATTTGAGGACAGCTTTTCAAAAATGTTACCCTCAGAAGTCAACAGGGCCCCATGACATTCCAGACCTGCCACACTGACAAATTGGCAGAGGTCATCACGTCTACCTTCAACCTCTCCTTGAATCATGCTGCGGTCCCCACCTGCTATAAACGGACCACCTTTGTTCCTGTACCAGAGAGAACTTCCATCACATGTTTGAATAACTAAAGCCCTGTAGGACTGATCTCTATCGTCATGAAGTGCTTCGTGCAGCTGGTCAGAACTCACATCTGCTCTGTTCGTCCAGCCACCTTGGACACCTTTAGATTAGCAATTTGCTTAAATAGATCTGTGCTATCACACTGAAAATAGTTAGGGTTAAACACTATTCCGCGAAAACAAGGGGATCTCCAAAATGTTGTCAGATTCTTGCATTCACTCATTGATTCCATGTTTGCAATTCTGTTTTTACACACACATAATAAATTACTCTGGCTCTACCCAGCCATCTAGTGGCGAAATTGACTATCACTATTTTAATCAGTTATTCAGCATATTTAAATAGAGGATAGCAGTCACTGTGCCATTTGGTGTCATTGTGTGCACCACACTGAACATAGACCAAAGAACGCAAGAGAGTGAGTTGTCTGAAGAGAGCTGGATGAATACGAGCTGAACCACAAGGTGAAGGTACATCAGATGATTGAAACATCCGTCACTTTTTGAGTGAAAGTGGACTCGATGGAAAAAGACCCAAGAGGGCTCAACTTTTAAAATAAAAAATAAAAAAGCCAGACTGGATGCCAATTAGGATTGTCAGTTTAAAGGAAATTCTTACTTTAGATTCAGGGTGCCATAGCGAATACATTTAATTTGATTATTTTTCCAGTTATGTTTGCACATTTACTAGAGCAATGGCCAATCATTACAAGCGTCGTTAAAAACATACAGTGCAGTATTTAGGAGGCAACTGCATTAAAGGGAAATGTATACCGAAATGTATTGTTCGTTTTTTGTGGAGGGGTACCATCACATTTCAGCACGTCTATTTGCCTTGATAAAATTTTTCCACCCTCGCTTTAAAGTGATTGTTCAAAGCTTTAGCAAATGTAAATGTCATGTCAGATTTGCATTTTGGCCTATTCGTTTTGCTTTTAGAATTGTGATGATGATAATAGGGTCTTGGCCAAATCTCACTTGGGCTCCAAAAGGCCACTGAGAAGCTTTGCCTTAAAATGTACTAAATTGACTAATTTGGCACTGGCTGCTGCTACCTCTGTATTTGATAAAGAGCATCTGTCACTTCCTACCTGTTTGACTGTTATTCCTTTACATTATTTGTAATAGTCTATGGTAAAGATACATGAACACGTGCCATCTGTGCTCTAGTGGTTGTTTATCAAACCAAGAACAAATGTTTTTTGTACCTGTGGAGGAGGCTAGTATCTGGGGCATCACTGTATTATACAAGTACAATTGAGGTTATTCGATTGTGACAATTCAATGTATCGCAATTCAATTGACTCTTTTTTCTATGTGTATCTCTTTCTAGTTGTCTTCATCCATCCACATATATATTTTTGAAAACACACTCCCCAAAAACTGTAATGGATCATGTCCTTGTGGAGAAGTGTGTGATGGACCATTAAGAGACAATTTTAGAAGTGTTGAGTAGTTTGTTGACATGCGATGTAATTTCAGTGAATGGTCAAAAGGGGGTGCTGTGCTCCTAATCAGTCAGTTGGGTTTAACAAAGGTAGGGCATTATGTCTTGAGGTCACATTGCCATAAGAAAAAAACATGACAATTTGAACATTACATTGTAAACCTATTGCATAATCTTCTCATTGGTTATTTGTGTTGGATTGAAAAGTGGCTAAAGACTAGAGAAGTAGCTAACTATGGACAAATGTCTAACTGGTGGCACCAGTGGGCATACTGCAGAAACTCAGAAATACTGCTTGCGGCTGTAATTGTTGTTGTTTTGAAAGCTTTAGACCTACGTATTGTAGGACCAAACAGGTTCAAAACCCAGTCGTTGACACAGATCAGTCCATTGGCAGTGTGTTAGTCACCAAGAGCTTAAAAGGAGTATTGAAAGGACAGTCGCGAGTAAATAAGCGTGCGGGCATTAGAGCGGGCAGAGCAACGTGTTACAACGAGAGCGGTCGGATTAGGAAAACAACAATACGGATTCGCTTTCATCGCCAGTTTTACGCGCTGTCACGTGAAACAGAGTTGACAGGCTGCTCTTACGTGTAATCCGTTTCACAACGTGTGCATTATTTTTCACAACAACTGCCTATATACCGCATCTGGTCGACAGTAGCACATTATGTTTAGGATTAGTGGGCCGCTTGTGAAATTACTTTCATGTTCCCTAGCAGCACTTATCACAGATATCAATTATGTTTTTAACTGGAGGTACGTTCTGTTCCCATCCACTACCACGTTAGCCCTTTGTCGGTCGATTGTCTGGTGTCTCTTGAAAGCATTTGAAGGTTTAACTGCTATCAGTCAGTCTCCACACTTGTCACCCTGAAGACCTTGAAAATTCAGTTGGAAGTTAATCCGTGTAATATTATGGGTGCATAAAGCTATATTCTTTCAATAGCTCCCAACTTCTGTGATGGGCCCATTGTGTCATTTAGAGCCCGACTGGTGATACCAGTTTGTCCCTGATTATCTTGTTCAACTGCTTGTATTTATTAGTATGCCCAATGGATACTACCTGTTTTCTATCAAATTACCTGAGGTGATTATTAGCATTTAGCGTCCATAGAGATCATCAATATCCCCAGCTTAGACAGGCGGCGAATCTTCCTGGAGCCCAAACACAAATACAAGATATACGTCCATCATAACACAAATATAAGATATATAAATGCATGATAACGTCCATCATAACACAAATATAAGATATATAAATGCATGATAACGTCCATCATAACACAAATATAAGATATACAAATGCATGATAACAGCCATATTAACACAAATACAAGATATAGAAATGCATGATCACGTTCATATTAATATAAAATCAGTTTTTTCGTGATAATTATTTCATTAGGTACACCAGTCTTGTACTGTGTCGGATCTCGACAGGTATATCAAATTCAATCAATTGAGACACGATGTAAGTCTAACTTTTTTAGCTGGTTTGCATCTTTAGTGGGTCTTCTCCATTAGTTCCATCATAACAAATAGACAATTTGAAGCCAGGTCAAGCATGACTTTTAAGGTACGGTGGCTTTCACAAAAAAAGCTCTAGTCATACTCTTAAATACATCTGTTTGCAAGCTCTATTTCAAACATATTTTTGGCTAGGAGCAGCGTATCTAATCCCCCCATAAAAGTAAACACACAGGGGGAGACTGGGGTGACGGATGACGTTAGCAACCGCATGCTAAGACGGCCAGGGTTTCAGAGATCCATCCCGATGTCAGATGGAAAAGAGCTGCACAAATGAAGTTCTCTCGTTGACCTCGCTGCACTAACTTTACACAGTTTCAGTCTCACTCTAAATCTCTCTCACTCTTTTAACATGGGTGGGCCGAAAAGATTGGACTGTTTAAGGAGAATTTGCTGCTGCATTACACAATTGAGCTGCTTTAAGACAAGTGTGCTAATAATGAAGTAATGAAAAGCTGTGGGACGGATTAGTTATTAGGAGTTAAATGGATTGTTCTTGGGATTAGGACAGATTACATGGGCGGCGGGGTTCCTCCTACCGGAGTGTAGGCCAAGAGGTGAAAGTCAGACAACAGACTTCCACTTCAACAAAGATGTCTACCTCAGTCTGAAGAAACTAAATAAAATAGAAATGTGTTTCCCGTTGCTCTAACTTTTGCAACATGATGTTCGGAACAACACTTCTTCAGAAATGAAACTAATTTGGGAGCTATCTCCAGGGTAATTGTGAAGAAATTAATCTTCGTAGAGGTTGCTTAGTGCCTTACTAGAGTACAGTCACTCTATGATCCAAATGGATATGATTTAAAAGGATTCTATCAAAATGTAAAGTATACACCAATTGCAACCAGGAAGTATGATTAGGAAGTGGCAGCTGCATCACACCATCCTGGGACATCCAAGTATATGCTCTACCAGAAAAGACCAGAACATCTTGTGCAAGTTATTGTATACTGTATAGAGAATAAAATACTCCTAGCTGACGAATCACTACCACAACCAAAGCATGGCCATTTTCCATTAAGTCCCAGCCAAAGGTTTGGGTACGCTAACTCATTTAACTGAGTGTATTTGTTTTCATTATTTCCTACAGAACAATATTATTAAATAACACCAAGGCACCAACAAATCAAATACATATATATTTTTGCACATTCTTGGCATTCTCTCAACCACCTTTGTGCGGTGGTCATCTGTTATGCTTTTCTATCACACCTAAAGGAGTTCCCACAAATGCTGAGCATTTTTTTGCAGATCTTCCACCATTCTGCCATCCAACCCAAACCATTTCAGTTGGATTGAGGTGGGACGATTGTGGATGCCGGGTCATCAGATGGAGCATTTTCACACTCTTTATTGGTAAACTAGACATCACACAGCCTGGGGGTTTACTTCGGGTAATGGTGTTGTATTGTTGAACGCTGTGGTAGACATGCTGGTAGACTGTGGTTGAGTTCATACGTTCGCCCATGCTGTGTATCACAAAGACATGTCAAATTCCATCCGAAAATGTCACATTTTGACTACTTAGGTGAAAGGATTGGGTTTGTCTTGGGTTTCCTTCAATTGAGTTTGTGCTCAGACATGTTACCATTAAGTTTCAGACATACACCTCTGATCAGTTAATATTGGGAAATGTCTGGTCCTGAACTGTGTGATGTCCAATCTGAGGTGGGGTTAATTTAAAGGTAACTTGTTCTGATGGAGAATAACTGGATTGAGAAAAGCGGTAAAGAAACGCATAATAAATAATAACATCAATTAATGTTCACAAATATGGGATTGCTCACCTTGTGTACAATCAGCTTAAGACTTTTATTCGAAGTGGTCTGAGAAATCCTCTGGCCCGAAGATTCTGATTATGTGGTGTATTTTAAGGACTTGGCTGAGTTTGCCCTCTCAGGTAAAATTGGTGAAAAGGTCAGTGTTTCGTACTCCCTTTAACGACTCAGACCATCCATCACTTGGACATTTTGAAAGTGTGTGTGTGTGTGTGTGTGTGTCTATGCCTGAATGCATGGGCACGGTGTCATGGCGCTCTCTGTAGACACTGTCCACCCACGCCTTAACCTGACCTATTACTGCAGAGAGCACCATACCCTAACCTGGGTGCAAGACATGACCAGGGGCGGGGCCTCAACAAAGACAAGGGACTTGGATAGCTTCCCAGGAAATATCATATCTCCCTCACGCACCACTGGTCACCGAGAACGCTTTGTCCACAGCAACCGTGGGCGCCTGGTGGCACACGTTTTCTAAGTAAGCCGTGGTCTCTCCCGGGTCACGTGACGAGTACACAGCCAATGGGCAAGCGAGAGGCGAGTGAGATCACTCCGGTTGTAATAGAGCCCAGGTACCAGGCAATTGTAATCAGACAGAAGAGGCCTTGCTGCTACCTGATACGGCACTCCATTGTCAGGCCATGGTAGTTTATGTAGGTGAGGTGAGGCAGAGAGAATCCACAGTTCAATATGGCTGTTTTCCCCTTCAACTACAGGAATGAATAGTTTCATCAACATGAGGTAGTGTAACAAGACCCGATAATCTGCCAAATCCTTTCTCTGCACTTGAACATTCCACACACCGACAACCTCTATAGAATTAGTGCGTGCGTGAGGGCGTTTGTGTGTTGCGAGCGGGCCCGTTTTCAAGGAAAAAGCTAAATTGCTTCGTAGAGTGTAAACTCTTCTCAGTATGTCAAAAAAATAATCGCTAACGGCTAAAACAGTCAATGGAAAATTCCACCACCATTGTGGTTTCTGGTTGTTTGTATCGGTATAACTGTCAAACATTTTAGGAAACAGTGGACTTTTTACTATTTTTACGGTTTTCCACATTGAAGAATAATTTAGAAGAAATTATAACAAAGTCGGAGTCATGTAGTAGCCCAGACGATAAACAAATCAAAATCAATTGATATTTTAGACAATTGAAAGAAACCAGCCATCCCTTTACTGACAGCTTTGCACACTCTTGGCAATGAAAAACGTAAATGCTTTTTTATTTCTTTAACACAATCTTTGGTTATTACATATTTCAATTTCTGTTAAGTAAATGTAAAACATGTGTTTTCAAACATTGAATGAGCAGGTGTGTTCCAAAAAATTACTGGTTTACAATTATACAATTAACAGAACAATATAACTGACTGGGCTGAGTTTACAACTAATAATCATTCAAAACAGGTAAGGGACAGCAAAATGTTAAATTTAGGTTAAGGGTGAAATTCCGTTGGGGATTTTTTTTATGGAAGATATTATTTATGTAAAAATAAACATAAAACATTGTTTCTCTCAACTCACGAAACGAAGACCCCGACGCACTTGTTGAGGACGACCTTGAATACACATTTCTATAGTGGCAAAGTGGTTGTATCAATAACTTAAAGAATTCATATGAACTGTCATTTACTTGTTTGCAACATAAGTTAACTACACACCAAATGTGACAGTTCGACCTGCTCAACTCTCACTTTGGGCCCCTAAGTGGCGCAAACGTCAAAGTCACTATATAGCAGCATGGCGGCATCATTTTTATTTAGCTTTGTATAGATGGCACGTTTTTACAAAGCAATTACTTTTCACAAGGCATGGCACAATGCGATGGAGAAGATAACGCTGTTACATATGTTAGAAGTGTAATACAAAAACAAAAATTCAATAGCAACAATTATTGGTTTTATTAAAAAAACATATAATCCCACATCACATGCAGCCGTCTTTATCATGAAGCATTGAGGCGCGCAAGAAAGAGTGTTGATGGTTTCGAACTTCTTTTGTATTAAGGTTGTTGGCCATTGTATTCTTGGGGACCTTCAATGCTGGAGATATTTTTGGTACCCTTCACCAACTCTGGGCCTCAACAAGATCCCGTCTTGAAGCGGTAATGACATTTCCTTTGACTTCATGGCTTGGTTTTTACTCAGACATTTCTGAGCCCAAACAGTATCATCGCTCACAGCTGAAGTGAATAAGGTGTGGGCACACTGCATTGAGATATCCTAACAAGGGCACATTTCAAGGTGTGGGTAGATTAGATGATTTGGTTGCCAGACGTGTGAACAGACCAGGAAGTCCCAGTGTGGTTCGTCTCCATCCTGTGACAGTGGGACCAGCACTTCAACCAGAGGAGCAGAATCTGACGGGTCATGACAGGGTGGCTAGCATCCTGTTGTGGTCGGTTAGGAAGGTGAGGGAGCTGTGCCCTACAGTCCACAAGTGTGGATGCAGAGATTCTGACGCTGTTCCAGATTCTTTTAGTGATACCTTCTTCACATGTCAAGAGGGTAGCTTTGGTTAACATCGGTTAACATAATAAATATGGTAAAGCAGTGTTTCACCTGTGAGGAAGAAAGGGAAAACATTGTTTTGCTAAACTACAGTTAAGGTGGACGTAGTTTCTCAGAGTGATCTTTGTCTGCAGGCATATCTGTCTTCGTTTATTCCTTAGGCTGGCATGACTTTGATGTCAGCATGGTGGAAGCAGAATCACAGGGGGCAACGCAAGTTCTGCAGGAACCAATATGTCTCTCCCACTCCAAACAAAAGAACCCAGTTTAGGGTTTCTCCCTTGTTTGTCAGTGGCATGCCACGAAAGCGAAATGGGGTCCCCCAAGATCCTCAGCACGCCTGAGGCAGCTGGGTCGGTCCGTCTGGGTCAGTCCTGCTCTTGGCCGGTGTAGGGCGGGCCTGTCTGTATAACTCTCTTGGGCCCTCTGGTAGCTGAGGGCTTAATTGGCAGAGTGCTCTCAGCAGGTGACTATTGTTGAGGTAAAAGAAGCTTAGCTGCACGAACAGCAAACTACAAATGCTGTACCGTAGTTTGACCATTGCTTTTTTTAAACAGGACAATAATTCTGCTGAGAAAATATGTGAATGCGTACTCTAATTGGATATTTTTTTGGGAATTTGTTACAGTAAATCAAGGCTGAAATGTATAAGAGAAGTTTACAAACTTGTGAAGCCTCATTTAATATGCAATACAGTCCAAAGCAAATTCAGATACAGAAGCAGGCTCCAGCCACAGCGCAGAAAGGTAATAGCTAAAAACGGACAGTCATTGCAGAGGGAGGTTAATAATCATACATGGTCTGAAACGATGGAGCGTGGGGGGTTAACACTAAAGCGAGTGAAGGAGGGGTCAGGTGGAAAAGGCCCCCCATGAAGAAGTCAAGCGTGCCAGGCTGTGACTTTAGACACTCTCCACGGGTGTCCTGGAGAGCACGTGTGGAGCATTGTCGGGGTATTAGGGAAACTTGTTTACACTGGGGTGAATTAGCGAAGAGAGTGTGAGTGCACTCGCAATATGTTTGGCGAAGTGCTGAGCCACGCCAGTCGATGGTTGAATTTGATAGTTCTAGATATGTTAGGTACCTGCGCTGACACGTTACACTGTTCAACGTTTACGGACATTCTACTTTGCATAAACGTGGTTTAGGTAGGGGTCATCGATGTTTTGACTATGATCAAATTGTAATTTCAGTCCGCTCTCAACGGGGCATTTGATCAGAGCACAACTACATAATGGGCTAATGACTAATGTTAGCAATGACACAAATGTGCTGTTAAAAACGCAAGATTTACTCAACACAATCCAAAACGAGCTAATTATAATTTTGGGGTATAATCTTAATAAACTTCCTCTGTTTTGGTCTGTTCATAAAAAGCTCCATAACTTATAGCAAATGTCGATAACAAAATCGCCTCCCTAACGTAATTGCGATCAAAGAAACTATTATTTTTTTGAAGACGCAAAGACGCACTTGAAGACGCACTTGAAGACGGACTTGAAGACGCGCTTTTTCAAATTGTAGTTATTTTTGAAACACCTGAATTATGCCAATGTGGAGTTGTTCTATGTCTGCCGTTGCTTAAGACAAGCAAAGGCAGACAATTGCTCTTTTGCATTTCATTTCGCTGGTGCCAGCATTCAATGCAGTGATAAGTAACTAAAACAAAAGATTGAATGGGTAAACAGCAAGTTCAAGTACAACCCAGTTATGCTAAGCCAAAAAACCAATGCCCAGGACCTCAAGTGAGATCTAAACATCACCTCTCTCACAAAGTAAGCCCAACAAGGATGTACTTCCTGTGGCAGCATTAAAATGTTCAACCTGCCAAAGTCTATGACGATGAACTTTTACACTGCCGTCATTGAGTCCATCCTGACCTCCTCTTGTGCCTTCCACCTAGGCACAAAGAAAGCGAACCAGTACCAAGTCGAGGTATAAAATGGACGGACTAGGCGCACATTTAAAACAAAAGACCAGTGGGGCAGGACTCAACCCAGCAGCCAGCACTATATGGCAGAGTACACTCTTTCCCAACATGCAATGTGAGGCCCGTACTCACGATTAGCCAGGCCGTAGATGAAGTGATGCTACCGGCCCAGCGTGTGGATATGTTTGCATCGGACTAACTGGTGCCGCGGCTCTTAGGGGATACACACCAACAACCTCTGTCGCCGCTGTCCTCCGCATCAATCGATTGCGCCATGCTCATATTTCTTCTCCTCCTCAGCTCCCACCTATCTCCTATTCAAAAGCATAAGTCCCGCCCCTGGCCTGCACTCATAGGTCCATTGTCAATAAGCCACTATTCAGGTGGCTTCTCCCTGGGGAGGATTGTTAAAGGGATAATAATAAACTCATAACACAACATGCCAACAATCAAAAAGACAACCATGCAAAATACGTGACCTACTCACCTCCAGCACGCTGAGGCAGGCAGCAAAAGATTGAAGCTGATCCCTCACCCTGGAAATGGACTATTCAGAAGTCTCCCCACTGGCAGACGGTTAAGGTCTATCAAGAACAAAACCTCTCGCCATAGAACAGTGTCTTTCTTACAGCAGTAGACCTCAGGACCATGCCCCCTGGTACCAAACTGACTACCTGCTCTCCAAATGCACAGTCGCCCAGAACCCTCACTTAACATTCGCGCTGTACATACTTACATTATTACTTATATTACATATTTTTGTATATTTTTGTAGTTTTTTTTTTACGTGTTTGTTACGTGTCTACTGTAGTTTTTTCTAAAACAGGGACACTTATTTATAAGTGACCCAAATCCTTCGAGTGGTTGTGTATATTTATTGCATTTATTCGATTGTCACAATGCTTCAGTCAAAATGACTTCTCTCGGGCAGTATGAAATATTGAAATATATTGTCCTGAAGCTGACACGTTAACTCAGTGTGAGCCAGGCCTCATGTAGACAGGGAACAGTGGAAACGGCCTGTTTACCACTTAACAACAGGTTGCAGGCAGCCAGAGTGGCCCACTTGTTGCCCAACAAATCCATTGTCCGCTGCCCTGTGTCATTAGAGCTCTCTGCAGGGGGTGGGGCAAGAGGGAGAGCAATAGAGAAAGGGCAGGCTGAGCTGACATCTGTGCCAGGGCCACATGGTTAGACTCCCAGGTAGCCCACCTGTACAGCCACATTACCAGGCCCCTGACAGGGAGCAATTAATTGGCCAACTGGCTAAGTGCTGGGGGGAGTCTTATATGTAAAGTGGATGCTAGTAGCCATCTAGTTACGTTATTACACTACAATCATTTGACTTGAACACGTTTTGTTGCCAGATTTGCGTTAGATAAATACACGACCATTTACATTTTTTGTTTTAATCAACACTGGTTAAACAGATATTTCCTATAAAATGAATCATAATCAGGTTTTTTCTGACCACTAGCTGCAGCGTTAGAACACGCATTTTAAGAAGTACACACAAACCACTGCAAACAGAGGTGAACACTCGACACGAACAGTCAAAATACCCTGCCTATTTGGCGTATGCAGTGGGTAAATATAGAATGTATAGTATGTATCTGAGTACTGCAAAGGAGCAATGTCTAGATGTGTGAGCGGATTGCAGAAAAAGAAAGAGCAATGTCCAGGTTCAAGTATCAAATTGTGCATAAGAGCCATGTCCAGTAATAGTACAGGACGTCTACCGTGGTTTAATTTAAATCAACTCTAAATATGAAGCGATGCAGCTTCACTCTGGGATATTGGGATGTCGTATATACATTTCTGCTTGAAAGTATGTTAGTAAATGTTAACTTTAACTCAAAATTTTAGTTTTTAATAAATAGATTCCAACTGAAGGAGACAAAAAAAATGATATATTTTACATTAGTTTATTTAACCAAGAACTCAGATTAAATGGGTGCAAAAATGGAGTCTCGTTTGCACTTGTTTAATGTGGCAACAACTTTTATGGTCAGATGAGACTGAGATTGAACTTTTTGGACTAAACTGCAAGCGTTATGTTTAGCGAAAACCAAACACAGCACTCCACCCAAAACACACCATACACTGAAACATAGTGGTGGCAACATTATGTTGTGGGGGTGTTTCTCTACTGGACTGGACAATTGAAGCTGAAACAAATGCTGCCAAGTACACTCATTCAGGAGCTCGTCTCTTAAGGAAAACCTGTGGCCCTCTGCTAGACAGCTGAAGGTGGGCAGGTGGTTTATCTTCCTGCACGATAATGATCCTAAACACACGGCCAAAAAACTACCCAGTGACTTAAGGTGAAGTTCTTTAAGTGGCCAAGTCAGAGCCCTGACCTAACTTTAATTGAAAATCTGTGTATGCACTTGAAAACAGCAGAAATTTCACTGAACTCAACAATTCTACAAGGAACAATGGGCAATGTTCCCCAACCCAGGTGTGCAAAGCTCATTGAGACATATCCTAACAGATTGATGGCGGTAACAAAGGCAAAAGTTAGCTCTGTGAAGGATTAAATCATGGTACTGCTCACTTTTCCATCTGTTAACATAGTTTTCATGTGTCTTACGCTTAAGAACTCTTGCCTTTTTATGTTGCTTAAATGTTGTAAGGCAGAATGTCTAAGCTGGAACCGAAAAATGTATTTATTTCTGACTGTAAGACGAAAAACTGTTTATTTCGAATGGGTATGGTGATTTTCTATAGGCACTATAACTTTGCGAAAGGGAGCTAAAAACCTTTCAGAAATATTTTTTATGAGAATGTGGATGGTTTACCAATCGGACCGGACACGTCACACAAATAGTCCAATTCCACACTGGTATGTTGTAATGCTCAGAAATCATTTAGCTTTGCATTGTTACTTCAATGGCATGTGATAGGGGACGAATATTTAACTGGAGTGGGAGAAGATCGGTGAGGAAGAGTGAAAATAAAAGAAGTTCATAGCTCTTTAATTGTCAGTTTGAGAGGAGAGAAGTAAACACGAACTCCCACATCCTCCTACTCCTCGCCACCCCCGGAACACTACGCAAAGTCACTCTAAAACCTGCAATTAAGACTACAAAACCCTCAGTGCCCACTTTTCCTGCCACAGAAAAGATTTGACGAAACAAGAACAGGTTTTTGCTGCCTGTACGGTACCTCCTCTTTCCTGCAACAGTGAAAACAAAACCGAACCACACAGAAGCACACTTCTGAAACATGGCTATATGAGCGGAGCTTGAACCACTCCAGAGAAGTGTTATGGTTGTGTGCCAACCATATTAATCCGTTGTTAAATAGACGTTAACAACTATAATACTGAGCTTGACCGTAACACATCGCGGTCCACAAAATGTTGTTGAATATGACAGCAGATATTTGGAAACAGATACAATAATAATATACAGGCAATTGACCAGCTCTATACCTGGTGTTGGTTTTCAGCACTCTATATTTTTGATACAAGTGTAATTTCTGAGATTGATTTTTGATCTGATGTTTTGGGTGTTTATGTAATGTCCCACACACATACTTCCGGGGCAAGCTCAAATAGTTTTACCAGACAAGTAATGCAGAAGCACATTAAATGGTCCTAGTATGACAACATTTTGTTTCTCTCATTTTAGTATGTTGTATAACTACAAGTTACTCAAAAGCAGAGACACTGGGACATTTGCAATAATATCTTAATTTCATGCTGTTAAATGCTGCTCAATGCACAGATGTATTTACCTAACCCAGGATTGTGTTACTTGGTGTGTTTAAAATGTGTTACCTGATGTAAACTGATAAAGCAGCATAAACTTGTAATTTCACTGTGAAGAAAATAAGCATATTTACAGTAATTTGCTACAATGTGCCTAAAACTCCCAATTACTAAAAAAATGTTCCATAAAAGTGATCTGGATGAAGCCCTTCCACCCACACAGCCATTGTTTTTTACTAAGTAAACACATTTTTTTTAAACTAAAGTGAAAATACTTTAAAAGATTAATTTAACTAAAGTGTTTAAAACACAATGCTATATGCTTAGAGTACATTTTAATTCAGTAGACATGGAATTATAAAAAGTATGCAGCGGTTCATAAAACACTGACCACCAGATCACGTTTTGACGTTTCTTAATAACTTACTTTTATTCTGAAATCTAGCCACCTCAATATTGCCCAATTGGTCAAATTAAATGTTTTATTGGAAATCGTTTTAAATATCACCCACATTACCGGTTACAATAAATATAGTATGGGACATATATCCGTGCCTCACACACCTCACACATAGGTTAATGTGTCACAGGATAATATGTTCCTCTCATTTAACTAGTTGGGAGGGGGGGGGTATATGCATGTCCACCCACGACACACGTTTGGGTCATTTAATTCCCCCCATGTCTTTTAACTATCTATTTTCCGATTGAACATTAACTCTGTCGCATCCAATGGACACAGTTGCGATATGAAGATCTGTCTCTGCTTGCCCATCATCTCTCCACCGCGGTCATAATAAGCGCACTCGGCCGCACCTGACGCACGCACAGTGCGCACTAAAACACGCATCAGTGTAGTAATCAGCAATATGCACTTCTTTAATATGGATAATCAATGTCATGATATTGACTGGTAAATTCCATATCCACAAAGCCAAGTTTTCTAAGTCAACCCCATGCATGAATGTATTTTGATTTACTTGATTTATTTAATTGAGTCTCTTAAATTGTAGGAGAATAAGAAACGATATCTACTGTTCAATATAATGTTGAGTTATTTTCAAATTTCTAATAATCAAAGTGCTAGGACGTATTCTTTTGTCACCACAATTTGTATGTGTGCCTTATTTGTATGGTTTGATGTTTATTGTATGTGTAAATTCTGACTATGTTCTTGAATAAAAAAAAATAAAAAAAATAATAGCACGTCACAAGTTTGACAGCTTGTGATCATCAAATCACATTGCCTGGACAGAGGGAATAAGGGTTTACGCGTCACTCCTACTGCGCAATTCAGTTGAGTTCCTGTTCCCACCTCCCCATCCCACAGCTCTCCAACTGGTTCGGAGCATTCCCGGAACACACACACACACCCGGCACGGTGACCCTTCCTGCACTATGGTAAGTGTCCCGGCACTATATATACTTTTTTTGTACATTTAATTACAGAAACACTATTTTTGCATTGCTGATTTTCTTCAGCGCCCGGTGGGGACATGTGGTGCGCCTTTTACGCACGGTGTTCCCGGCATATTCGGTGCAATTTCCCAACGTGGTTGGTTTCATCTTAATGTATAAATACTGAATATATATAAATAATAACTGTATGTTTAATGAGGTCATGTCAAGTGCTATTCAACATAGTAGCCTGCTGAGATTGTGCTGCTGAGACTGTTGGGTGTGTCTGCCATGTAATTGTGAATATAGAGTTCGGATAAGGAGCATGCAATTATAGTGTCCTATATGATGCTGATTTTATAATTCCATATGCACTCCTCATCTCACATTATGAAATGGGGAAACACAGATTGATGCTTAATTAAAAGCTGCTTGAAGTTTCATTATTTGCATCCATAGCCTTATACATGTTTGTTTTAATTTATATTAAATTATATCCTATAATATTGTTCCACCTGACACATAAGATATATTCTATATAATGTAAGAGTGGCGTTTTCTGATAGGCCACTACTTTATTAACTTGATATCCCTCTCTTGTCTATTTGTTTTATAGAGCACTGCCCTGACTTGCCAAGATCTGAGCTTTGTAGGGGGCCAAATCTACGACTGCCCTTACCCCTTCTCAACATCAGCAGATAGTGTTGACGTTTCCACGGTGACTCTGGCCTCCCTTTTGGCTGCTGGATCCACGGACCACACAGACTGCCAGCACGAGTCGACACAGAGGGGTGAGTCATTTGAAAAGAATTGTAACTTCGGAACTACCTGCCAGATTTAGCACAACACTCCCTTGGACAGTTTGGGCTGGATGTATAGCAATTTAAACATATCCTATAAATATATCCTAATGGGAATACTCTCATGTGCTAAACCTTCTGCCTGTTTATTTTCATTTACTTTTACATCAGCGTTGTTTGTATCTCTGTTGTAAGCCTGTGTTGTTATTTGCTGTTATCTTTAACATTATAGGCTTTTCTAATATGATCATGTCCCTTTCTTGTCTCTAACCCAGAACTAAACCAATGCTTGGACTTTGGGGCTAACACCGCTAACCAGATCTGGACTGAACAACTGTCGCCCCATTTGCAGAGAAATAAGCAGGTATTAACTCTAATAAAACTGGGGTGTTTGGTATTTGGATTTTTAGATGGCTAATGACTCCTGCAATTCAACTTTCAATTTGTTTGGTCTGTCACAGACAACTAAACGAGTACCTGAAATACCTTTTATAGCCACCCCTGTGTAGTCTTTGTGATATCACAGCAGTATTGTTTAATATGCTATGTATTTAATATATTTTCTTTTTTCCAGCGTTTACTTTTGCTAATAACTAATTCATTGTGTAGAATGAACTAACTACGACTAAGTTGTGTGGTATCTCCATACAGCTTCTTAAAATGTATGCTTTAACTGTGGCACTTGTTAAGTGTGTATGCTAAATGACTAATGTAATACAAATGCAGAGGGGAAATTATTCAAATAAGGAAATTAAGTAATGAAGATGTATGTGTAGTATTGTGATCAGTTTATGTAATTGTAAATGGTACCAGGGCAATTTCATGATAACAAACACATTTTGTTTTAATGCTTTTAACATTTGACAATTTCAAGAGGGTACTCTTCTTCGTCCATATATTTGCCTGAAACTTGCAAAGAGATTGAGTTGGACTTCTCATTTCATTCTCATCTTGTGTTTCTCAGACAGAATTGTATCTATCAGCCAATTAGGCAAGATTTCAGTTCTTTACAACTTTAGTAAAGTAGATACTTAATCCTTATTCCTTTATTTTCCTAAGCTTCAAGATACATTAATACAGAGAGAGGAGGAATTGGCAAGGTTGCACGAGGAAAATGTTAAACTCAAAGAATTCTTAAACTCCTCATTTGTAAAAACCTTGGACGAAAAAAGAAAGGTAATTACTTACTATTTTTCAAAGATCAACTGTGAATAAAAATACTGCATCTCAACATTTTATCTCTACATATGAAAAAAAGGTTTGGTCAATGAAAAAAGTAACCATATCGTACAAATTCCTCACTGTATTCCTAGAGACTTCTCTCTGCTGAGAGTGGCGATTGGAGGAGGAAGCGAAAGCGAAACTCAGACATCCAGAATCCGCATGGTGTTGGAGATTTCTGGAACCTCAGTGCCAGTCAGCTGCTCGTTGGTTCTCAGGGCAAACGGACCTGCCGAAATGTATCCCTGGAATATTGTTCAGAAGAGGAGCTAGCCAGCACACCTCCTGTGGACCTGTGGATTCTGCAGACATTGGGCCTAAAGGACGAGGACACCATCGATACATCTTCGACTGAATACAGCTTAAACTCTTCCATTGATTCAGTCACAGAATCCAGCTCCAGCACAGATTCATCTGGTGCCTGCCAAACTTCTGATCCTAAAATAACCACGTATGACTCACGTTCAGATAGCCATGGCCATGGCTGCAGTATGGGACTCTCCAATAATTATTACTTTAACACGAACAGTGAATTCAGTGACTCTACAGTTTCCAATTTTAATGGAAATGTGCCCTTTGTAAATTACAGTCCTAGTATTGAAGTCACCCCGAATTTCCAATTCGTCCCGTGTGAACATCCATTACCCAAGGTGGTCAACCCCCTCTCATTACCTGACCCAATACTGCCATCCAAGCCCAAATCAAACGCCAGGTCTAACCTGCCTCAGGACAGTAGGCCCAGACTGCACAACACTTCCAGTTCACGGTGCCATAGCACCTCGAATCCCATAGGGGCTGATGAGTCATCTCAACCCCTTGCACTGTCAACGCCACGTAGCCAGAAAGAGCTGGCGTTCAGCATGTCCCTAAATACTTCCAGCACTGTCAGACTGAAGACCCACAGCTTCCCTCAGGGACAAGCATTTGTCCGCAAGTACACCCAGGGAGGCTGGAACTTTACCTGGGTCCCCAAACAAGACTCCTAAGTTGAATGTTTATCGTACTCACATACAGGCGGATGGATGGACATTATACACACACTTTTCTATGGAGTTTGCATATACATACATATAAAACATGTGTAAATGTAAGGCCCTGTGCTTTGTACTCAAAGGCAAGCGCCCAGAACCTCTGTTTTGGGCAACAACTGTCACAGCGAAAAGCTTTAGGTGCCCTAAAATATGTCTGATTGAAATGCAGTAGTTAGCTACCGGTCTAACAGATGATGTATTATTTGTTGTACTAAAAGAGAAGATGACTGCCATAAATTAAATTGCTCTTACTGCTGAAAAAACACTGTAAACCACAGAGAAACACAGTGATCCAATTCAAGGCTTACTGGCCACTAATGACACTGCCTAGTTCCTGCAGTCTTTAGCACTTTGAACACATCACCTGTACTGTAGAGCAACTGCAGCAGATGCAGCTAGTGACCCTGTTGCAAAATATAGCCTGTGAAAGTTGTAACTTCCTAGTTGTAACTTCCTAGACATAATAATGTTTAATAATGTTTAGAATGTAATAATGAGAAAACACGTCAGACGTAAGTATATTACAGAAGCATACCGGTATACATTTAAATGCCGTGTTTTTATACTTGTAGACACAGTACAAACCCCCACTTGGATTCTCACAACCTGTTATTGATTTTAGCATTAGACCGATGACGCAGTATTCAGGCATGCACCTAATCCTGCATATCATATAGTCTGCATCAAACTGGAGTTTATCAAATGGGTTTCTGATACATGTTTGTTAAATTATGAGGACAAGTAAACACCTTGATCGCTCTTGCCACACTGCACATAATTCTTGCACACCGAAAATACTTTTTTGACACCATTTTAATCCACACGAATCGTTGTCATGTCTAGCTTAGCCTTTTAAAACATGTGCTTATGATCACGAAACACATGAGCTCTGTCATCAAAACAGGGCAAAGTGCCAAACCAGTATTCAACACAAACTCTTTAAAATATCTGTATACAGTGCTGCTTACTGGTATGTGAACTCTACAGAGATGATAAGTATGTGTGTATAAATTAAATAATAACTAACTCATTAAATCCTTATCTAAACCACGATTTGTAATAAAGGCATTCCAAATAAAAGACACAATAAGAACATATGGTTAGTTTCATTGTGTATTTAACATAAGCGGTGTATTCAACCTAATGACAGAGGTTCGAGGAAGCACAAACCACAAACCGACGGAATGGTGTTGGGTGCCCAAGGCTCGTTGACACACGGGGGCTATCCCGTCTGTCCCGAACCGACAGAATGTCTACTGTGGCACAAGTCACAGGAAATGTTAATGATGGTTATGGGGGACATGTGTCATAAGCATCGCACCCTGCTGGGTATGGGGCGGCATTGCTGCAGAGTGCTAAAGGTGACACCTGTCCACTGTCGAAAGTGTCTACAATGAGCATCCTGGAATTAATGTGAACATGCAATTGACACGTCCCACCTACGTAAACGTCCTTTTGTAATTAAGCTTGCAACCACTGGACGGAAAGTTACTGTAACTACAACTGTAGTCCTCAGCATATCTGGGGCAGTATTTAGGTAGGATGGTTGAATATCTCCACTTTCTTTTACTTGAGAAACTCCTTGGTTTCTATGTTTGGGGTCGTGCTTTAAGGTGCATATATTTCATTGAGTTTTCAGCCATTTGCTTCTATCTGAGCAGGCAAGATATTTCTGGACACTCCAGAATTCACCTCACTGCTGTTACATCATCAGTGAAGACAAGTGAGCCAGTTCCAGTGGCAGCGTTTATAATTACACCAAGTCCCTTTTCAAATCTCATTTTATTCACCACGCATTCCTCTAGCCATAACCGCGGTACACGTTAATATTTGTCTCATCTGTCCACAACACCTTTTTTTCTAGAACTCTACAAGCCCTGTTTGGTAGTTTTATACGCCAAACTATTGCTTTGCCACCATGCAATCCAGCCTCTTAAGTTCAGCCAGTGAAGCATTTTGCAGATGATATTGCTACCTACTGAAGAGTGTTCCTGGTCTGTCTATTAGTTCTTTGTCCCTTTTTCGTCATTATGGTGAGAATTCTCTCAGCTGAGGTGGTGCACGAACTGGGATAGCAATTTCAATGGATGATAGACGGGTTCTCGTCAATCCACAGCCACAAAGACAAGAAAATGCCTTTTGACCATGATAAACACGGGTGCATTGGAAGGAAAGTGCAAGTTTGACCCAGAGTGCCATTTTGCTATGAAGAGACTACACTTTAATTTCTGTTAGACGCAATAAAAATTGGCATTCCTCCACCAGAAATACAGCTGGAAATAAAAACGAATTTGTTTTCAAGTTTTACTCACGTTTCATAAAGCAATTGGTAGAAACGGTGTCCCTTGCAAACAAATAAACACTTTGTCCTAACATCCCCATATTTATGCTCAGCAGGACACAGTTGTAGGAATATTGACTGAGCACTTCCCATGGGACATCCGGAATTGTGCGTCTACACAGTGGGAAACTAGGGTGAATTGGCCGACATTTGATTTACTGTGCACACATGACCATTTTTGTGAAGACAAAAAAAAACAAAAGATGACCCGCATCTCCCAGGAGAGATACCTACCATGATCCGCCCACCTTGGTAACGATAGGTCGCCCCTCCTCAGGGACCTAAGACGGGATACATACTCACCTCTCGGCTCCCCTGAGAGCTTAGAAAGGCTAAGAGAGGCTACGGGAAAGTTTAATCCCAGAGTTAGAAATGGTTGTGCCGGAGCAAGTGGTCTAGGCTTAATGACAAGGTAAAGCCCCCTACAGATGTCCAACAGATTGGGTTGGTAAAGTGTATGAAAGGCAAACAGATTCTGAGACAGGAGGCTAGGCTGGGTGAACGCGCAGTCTTTCCGCAGTTTCCTGGTTAAGTATCGGGCAGGCAAACGGGTCATTAAGTGGGCCTACCCTGTTGAAATTCAATATGGCCCCCAGTGTTTCTGAGGAGGGGGATCATGTTGTCGATTCTCACTCGAACGAAAGCCTCTCTAGCAGCGGTAACCATATCATCATCCCTGGCGTGCCATATATTTTACTGTAATGTTTTTGAGTAATGGAATGACTGACATTAGACAGACTCACAGGTGACACTTTCCGGTAAGAGTACATGCACTAGCATTGACGTATACTGTGGTTAATATGGACGAATGATAAACATAGACATAAACAAACCATTAGAATTTGTAATCCTCACTTATTACTGATTTATAAATGCATTGACTAGGGGTGTGACGAGATCATTCACTAGATTTCTCGTCCAGCTGAAAAGCTCTTCCACGATATCAGCAAGACGAAGTGTGAGGGTAACATTTTAAATAAGTAGTCCAGTAATGATATAACTTGACCTCCCACAAATTGCGACAAAACCTTTTTTACTTGCGTCATATCCCTAAAGATAACCTTTTTAACATACCAACAACATCTCGTTTGTGTTTGTTAACAAATGCATGTATTACGTGTTGCAGTAAATGTTGTGCAATGACTTCTATTTAACGTGAGTTTGCACACTTACGCAACGAGATTAGTGCAAGGTTTTAATTTTTTAATTTTTCCATCTCATTGATTTCAGTGTGTTCGTTCAATTGGATTGTTTACGCTATGGGTCACATTATAGGTGGAAAAAGATCTGACTTGATTTATCGAAAAAATTTCACATCGCAAAAAAGGTGTGTGTAGACTTCATATCCACTGAAATAGAGGGCAGCAGTGAGCGAACACCACTTCCAAGCTCAGCCCACTTCATCAGAACCTCCCCACGTAATCAGGCGCCTTCTCATTTGAAGCCCTGTGAGTCACGGGTGGTCTATTGGAGTTCACTTTGATTTTCAATTGGTATCATTTCTCATTTCGTAATACCGTTTTCTTGTAACAAATGAACCTCCACATTTGAATCGTTTAGCAAAATCTCATAGAGATCTGTTGTGATCTGTGTGTTCACAAATGTTTGTACTGGCCCCCCCACGGGGATTCAACATACAACCCGGGCGTAGCAGGCAGCAACTGAGCTACATGGTCGTTGGTGCATACTGTTTATTTTTGTATACTGGAGTGATCCTGGCTATGTGCATGGTTTACTCAGTAAAGTAAGGTGAGTCTGACATTAACAGTGGGCCCCCAAGTGGCCCCAACCAATTGACACACTAGGCCGCTACATATTAACCTGTAATGAGCTGTTGTAGTGGATCTGTCATTCCCCTTGGCACAACACACACACACAAAGATAGACACACATACACACTCATGTCGTGATGAATAAATTAAACCACATTTCCATTCAAAGAGTTATCAAACACTACCTTAGGTGCACACATTTGCCCCAAGAGACAATCCAGTTTGCAATGATTCCTAAATAAAAAAAAAATTTGAGTGATGAGTGAATCTCACCCAGAAGCAGGCATACGCCCATACGCCTTTCCCTAAGCTCTAACCCCAGAAAACCCTAAGATCTCCTGGAACGTTTATGTATAATCTTAACACCAATTCAAACCCTGAGCTTCAATACAACGCCGGCTTTAACCAGAATTCCAAAATATAGCATTTTTTTGTGAATGGGCAAAACCTTGGCACATTTTGCCAGATTCACCCTCATAATGGACCACAGCTAAAACGATAACTATTGTTTAGGATTCAAACGGCATTAGGTGGGTCTGCGATTAAAGATGCACTTCGTGATGTCTAGCGGTATAAATTAATTACATATTGCACAAATTTGATTTTTTTAACATCTCACATGAATTGCTAAGTTCTAGTCTCTGATCCTTGTTCAATGGGGTGTAAACACTGACTCTGGAACAGCATTGAATCCATGCTATATTAGACGCAACTCAGTTTCCTGTGTATTGCGCCAAAATTGCAGTTTATTACGTAACATGCATTTCTTGAGAGCCACACATCTTCGCAAAAGGGCTGTTCCTTTTTTATGCCTGGAGTGCTGTGTGTAAAAGTCTGACGCCTGATGCCGAGGAGATGGATCTCAAATGAGAACACTTTATGAAAACAACGGCTAACAATAATCGGGTACTTTTGAATTTCCTGTTCTGGGTAATCCAAATATTCAGGGGCAGACAGCTCATTTGTCTGTACTTTTTTATCATATTCCTGGATTCCTCACAGCTTAATGGTTAATGTGTTTTTATGGCAATCCGACTGTGATGAGTAACCAGATACAAACCGCTGAAAAATCCATTTGCCCAATTGAACTAAGCACACACACACACACACACACATACACACTGGGGCTTGTGCTCACTGTAAATAGTAGCTAAGGACATTATATAGCGAATATACAGTTTTAAAATATATATCCATAGAATATAATTTATTCGCTTTCACCACCATGACAGTAATTGGAAGTCATGCAATGTGAAGACTCTCAATAAAAACACAAATACACCGACACTGAGAGTGGGGTGGAGTGAGTTCAAAGCAGATCCATTGTGGGCTGGACAACCTAAACCTGTTTAAAGGGGGTTCCCTGTCAGTCTCACAGATGTAACCTTCCAGAACCAAATGAACCCACAGCACATGCTAGTTGGCACCATACATGACCCAATTCTAAGCACATATTATATACAGTAGGATATTGGTTAGGAGTTGGCTTTAACTGTGGTCTCTACTCCTGTCTGTGTATAACATATGTTGTCCTAATCATGTCCACATGACTCAGAGAAAGTATGGACCTAATAGCACTCCTCAAGTGCACAAACTGAAAAAAGGAATTGCGTTACATAGATAGTTGATCAAATTAAATGTCCTAAATATTGAAAACTTCAAGCAAATCAGTCAAAAGAGTTAGCATGCTGTTACTGGGCGGAATTACACTGATTAGATGATTATCGGAGCACCAAGGCACTGTGCCATTATTGTCATGCATTATATAAAATGTGGCACCTGCTGAAAAAAAATGGTAATAAAAAGCTATATACTTCTTTACGGAGAATGTGGCCCATAAACATATATATATATATATATATTTGAAAATAACACATAATAACATAAAAGAGGAAAACAAGTTTCAAAACAAAGTGGAACAAAAAGACAGTTTAGACATTGCAGGTAGCACTGTTTCAGGAAAGGCTTTAAAGAACCAAAATTGCATGTTACAGAAGTAGTAGGAATGTGACGTGACCACAATCTCGTCCATTGTCATGGCAGGGGAGCTTATGCCCAATCACAAACACGCGCCAAGCAGACTTCTCCTTTAAATAGCACCAAGCCCAAAACACATACACTCTGGCACCGCCAGATAACATCAGGCATTGAGGTTTGTACTCTTTGTACTCTGTGTAAACTTTGTCTGGAAAGAGGTTTAGTAAATAGCATCCGCTTTAATTGAAAAAACAATCACGAAACGATCAAGTTTACACATTCCTCCTATTATTCGATAGGGAATAAATAAAAACGTGTTACATTGACTTTAGGAAGTTTTGTGTTGTGCACATGTTTCAAGACTCACAGGTAAATCCAGGGTCAATACAATGCAAGTTGAATAGCTAACTGGGCATACCTGGCAAACTTCACAAAAGTCCCCAAGTCACTTTCGACAACAGATGAGATCACATAGTCATTTCATATAAATACATAATTAAAGGCATAGTTTAGGTTCATATTTGGGTGAAATTCTTGACGTCCATGGAGGCTATTCACAATAAGAATATTTATAATTGTTGAAACTCACGAATTGAAACCCAAGCCAAAATTCTAAAAGTTTTAAACCTTCTTCCTGAAGCGAGATGCTGGCGGCACCGACTGGCGCCCCCTCCAGGTAATGTTTTTGGTACTGCATCGTAGATCCCTGGCTTCGGTGCACGAGGCTGGCAGTCTCGGTAGGGGGCGATATAGGACAGTAACGATGAGGGTGTTGCTGGTGAGCAAAAGCTGGGTGACATTAGGGCCTTCCTGTTTCCCATACATGCATGCGTACCAAATGAAGGTTTTTACCATGGGGCAAATTAACGGTGAACATTGTTTAAACTATCAGTGTTAAACCATCGCTGAACTCTATGCTCCAGTAGGCTACCCACGTGCCCATGAAAAAAAACTGTCTCTCCACCTAACAGGGATATACGATGGAGCACCGACTGGCTGCATGGAATGTCTCCTACCATCGCCACCGCCACTTCCGCGTCTGGTTCATAATTGCCGCAATCATACCAGACTTAGTACTGTCATGGAAAACTATTGATATTTGATCTTATATCTTTTCCCCAGAATTCCGGAATGTCATACCATTGTCTTACTGCATTTACTGTCCCAACAAGTGTCCCATCAATGCCCCAGGCAGAACCGTTCTTGGACAATTGAAAGATTTTTGGAAGCACATCTAGTTTTGCCGGGGATGCTTAACAATGAAAGATTAAATACATCTGTAAACAATCTGGTTAAGGATCTAAACGTAACGTTGCGTAAACCTAATACTCCGCTTAAAACAAAAGCAATACACAACAAGGAAAAATACAAGAGAACTCAAGCAAAATTCCTGTGAATTTGAGCCAAGATGGTGCTACACCAAGTTCAAAGTATTTAAACTAGCCTGAATAGACAGTACCAAAAACACGTACATTTTTTGCACAATCAGCCTCGTTTTCCAATTTAGTAGGGACAAACCAAAATTCTACAACATTTACTTTCGATGCAGTTGCAATGCTCTAGCAATGAACTTATGAAGTGGTTCTACATTTCAGCAGTGAAGCATACATAAACTTCTACTTCTGGACCCTATTTCCTGTTTCCCAACTCCATTGATAATTTTGGGCACTGATGACACATTATTGCCTAATTTAGCTCTTCTTTATCAGAAACATTTCAGTTTGTATGTGTGGACGGCATGTCCTTTTACAAATTAAAGGTATGTTTTTGTGTTCCTCAAGGCTTGGTTTTGGGACCACTATAGTTTTACCTACATATGCTGCCTCGGTGCGATGTCATCCAAAACCGCAATGTTAATTTTCTGTTACGCTGATAAAACACAGTGGTATATATTGATGAAACAAGCCCCAAATTAGCTACTCTAGTATGGAATGCCATTTACGTTTATTATTAAGTCAATACCTATGGCTATGAAGTAAATACATGCACATGTATATACTGTATAAGTGTATTAATATATTAATATCAAAATGTAATAATTTATTTTGAAATTATTTTTATTTTACACACTTTTTTTATAATTACACACTTCCATCAGGTATATTGAAACAAAAATAGGGCGTTGTTATCTCACAGATTTATATCGACAGCAGCAGTGCATTTGAATATACGAGAAGGCCAATGTGTGTATTGAAATGTAGCACTTTTTCAATACAACAAAATCATTTCAAGGTAAAGCGTTTTTCCGGCCTTGAAGGTAAGGTAATAGTTAAGGTCAAATTCAATTCACTTATATTAATGTATACCGGTATGTTCAGTGGGACTGTAAATGTATGTTTCACATCCAAACCCAGTTTTCAAGATCAATAGACCTCCACAGATGTAGAAGGGGAAACAATTTATTATTATCATCTTGACACACCCAACAAAGAGCAGTTTGCTTTGACAAGTATCTGTCAGTCATTCAGTTCCAATAACCTCTAATCATCTGCGGGGCTCATTGTCCCAGAAGCCAGTCTGACTACTAATCCTCCACCCACACTGCTACACCCACATATGCATGCATGTGTTTGCCCTTGCACACATAAACGCACACACAGGAAGACAAACCAAACCACGGAATATAGTGAAATCTAGTGATGTCTGGTAAAGGTCAAAATCAGGTATAAATCAACCAAAGACTTGCATTACATCATTATTACATCACATGTCTCTCATAATGATGTGTGTGTAAGAGCATTACCAGCTCCATTAAGGCCATGTCCATTATAAAGTGGTAAAAATATTTTCTTCTACTACCTACATGTTGGCAAACGAAGTGAAAGGGTGCATGCTGCCACCTAGAGGATTTGTTTTGAATTGGTACAAAGCAAATGTCTGCTTAATTGGCTGAATCCCCTGATGAACATGATGGAGTCATGTGACCATATTAAAATCAATAAAAAGACCCATGGTTAGATGGGCTTTAGGGTACTACAGTCCATGGAAAAACTGATGACAAACACCAGGCCTTTATAGTACATTTCAAATAGTTTGCATTAGATCCGAATAAAAATCCCTTTCTTACATATCTCCAACAACGAAGGCCTCACCTCTGCTTTTTCAATGACATATGTCCTTGGACTTTAGGCATAAATTGTTCATTGCAATTGTCTAAACGGTGTTCAACAGCGCAAGACAATGCCTGTTATCTTTGCTGTTATTGTAACCGAGGACACCAGCAGTCAGACTGCTGTGGTTGGCTTGGGAGAGGATGTTCTTAATCTGCACAAGTCTTTTAACTGTTAATGTTGAGTGCTGCTTGCATGTCCACACTACATAGAAGACGTCCTGCTAGGGTCATAGTTCCAGTTTCAGGTAATTCTCTCTGGGCCTCTGCTCAGCTTGGATGAACTTCAATCTCTGTGCTGATGTGAAGTCCTTGTTGGGTCTCATTTGTTTTGATGGAGCTCTGGTTGGGTCTCTGTGGTACTTGGATGTAGTTTGACCTGGGGCTCTGTGCTTGGTGGATGAAGTCCTTGCTGGGTCTCTGTGTCGTCTAAATGAGTTCCTGGTTGGTTCTCTGGATGAAGTCTGTGTTGGGTCTCTGTGCTGGTTGGGCGAAGTGCTAGTTGGGTCTGAGGTCTGTTGCTGTCCCCTACGGGTTGATGATGCAGCTGGGTCTTCACTATGTGCTCTGTCGCCCTACCCATGGCCTCGTGTGGCTCTCTGACACTCACAGAGTACCTACCGTGACCTGCATCTTTACATATTGGCATATGTCCTCTGCTGCGTGCCTCCTGTATCCTCTGTATCCTCCACTGGCGCCACTTGCCTCTGCTGCCAGTGGTAGCTTTCCTTTCCGTCTGTCTTTGTCTCTGTGACTCGGCACTGTTCCGCTGCTGGCGGAGCAGGCCCAACGAGGCGGCCAGGTCCAAGTGGGATGAGGTACTGTCGATTAGCCTCCTACCCAGGGCCAGCGGCCTCACAGGCAGAGCCAGACGCAGGCGCTTCCAGAAGCGAGATGCTGGCGGCTCCGACTGGCGCCCCCTCCAGGTAATGTTAGTGGTACTGCATCGTAGCTGCCTGGCTTCGGTGCAGGAGGCCGGCAGCCTCGGTAGGGGGCGATATAGGACAGTAACGATGAGGGTGTTGCTGGTGAACTGCAAATAGAGGCCGAGACGACACTCCAGCAGACTAACACTCTTCTCCGTCAGGTAGTCCGGGCTCAGGACCACCAGGAGCCGACGGCTGGACCGCATACATCTGAGAACCGCCTCGGACACATCTACGGGAGAAACTCACCTTAGGAACCCTCCAGGAAAGGACAATGACACGATGAGCTACATTCAATCTGCACTGCAGTAGATGTATTAGACATTTTGTCATTTTAGCAGAAATGCTTGTCAGCGAATGCTTGTATACTGGGCCAATGTGTCATGACACCACACAAATCCTTCATTCAGGCCAAAAAGCACACGATTGCTTTGTGTAGGTGAGAATGAACAGTGGGCTCATTTGTAGACAATACTTCTGTCAATTTAGATGACACCTTCTTTTGAAGAGCATCGCTTGACTAAATGTTTATCATCTGCATACAACAACCAGAAATCTTACAAACACTTATCTACAGAGAGGTGCTGTTGAGACTATATGTAGGCAGGGACAGACATTTCACCCAAACCAGCCCCCCTTGAGTACTATTCTTACAATCCCTGACCGACTCGGTTCTGCAGGCACCTTTGGCTAGTGTTGACCCGCAACTAGACGCCGCTGCAGCCACGTTTCCAGATTGAGTCAAAGTACGTAACTATGAGCAGTGTTGATGCACAAACACAGCTATACACTACCACAGAATGATAGTTCTTTTTTAAAAGTTGCTGCATCCTACTCTACGAATGCTACTTTATACTGTGAATTCCCAGCACTACCTGTGATTGTTTTACTCATCCAGTGGGCCGGACTGGGCAGCCCCCTAATCCCTGCCCCAGTAAAGTGATGTCGGCCAGAGCAAAAATAAAATGTCAGGCCCAAGTCTGGAATATATAAGAAGACTAAGTATATATCAGACCAATAAAAATAAACTGACAAGAAACAATATTGCCAGTTAATATTGTACTTAACAATAATATTCCAACCGATACAACTAAAGCACATGTAGTTAATGAAATGACATGGATGACTGTTTTTATTCATAAAACTAATTAATTCACATAACAGAATTATAAAACATGATGCATAATATACAATGGAATGCAAAACCAATGAAATGAATAATAATAATAAAAAAATCATGCGTCACGTTTATGCAATGTAACTCTGTATGAGTGAGTCCTAAAAGTTTAATCATGACAGACAGCCAATGTGCTTTACAAAGATGAAGAGAAATTATGAAAATGCATGCATTTTATATTCATCCTCAATGAATGAATTAGTTTCCCTAAACTGTTTACGGCGCAGCTAGTTCTACAGGTTTTATTTAAAAAAATACTTGGAACCTTTTCCCCAATAAAGTAAATGATCTTTAGAACCTTTCCCGCAATAAAGTAAATGGTCTTTAGAACCTTTCCCGCAATAAAGTAAATGGTCTTTAGAACCTTTCCCCAAAAGAATCAAAATGTCTTTGGAATCTTTCCCCTAATTGAGAAAAAGGTATTGTAGAACCTTTGCACCAATATAGTCTTTCACGCCATGTCATAGAATTCTAGAATACTAAAATTAAAAAAATTAATCAATGTGAAAATAATATATAAATACAATAAGAACAAAATAAAAAAATATAGAAACATAACAGCGTGGTCAGGTTTAAGAGCTCAGTCATAGGCATATGAAAATAGATTTTTTTAACCTGGACATTTAAATTGGATATGGATGGGGCATGTCTAAGATCTTGTATCTGGTAGTTTATTCCAGTTGAATGCAGCATAACTGCTGAATGCAGCGTCACCAAGTTTAGTTTGGACTCTGGGCTCTACTAGCTGTTCTGAGAACCTGGATTGAATAGCCCTGCTTGGTTTATAATTTTTAGACATATCAGAAATGTATTCTGGGCCGAGAACCTTCAGCGATTTACAGACCACCAGTTTAGCACCACTTTACATTCTGACTGGAAGCCAGTGCAAAGATTTAAGAACCTAAGTGATGTGCCCTGTTCTCTTGGTCTTGCTTACCATTCTAGCAGCACAATGCTGAATGAGCTGCAGCTGTTTCACAGAATCTTTGGGGTGTCCAGTTATCAGCTTTTTACAGTAGTAAATCATTCATGAGATGAAAGCATAGATGCTTCTCTTGATCTTTTTGGGACATCAGGCCCTTCATTTTGGCTCCATTTTAAAGATGATAGAATGCTGGTTTGGTGACAGCTTTGTGTATAGAGATTGAACAAAAGCGGTCTAAGAACTGATCCCTGGGGAATTCCACATGTCACAGCCACTTTATCAGATCAATGATTGCCAATGGTGACTAAGAAACTATGATCAAAATTGGATCGAAACCAATTAAGAAGTCTAGTGTTGAATGTGACGTCTGGTGTGCGTACGCTTTTTCACATGTTTAATAAGTTCAAATGTGTCAAATAGTTAAAAATGTTATTAGCCATTATTGTCCGTAAAATTATCTGTGTGGATGTTAAAATCCCATGTAATAATAAAGAGGTTTGATTGAACCAAAAATAATAATTCAACGAAATCATCCAGAACTTTTGCTGAGTATTGTGGTGGTCTGTAAATGGCAAAAAAAATATGGAGAGCACCCTTTACGATATAATGAAGTTATTAAAACAATATATATATATATATATTAAACTATCTCCTTTTGTACCATTTCGACACACATTCATATATTTTGGGTGGTTTGGAGTTCTGTCACAGACAGTCTACTGTGGCACAAGTCACAATGATGGTTACAGGAGGATTGTGTCACAACACACATTGTGGCTGCGTCCTCTTCCAAAAATGTTTATATGCTTACTAAACCCACTGAAAACATAATCAATGAAATGACATTTACCAAAGGAAAACTCTGCATTCAGAATATAAAATATTGCCACAAAACCAAAGGATAAATGGAGTGTCACCATTAATTCATTCAATGCCTTACGTCAATGTTTTGCCACTCTGTACTCTCTGTATGAGATGCCTCTCCATAATTGCATTATTCTCGCTGCCTGTGTCTATATCTATACTCTGAAGTCTTATAGCATTGCTATTCTGCTTCGCCAATGAGTCTTTAACCCTTCGTATGGGCAGCTCAACCTGGAGTCTCTTCCAGAACCTAGAGGACAAGTCGCTGGATTTCTCCCCTTGCCAACGGACTAATACAAGGGCCACCCTTGCCCGCTTCAGCTCGCGCACCCAGTCGTCCCTCCCCAGCGGCTTAAACTGGACCAGGATGACTCGGAGATGCCCGCCCCGTGCCATGCTGTCCAGCCCTGCTTTGAGCTCCAGCAGGGCCTGTGTCCCCTGGAGGCCATAGCCGGGGCTGAGAACCACTAGGAGGCGGCGACTGCGGCCCACAAAGCTCAGCGTTTCGTCCGTGATGGCTGGGAGGGAGAAAATGACACCATATTCATTCAGTCACACGGCACACGTTCGAGGATTGGAATGAGAAAGGCAGTCATTCGGGTTTCAAAATTATTTGTAGATCGGAAAATCGCCGAACATGCCGAACCTCACCAAGGAAAAACAATTTCTATGTTGTCATGTCAATGTGTGTAACACGTCATCTAGACCACTTGCAAATTTTCACATTTGGAATTTTGTGACAAACTGAGGTAAGATAGCGATATTACTTAGCGATTCTACGCATATAAACAACATATTAGACATCCAGATGTCCCGAGAGTTCCTGACATCCAAAGCTTTGGAAGATGAGATTAATCCTGATGTCTTCTACTTAATCCTCTCAAAGGCCTTTGGTCGCAATACATCATTTTTAATTAGCAGGATGATGCCATTAGGCTTCTGTGTGGGCGTCTGCTTGTGGTTTCCATGACAACTGGTGCCACTCTTAGATCGTACACGAGTGCTAATTACAAATGCGACAAAAACACAAAGGTTCTAGAGCTCAACAATGAGACTGAAGTAATCTTGAATATACACCCCTTTAAAGTTAAAAATGACAAAAAGGTCCTTCAAAAACATTTTGGTTTTAAGCTTGATGACAGGCTGTCATTGAAAACACGCATTACTGAAATTAGTCAATAACTATAGCCTGTTCATATTTTGAAAGCAATGCAGAAAAATCAAAGCTAGTTTTTGTCTTTTTTCAGCGTGTAATTTGCATGTTTATTTGTATTTAAGCGAAGAGAAGCACACTCTTCTGTTTGCTTACAATGAGCTATTGCAGCAACTTACGTTATTAAGCATTACATTTACCACGAATGCCAATAAATAAATAAATAAATGCATTGCAAATAAATAAATTAACAAAAATGCATACACATTTAACTCTGTCTAAGACTCCAATACTCACTCCCTCCAGGAAGGCTGTCTCTGTCGAAGATGCAGACGGTGTAGCCCAGCTCGTTCTCCAGGACCCTACGTAGTGTCAACAGGACAAACTGTTCCTCCTCACTATTCCTCGCATATGAGATGTAGATGTCGTACTCCTTGTCATCTGAACAAAAGAGGAAGCAGAAACCTCTGTAAGAGTGACATGAGACGTTTTTCCAGGTATGCCAACACATGCATCGTTGCCTGAAAGTACATGAGCCCCTCATGCGGTTTCATGCTGCTCCTGTCAGCCGTTATTTGTTACTTTCCCCCAGACGGATGGTTTGACGGGTTGCAGACAAAAGTAATGGATGTTTCCTTCTGTAAATGGGGTGTTGAAAAGCTATGGATGAGTTGAGGAGTCAGAATAAGAGGAGGCATTTGTGACGATTTTCAATAGAGCAGCAGATGTTACAGAGGATACAGAGCTTATTTATACATAGGCCTTTATATATATCAACTGTACGACACCCTGCATGCAGGTGTTAAAAGTCAGATTAGTCTGCAGTATCAAAACCTTGAAAGTCTAGATTTTGACAGATTCTCATTGTTCAGGACCGACTTTCCTTTTGCTGCATTCAAAAAGCAGATAACAATGGCCATTTCATCGACCGGGCAAAACTGAGGTCAGAGTTGCATGTGTTTTATAGTGACAATCAGATCCAAGGTGACTTGCCTCGGCATAAATAAATCTATGTTAATCAATAGACGTCACTGTATTTTGTCACCTCAAATTTCTCATATATTTGTTTGTGTTAAAGCTATTGTCAGATTAAAATCGGATGCCCAGACAACAGGGACTTCTCGGGTTTTCCCGTTCGTCTTCACCTACTGTCTGACGACAATGAGTCTTCTACCCAGCTCTATGGACTGTTTATTCGTATCAGCTGTTTTGGGTTGTCTAATTGAAATGTACCGTTTGGAAGGCCCATTTGTCAGTTATTGTAACAAGGAGACACACATTGGCACATTGGCCGTTGTTCAGTTTAAACTCTGTCTTAGTATACGAGTCGTTTGTGGGCTCCAACTAAGAATCTAAGGTACATTTTTTACATGTTTATTTCTTTCTGGATTAAAGCGATTCTCATGCGTCTCTGCCTCTGTCGACCCAGCCATTACAGGTTGTCTTTTTATCCGAACAATTGTGCGGTGTGCCCCACCTGTAGATCGTTCGTCAGTTCCAAACCAGGAGCGGTAAAGCAGCAGTAGTTCCAGCCAGAAAATGTGATAGACCACGAACATCACCAGCATGAGGAACAGAGTCACGCCAAGACCACAGCCGAGCTCCACAGATGGCAGGTACACTAAAGAAAAGAAAATAGAAATTGTGCATAGGATGGCTAATTCAACTGTAATCTTCAATAACAAACGTTTACATCTTTTGACCGGTAAAGTAGTGTTTTTGAGTGTCCTGGCGAAAGGTCTGCATTTATATACAATAAATTGACAATAAATTCGAATAATGCGTTTTGATTTTGTCATTGTAAAGGCATTGTTCGTAGATACGGCAAAAGAATTAGTCTATGACACCATAACGTTAAGAGAAAGTGAAAGCACTGTAACAGTAGCAACACAAATTTCTAACAACTGATCAATAAAGTGATGTCACACAGTCATGTTATAATCATGGAGTCATGTTATCCTCTGTGGTGAGCTCTGTCATTACTCACCCTCCTCTACCAGCACGGCCCTGCGGGTTGCCACGCCTCGGCTGTTCCGTCCGGAGCAGTTATATTCTCTCTTCAGGTCTTCTGAGCTAAAGTCTTTGATGTTTAGTACATTCTCGACTGTCAAGTCCTCAAAATAGGTCAGCACATCCCTGTTAGAAAAAGAAAGGGGGAAGGACTGGCAGTTACTGTCACGAGTTACGTCACATGCAAAAACGTTCAGGATTTACAGATGCTTTCGAAAAATTATCACTCGGATTATTTTAAAACATCGATTACAATAAAGTGTAAGTGCTCAAAAAAGAGGTTGCGTGTTTTTCACTGTTGTTATTTTAACCCAAAAGTTCCGCGTCTCATTTGTGCGCGATAAGCACGCTCGCAAAGCCTGCCGCGCGTAACCGAATCAGTGACCGAGGCGTTGACATCAAGATATGAATATATTTTAAGAATATGGCGTTTTGATCACTGCTAACTGGGATCCTACTAAACTGCACCGTGTGTGTGCATAATACAATCAAAATGTACTCTCACGGAGAAGAACATGAATGGAAAAGGAAAGACGATCGATGGACAATCCTACATACCTAGAAGTGGATGTGAAGCGAGGATCGGCAAACTGCTCCAGAGTCTTCCCATTTACAGTCCACCAGGTTTCCCTTGGCCCTTCCAGGTAGGGCAACGTCACTCTGCATGAGAGATTCACCTCGGACCCTAGCAGAGTCACCATAGAAATCAATGCTGCCGCATTCAACGCTAAATGGCTGCTCACTACCACTGATACAGGTCAGATAAAGTACACATACAATTGTGATAATAGCAATTACATTTAAATGTGAGTGTTTTAGTCCGAGAACATGTTTGTGTAATTTTTTTTTGGGTTTCCTTTGTAGTTGTAAATGACAAACAGTTGGTAATGAAAACTTTCAACAATTTTCCTGTTAATTTGATGCAAAAATGTATAGTGTGAACACACTATATTAGGCTCTGCAAAAATGTACTTAACGTAATCAGATTTAATTTAAGCTTTGAAAAATATATATATAAGTGTGAACATTTTATTAAACAGAATGTTTGAGGTATATGAAACAAATACATAATGGTTAATCTAGAAGTTCACCAACTTTTAAAAACAAAGTAAGACAAATACACTTTCCTTGTGCAATTTGCATAATCAGGTTCACTTGGTCTTTTTCTAGAACTTAGATGAAAATCTGATATCGTATATCCTAGGTGTCATATCCACTAGATCTTTAGAATCCTCTCCTGGGCTAGTAACATGGTTATTTTCTGTTTAGCACTACACACCCAGGTATGGTAACTACACCCCGGTCTGTTGTCTAATTATCGTTCTCACCCACTTCTCATTCAGTGTCACTAGTGAGTGTATTTAGAGTTTTGCGGATCATGGTTTGCCGTTTCCGTTTTCCTGTTGAGATACGCGGCGATTGTTTCCCTCTGGTGTGTAGTCTGTGTTAACCACCATTTAACATGAATGTAGACCAGCCATTACGGCTGTAGCTCTGTCTCCAGAAATGCTCCTGTTTTGTTAAATAGTGTGCGCTTCTACTGCCAGGGAACGTAACTTTTGTTTCTATGTTTAAGTAAAGCTTAAATTGTAATTTAAATTAAATACATTTTTCTGTGTCTGCGTCCTCCTTACTTGTGTCACATTTATCCAGAAATACTTTACCTACCTTGTTTGACTGGATAGAGTTGATCTGTGGTCGGGTTGAGGATATTGGGTTCTTTGGGTAAACCAGAGGAAGCTAAATGAGACCCAGAACACACAATACTTTTTAGAGGTTCACATTACATATTATTTTATCACGTAATAAGTACATACAAAAATTAAAGCTAACCACAAACAGAATGTATAGTATTGGTGAAAAGTTAAAGAATACCTTAATATGTATTTTTTTTATTTACAATTCAAATGGATCTCTTAATTTTCCCTGAAAATAAAGCATGATAAAGAAATAAAAAAAAATCATGAAATCAGTTTAACAATATTTAATAGACAAAGCGCAGCCCTGGCGGAGGCCAACCCCCACCGGGAACGAATCCGACTTACTGCCGAGGACACGGACACAGCTCATGCTTTGAGCGTACAGAGATTGGATGGCCCTGAGAAGAGACCCCCTCACCCCATACTCCCGCAGCACCTCCCACAAAAGATCCCGGGGTACCCGGTCATACGCCTTCTCCAGATCCACAAAACACATGTAGACTGGATGGGCATACTCCCAGGCCCCTCCAGGATCCTTGCGAGAGTAAAGAGCTGGTCCGTGGTTCCCCGGCCAGGACGAAAACCGCATTGTTCCTCTTCAATCTGAGGTTCGACTATTGGCCGAACCCTCCTTTCCAGCACTTTGGAGTACACTTTACCAGGGAGGCTGAGGAGTGTGATACCTCTGTAATTGGCACACACTCTCCGGTCCCCCTTTTTGAAGAGGGGAACCACCACCCCGGTCTGCCACTCCTCTGGCACTGTCCCAGACTTCCATGCAATGTTGAAGAGGCGTGTCAACCAAGACAGCCCTTCCCCACCCAAAGCTTTTAGCATTTCTGGACGAATCTCATCAGTCCCTGGGGCTTTGCCACTGTGGAGTTGTTTGACTACCTCAGCGACTTCCCCCAGGGAAACTGACGATGACCCTCCATCAGCCTCCAGCTCTGCCTCTGTACTAGAGGGCGTGTAGGTCGGATTCAGGAGCTCCTCAAAATGCTCTTTCCAGCGCCCGATCACATCATCAGTTGAGGTCAACAGTGTCCCATCCTTACTGTACACAGCTTGGATGGTTCCCCGTTTTCCCCTTCTGAGGTGCCGAACGGTTTTCCAGAAGCATTTTGGTGCCGACCGAAAGTCCTTCTCCATAGCTTCTCCAAACTTCTCCCACACCCGCTGCTTTGCCTCTGACACGGCAGCGGCCGCAGCCCTTCGGGCCTGTCGGTACCCTGCAACTGCCTCCGGAGTCCCCAGGGATAGCATATCCCTGAAGGCCTCCTTCTTCAGTCGGACAGCTTCCCTGACCACCGTGGTCCACCACCTGTGTTCTAGGGTTACCACCCCTTGAGGCACCTAGGACCTTGAGATCACAGCTCACCGCCGCAGCTTCAGCAATAGAAGCTTTGAACATTGCCCACTCAGGTTCAATGCCCCCAACCTCCACAGAGATGCCTGAAAAGCTCCAACGGAGGTGTGAGTTGAAGATCTTTCGGACAGGGGCCTCCTCCAGACGTTCCCAGTTCACCCGCACTACCCGTTTGGGCTTACCTGGTCTGTCCAAAGTCTTTCCCCACCCTCTGATCCAACTCACTACCGTGTCCTCGGCAGTAAGTCGGATTCGTTCCCGGTGGGGGTTGGCCTCCGCCAGGGCTGCGCTTTGTCACCAATCCTGTTTGTAATATACATGGACAGGATATCAAGGCGTAGTCATGGGGGTGAGGGGTTCCCGTTCGGTGGGCTGATGGTCACATCACTGCTTTTTGCGGATGATGTGGTCCTGATGGCCTCATCGGTCGGTGACCTTCAGCACTCACTGGATCGGTTCGCAGCCGAGTGTGAAGCGGCTGGGATGAGGGTTAGCACCTCTAAATCTGAGGCCATGACTCTCAGCAGGAAACCGGTGGAGTGCCTACTCCGGGTAGGGAATGAGTCCTTACTCCAAGTGAAGGAGTTCAAGTACCTCGGGGTCTTGTTCGCGAGTGAGGGAACAATGGAGCGGGAGATTGGTCGGAGGATCGGAGCAGCGGGGGCGGTGTTGCATTCGCTTCACCGCACCGTTGTGACGAAAAGAGAGCTGAGCCGAAAGGCAAAGCTCTCGATCTACCGGTCAATCTTTGTTCCTACCCTCACCTATGGTCATGAAAGCTGGGTCATGACCGAAAGAACGAGATCGCGGGTACAAGCGTGGCTGGCCTCTCCCTTAGGGATAGGTTGAGAAGCTCAGTCATCCGAGAGGAACTCGGAGTAGAGCCGCTGCTCCTTTGCGTAGAAAGGAGCCAGTTGAGGTGGTTCGGGCATCTTGTACGAATGCCACCTGGGCGCCTCCCTAGAGGTGTTCCAGGCACGTCCAGCTGGGAGGAGACCTCGGGGAAGACCCAGGACTAGGTGGAGAGATTATATCTCCACACTGGCCTGGGAACGCCTCGGGATTCCCCAGTCAGAGCTGGCTAATGTTGCCCGGGAAAGGGAAGTTTGGGGTCCCCTGCTAGAGCTGCTACCCCCGCGACCCGACCCCGGGTAAGTGGTTGAAGATGAGATGAAATAATTGACATTATTTCATGTCACGGAGTTGAGGATTTTGCTTTACTTCCTGTTTTATGTAATTTGGCCCACTTATTTCTTAAATTTTTTCTTGTGATTACACACACCAAATTTGTCTACAACGTAACTAGGGTTATTTAAGTTGATCGTTTGCCATTTCAGTTTGCTTTTCAATTCAAGTTACGTTTCGTCAGTAGGTGAGTGTGTTACATGTAGCTGTTTGATTCATTGATTATTAAGTATGACAAATGTCATGCACATTTTAAGTACAGTTTATATGTTTTCCTGTTCTGCGTTGTTTTACTTTAAATACTAAAGAACGTGATTCTGGGTCTGCACTTGGCTTCATCAACACCTATGCAAGTTGTGCAGAACAGCTCCTATCTTGATAAACCATTACTCGTTTCCAGACAAAAGCCTCTGAAATGTGCATCATTCCGTTTTTGGTAACCTCTGGCAGTATTTTTTGCAGAGCCTTATTTTGTATCATTTCGGGTAATTCACTGGACAATAATTGTTTACATTTTAATAAAAATTGGAAAACTGGGGTTGTTCCAAAACGCTAGTAGTGTACCTTGGAAGTTTATGGTGTCAATCATAAAGATAGTGGGGAAACACACACTTACAGGTTGGGATTACGTTGACCACTCTGGTGAAGTTGATGGTCCTTCCTTTTGTCTCGTAGCTGACCACGCAATGGTAGAGTCCTTTGAGATGGTCGTACATTATACGTATATACAGTCTGCTTCCTTTAGAACAGACCTCATCTCCCCGGGGACCAATGGGAACACAGTTCGGCTTCAGGTTGTGAGCGAGTGAGGGAGAAACAAAGGTAGTTTTTCAAATAAAATATTATTCTTTTGATAATGATAAACAGGATAATGAGAAAATTCTTCAAATAAACCTCCAATCGTTTTTAGGACAGTTTTATCCCAAACATTTGGAAATGTTAAACTGTATAATATTTGTTCACCTGTGTGAAGACAAAATTCTCGAGAAATACCGGGAACAAATTATGTGAAACAGTGTTCTTTAATTAATTGTCTGTTTTTTGTCGGATGCCAACAGATCTTCTAGTTAACAAAATTTCAAACTCTAAAGAACGCAAAGAGAAACAGACAGTGGTCTAGACCCCAGACCCAGACATCCGACACACGGTCAGAAAATATGTTTTGGGATTGGGCTAGAGAATTCTCAGTTAACCAGATGGGACCAATGCATTGTCAAAAGATAACGACAAACTATGCTGCGACACACAAATGGATCATTCTCGAGACTCATTTGCATATAACCTTGGAAAGGTTTTTGTGTTGCGAACGGTTTTGTGTGTGTGTGTGCGTCCTTAAAAGTTAAAATAGAATAGGGGTTTGGTATCCCACATTTATCTTAGCTTTCCAGTTAGCATTTATTTGCATTGTATTTACTCATGGAACATATCAGAATTTACAATGTTAATCAAGGTACAGTAACATCTCAAGCACAGCTGGGTTACTTCATGTTCCACCACCTAGAACCTCTAAAACCACCTGCCTGTGGTTCTAGGTTAATTACAATACTATTGAACGCTGTTTGGTTTACATCGGACCCATTTTCCATTCTAAAGCAGAACGCCGTAATCAGTTTTGAGCTGCCCGGACACATCGCTCTCTCACAAATGGTAGAAAGTCCTGAGCAACTGTAAATATGTTAAGTAAATTGACTACCGTGGTTGTAAAAAAAAAAAACGGGCATGTCCTTTTTGGCTGGCTGTTGCCTTGATTGTATTAGACGCGCTTGGTCTATCTCCTACCCTTTCCATCTTTCTCTCCCTGATTGTCATAACCCATCCCTAGTCACACACACACACACACACACACACACACACACACACACAGTGGCTAGTCCATGTTCAAATTAAAGATCTAGTCATATTTTATATCAATTACATTTGTCTGGCTATGGCAATGTCACATTTTTTCAAAATAATTCCCATTTACGTCTTGTCGGAAGCACACTCTGAAAGCTGTAACTCATCCTACATGCTAATTTTCTTCATTCTCATTCAGACATGTTCACAGAACATTTTAAATGACAATTCAACATCCCTATTTTTGAAAGTATAAATATTGTGCACAGCCTATGTTTGGGGGGAGAAAAGGTTTTGCTCCTGAAAGTAAAATAATAAAGAGCAAGCTCTGTTCTGGAATGAATGCAGGAAGAAGCATGTTAACTGATAAGATTTTTAGCTTTCTTGCTCACCCACACACGTTTTAACCATGCAGCTAGCCGTTTAGCTCCTGAAACATTCAACTCATATTTAAATAAAACTTCAACTATACATGTTGAAGGCAGGTAAGATGCTTTATCTACTACTTTTTGTAGCCTGAACCCTTCGTTCCATCTGATCAAACTCCTTCCTGGTTACTTTTTTCTATAGACCTCAGTTGCTGGTCGAAAAAAGAGTTCTGTTTCATTTGTACACATTTAACAATTTTGCGATTGTAATTACATATTCTAATCATCAGATTTCTTTCTAATAACATCAAGCGGTAATTTCATATATTTTGTTGCAGTAAATATTTGCCGGACTTCGAGATGTAAAAATATTCTGGGTTCAGATGGCTCAGACTTTCAATCAGTAGCTATATAAACAAGAGAACTCTGGTTTGAACATTTAGATAATGTCATCATGTTTAGTAAAACCTACTTGGCATGCATTTAGTTCCTGTTATTATTGGTTCCATACTATTCTGCCGTCTCAACTATTGAGCAACCTTGACAATCCTATCGTAAATCAGCAACCATCTCAGCTAAACTTCCTGTTATTTGGAGGGCCTTAGCATTGCCTTCCCTGAACCACGTCCTGTAACATCTATTCTAGATCGCCTCAGATATACAGATTAACTGAGCGTTGATTGCAATACCCAATAAAATGAAATAGATTATTACATATGTATATTCTGTCACGATGGTCGTTGAAATTGAACATACAATCTTACATGGTACCAAATGACTGAGTGGCTGGTGTTTGGCAGCTTGACGTCCTCTAGGTCAGGACAGGTCAGGACTCCGTCCCCCTGACTGGGGATCCGCACATCAGTGGGGACCACAGCAGCCTTCACACTACAACTAGAGTCGTTGTTACGTGGCGCCACCTCCATATGCACAGCTATTTTGGCACAAGATGTCCTGTTCCTGAGAGGGAAATGCGCACACACACACACACACACACACACACACACACACACACACAATCAAACGGACACGTACGCAGGCACACACAGTTATCACGTTGATCCGAACAAACTCAATACTTTCGTCAATCAGGGTTTTGGCGATACGACGCGCTGACACTTCCTGACGCCATCCGACAGATACGGGTGCAAATGTTGAACGTTTTATTTAGCTTCCTTCTCGAAGACAGTATTTGCTGGGTCGCGGGCATGGGTGGAACACGAAAAAAAAAAAGTCCTACCTCAGCATGCAGATGTACTGGCCGGTGTCTTCTGCAGTCGCAGGCTGTAACCACAGCAGTTCCCTTTCCTTGCTGAGTCTCTGGTCGCGGTGGCGGAAGTCAATTGGCTGCTCCAGATCCTGGCCAGCAGCCACGCGGTACCACACCAGGTTAAGGCCCGCGGCCTGTGCCGAACTGTAGTTGTAGACGGTGGGATGTGAGAAAAGAGGACAGGAAAGCCAACCCGCCTCCCCTTCCATCACCCGCACGGCACGGTTGCCCGACTCACCCCAGTCGTGGCATTGGGACACTGAGCGAGGAAAAGAGGGATTACTGTAGGCAAACAAAAACACTTTTGGGGTACAATTTTCCTCATTCTTGAACACAAGTACATTCATGTTTTTTCAAATGGGCTGACGTTTTAATCCGTAGCAACATTCTGCGTCTTAAGATGCTTGGCAGACAACCACACAATTTAGTATTCATTATTAAGTTATTGTTAACTAAATATAAAACGTAGTCACATATCTAGTATTATACTAGTTTGAAATTGCATTTCATCTTTAATTGAGACTTAAATATTTTTTATATTGCATTTTCATTTTCTCCTTTGCATTAACATTTGACTATTGTCCACTGTAAATATATAACATGTAATACGTGACAAAGCATTTTGATTTTATCGCAATTTTACAAATGCATTTTCCTTCGAATATCGTGTCATACAACACTTACAGACATCGAAAATTAAAATGCGTTTGTGAAATTGAATCATTTGAATATAGTCCCTGACGGGCTTCCGTACTGCGAGCAGCATGTGTCGTGCTCATGGGTTAATTGCGTAAGTCATTAAACATGTGTTATCCTAGTTGTGTGTGAAATCTAGCGGTAACCTACAAATGTGTAGGTCCCATCCATTGCTTTTCAACAAATGCTTTTCCACTCAGTAGTTAATCATCTTCACAAACCATTATTCAAATGTGCAAGACGCTCGGGCTAATGTAAATAACACTCACACACGCACGCACGCACGTGCACGCACACACACGCACGCATCAAAGTAGAGAAATAGAAAACGTTTTCGATGGATGGATAATGATCAGGAACATTCCTATTTGCATGTGGTAATTAAAGATGGTGCAGTAAAATGCCTGGATACAGTTCTTAGCTCGATATCCCACAAATCCCAAAAGGTAACCATGCTTTTCCAAAAGGTAACCAAGGCTAACTAGTAGGCTATATCGTATAACGATTAATGTTTAGTTGGGTGTCACATTTTCGGATACACCATCAAAAATTGTATCCCATAGTATGTTGTATTTTGGAACAATAGACTCAGGATGGGGAGGAAGGAGATGTGTAGCACAGCTGATAGTGATGGGTCTCTAGTACCATACTATAGCTAGCAGTGTAGCACAGCTGATAGTGATGGGTCTCTAGTACCATACTATAGCTAGCAGTGTAGCACAGCTGATAGTGATGGGTCTCTAGTACCATACTATAGCTAGCAGTGTAGCACAGCTGATAGTGATGGGTCTCTAGAACCATACTATAGCTAGCAGTGTAGCACAGCTGATAGTGATGGGTCTCTAGTACCATACTATAGCTAGCAGTGTAGCACAGCTGATAGTGATGGGTCTCTAGTACCATACTATAGCTAGCAGTGTAGCACAGCTGATAGTGATGGGTCTCTAGTACCATACTATAGCTAGCAGTGTAGCACAGCTGATAGTGATGGGTCTCTAGAACCATACTATAGCTAGCAGTGTAGCACAGCTGATAGTGATGGGTGTCTAGTACCATACTATAGCTAGCAGTGTAGCACAGCTGCTAGTGATGGGTCTCTAGTACCATACTATAGCTAGCAGTGTAGCACAGCTGATAGTGATGGGTGTCAAGTACCATACTATAGCTAGCAGTGTAGCCCAGCTGATAGTGATGGGTCTCTAGTACCATACTATAGCTAGCAGTGTAGCACAGCTGATAGTGATGGGTGTCTAGTACCATACTATAGCTAGCAGTGTAGCACAGCTGATAGTGATGGGTCTCTAGTACCATACTATAGCTAGCAGTGTAGCACAGCTGATAGTGATGGGTGTCTAGTACCATACTATAGCTAGCAGTGTAGCACAGCTGATAGTGATGGGTCTCTAGTACCATAGCTATAGCTGATAGTGATGGGCAGTAGTAGCACAGCTGATAGTGATGGGTCTCTAGTACCATAATATAGCTAGCAGTGTAGCACAGCTGATAGTGATGGGCTAGTACCATACTATAGGGTAGCACAGCTGATAGCGATGGGTCTACAGTACCATACTATAGCTAGCAGTGTAGCACAGCTGATAGCGACAGGTCTCTAGTACCATACTGTAGCTAGCAGTGTAGCACAGCTGATAGTGTTGGGTCTCTAGTACCATACTAAAGCTAGCAGTACTATGTAGTGGTATGTTTCTGTAAAAGGATAGTGGTAGGGGGGCTATGCTGGGCTGCACAGCAGTTTTCCGGTAATTGCCCTGTCAGATTCTCACAGCGAGCGTATTAGTCTTCCTATTAAAAGGTCTCTACATGCAAGCACCCCTGTGGAACGTTACAAATGAATCCGTACTGGAACCATCCATTTCCTCTCTCGCCGAGGGACTAAGTTTTAATCGGACCCATTTTTAAGGTGACGCAAACAGAAACAGAGGACCTGCATGTGTCCATTTGCAGAGAAGCACCCATGGTAAATGCTCTGGAACCGACATCAGGGGTCACGTCCAGCATACCTAACACGATAAGACCACCCTACAAATTTTGCCTGTCACAAAGAAACAACTGATATTATCACCAGTTGAATATCTTATGTATTAATTAATCTGAAACTACAACGGGACAGCTCCTCTTTAAAGAGATGGATCGGGATCTAGAATCAGAGTGTGGTGATGGACAGACAGGGCTGGTTCAGGGGTGTGGAGATGGACAGACAGGGCTGGTTCAGGGGTGTGGAGATGGACAGACAGGACTGGTTCAGGGGTGTGGAGATGGACAGACAGGGCTGGTTCAGGGGTGTGGAGATGGACAGGACTGGTTCAGGGGTGTGGAGATGGACAGACAGGACTGGTTCAGGGGTGTGGAGATGGACAGACAGGGCTGGTTCAGGGGTGTGGAGATGGACAGACAGGACTGGTTCAGGGGTGTGGAGATGGACAGACAGGGCTGGTTCAGGGGTGTGGAGATGGACAGACAGGGCTGGTTCAGGGGTGTGGAGATGGACAGACAGGACTGGTTCAGGGGTGTGGAGATGGACAGACAGGGCTGGTTCAGGGGTGTGGAGATGGACAGACAGGGCTGGTTCAGGGGTGTGGAGATGGACAGACAGGGCTGGTGGGCCTGAAGATGCTTCTGTTGGGTCTTGCACCAGGCAGGGACAACTGATTTAGTATCAATGGTTTGTCTGCATTTATTAAATGTCAACTGAAACTAATGTACACACAGCAAATTTTCTGTGAAGATATTAAGTAACTAATGTCAATGGAGCAAGAGTAGCCTATTTCACAATGGACTAAACTAACAGGTAATTTACACAACTCGCAGACTACACCTACCTACCTATAATTATAATGGCTGCAACACCCGACCTATCAAATCTCCTAGCTCGCTGCGACAGGACATGTTCCCATGGGAACAATGTGCTAAACACTTTGCTTTATTGATATGGTCGCCTCCTTTATTGGTACAATTTTTTTATTTATAGTTCCAAAAACACCCGACCGAGTTGCGATTGAAGCAGCCCATGTAGCCAATATAGAAAAAATAAAGCATTTGCAACACCCTCTAAACTGTCAGGAAAAACGGGCGCTAAGAATTTAAAAAACATATAGCAAACAGTCTAAATATGATAAAATACCAATTGTACTGGAAATGAATAAACAACACACCGCATGTACAGTCCCTGACAAAAGTCTTGTCGCTTGTGTACAAATTGACCTGAAGTGCCGCTGAAATATATTTCTAATCAAGATGTTTTTACAAGAAATGGCTCATTTTAATCCCAACAGCTTTTGTAATAATGTTTCAGTGCAAAATTAAACTGTCAAAAAGTATTCTAATATTCACAGCTTGGTAAAGCCCATTGAGTCAATTTTTGCAAAGACATAAGTGTTGTCGCCTTGTCATATGAGCTTCACCTGTGACTAATAATGGATCAATTAGGTCTCAGGTGTGTATAAAAACAACCACAGTACACTGGACCTTCACATCAACTGCAACTAGACCTCTGCAAACATGCCTAAGATTCACCCTGAGACTAAAGTTTTGATTATCAAGAGGCTGAAAACCAGATCCACTGCTGATGTGGCAGACACCTTCAATGTGTCTCAGCGTCAAGTACAGAGGATAAAAAAAACATCTGAAGACACTGGAGACGTTTTTGACAAGCCCAGGTCAGGCAGACCCCTCAAGACAACTGCTCGAGAGGACCGTTTGTTGGCTCGAAAATCCAAGGCCAGCCCATTTTCCACTGCAGCAGAGCTCCACGAGACCTGGTCACCTGAAGTCCCTGTTTCAACCAGAACAGTTTGTCGGATTCTGTCTCAAAATGGCCTCCATGGTCGAATCAGTGCCCAGAAGCCAGCCCTAAACAAAAGACAATTGAAAAACCGTGTTGCATTTCCAAGGCCCACAGCCTCCTAAAAGGATGGACGCTGGAAAAGTGGAAGAAGGTGGATTTTTCAGATGAATCTTCTGTTGAATTACACCACAGTCACCGCAAATATTGCAGGACACCTACTGGAGCCCGCATGGATCCGAGATTCACCCAGAAAACAATTTTGGTGGCGGAAAAATCATGGTCTGGGGTTACTTCCAGTATGGGGGTGTGCAAGAGATCTGCAGGGTGGAAGGCAACATCAATAGTCTAAAATACCAAGAAATCTTAGCTACCTCTTATATTCCCATCCATAAAATAGGACAAATTCTGCAGCAGGATGTTGCACCATCACATACTTCCATCTCCACATCAAAGTTCCTCAAGGTGAAGAAGATCAAGATGCTCCAGGATTGGCCAGCCCAGTCACCAGACATAAACATCATTGAGCATATGTGGGGTAGGATGAAAGAGGAAGCATGGAAGACGAAACCAAAGTATATTGATGAACTCTGGGAGGCATGCAAGACTGCTTTCTTTGCTATTCCTGATGACTTCATCAATAAATTGTATGAATCCTTGCCAAACCGCATGGATGCAGTCCTTCAAGCTCATGGAAGTCATACAAGATATTCAATTTGGACCTAACAGCACCACTTCTTAATTTGCTGACATATTTTTGTATTTGCAGTAAATGTGTTGAATTTCTGTATAGGCGACAAAACTTTTGTCTTGCCAAAATTTTACCTTTCTGTCTTGATTAAATGATACATCTTTTTTTCAGTGAAACTAATTCATTTCTGTGGATTAAACATCATTTGGGAAGGTTTTCGATTTTCATATGAGTTATTTCTAACACCAATTGATTAATTAAAAGTCTGGTTAATAGCAGGTGTTTCTAGAAAATAGATAAGCGACAAGACTTTTGTCAGGGACTGTAGAGTAGTGTTTATAAAAACCAGGAGAATCTATGCCTTATGTTCACTTTCTGCATATTACTGCAAGTGGTCAATATCTCTACTAGAACCTATAGCTGACACAATTTACAACGTATAGTGAGTGGCAAAAAGAGACAGAAATTGACAGAATTGGTTTATGCAATCACAAACGTAAATACACTTTTAACCCTTTCCTGGATTCCCAAAGCCAAATCAACATGAAGTTTCAGACACATTGAATCGGGCCAGTTTGGCACTATCATAATAAATGTGAGAAACATCATGTGAAGTGGACTATAATTAGCTTTTCAAAGTTGTTCTGTAGCGGTTACATCCAACATTTTACATGTAATTCCTTAGGAGATTTGTGGTAGCGTAATACAGACCGACCGTACTGGACTGAGTTTCAGTTGAAGCAGCCTGTCCTAGTCCCATGATGAAATGAGAGAGAGCCAGGTATGCTGTGATGAAAAAGGCCCTAGAGACAGAGGGGGACATCATTATCATACGTTAGCATCAGTTTAGTCAATAACTCAACTATTAATTACGCACGCATTGATTACACACTCAGTCAGTTCTGTCACACTCTGGTGAGGGCAACTAGACGAAACGACATAGTCATGAGAAGCGGAGACTGGGGGGGAGAGAAATATGGGGAGATTAAAATTAAAAGATAAAGCAAAAGAGGCATTGAGAGAAGAGAGACAGACAGCGGGGAGAGAGATTGGAAGGGAAGAATATGAAGACAGATCGGGACAAGATAGGGACTGTGAGACGTTGAGGGAAAGGGGACAAAAACTGCTGAAAAGGAGACAAGATATAAAAAGGAGAAGAGAGAGAGATAGGGAAAGTGAAGTGAAGGAGATTGTAAAGTAAAGAGCGAGAAGCATTTGAGAACTGGGGTGGGGTGGGTAAAAAATGACAGTGATCTGCTGCGCATGACAGGACTGTGGTGGGTAATGGCCTCCACGCTTCAATATTAGAGAGCCATACAGACTGAGTCTGTGCCCGCAAGAATGGCCGTATGGCTACATGAACTCAGAAACAACAACGAGATGTATATAACGAAAAGGAGTGTTTATCCAGGAGAAATAGTTCCCCCTCATTGCATTCTAAAATGAAACACACTGACGAGAAATTAAGGCGTTTGATGTGAACTACAATATTGGATACAATGTATTTACATTTTTTGACTGGGCTCGTTAGGGTAATTTCTGCTTCACTACTCTCCTTATGTGATTGCCATAAATGACTTTGTTAGGGCTAGTTGCCGTTTGGCTGGAAACAATGGCAACGCATGCCTGAATCGGAATAGAATCAAAGCTAAATGACAGGATCAATGGAGGGATGTTTGCAAATAAGTCACCGAATTACTTAAAGGCAGACTTGCATCGGTATTGTACATTAATTGAATTCTGCATCCTCAAGAGCGCTCATTACGTGTCTGAAAGAAAATCAAATTATCCACTAAGATCAATATTGCGCTTTTCTTTTGTCCTCTGACCAGATCATACAACAGCGAGACTAACGTCAATGTTTCAATTTGGCAATAGCTTAACCATGTACCAATAGAATGTGATAAATAGAGGTTGATGTTGTCAAAACAGAAAAAAAACATCAAAATGATTCAATCAAATAAAAATAAAACAGTTTACACTACACATAAGAAATGTTTTTTTTTGCACTGCAAAAGTATCCCTGTTTAAATTAATTGATAGTCATGCAGTAACATAACAATGTTATATTACTAAATTAGAAAATGGATCTTTATTGTAGTCCTTGTGTTCCCTCTCCTCAGGTCTCTTTCTCAAAACTCATTGGATAAGAAAGCCAGAGGTCCCTCCACTCTGAGGTTCTTCAACGGGAATTAAGCTAATTATTTGGGCTAAATTTAAAACTGGTTAAACTGATTGACTTGCTGGGACACTGGCAATTTAGATCTTGAATACATTTCCAGTTGGGAATTGGTTATATTGTTGATTATGGAGTTTAATTAACAACATAGAAGTGCATTATCAAAGTGGGGTAAATTAATCCCAGTGTTTGTATAAAGAATAACATTATAAGCCTGCATTATCGGTGTATAGGCGGGAATTCCACAATGGTGCAATCAGGATATTTCTATCTTTGAGTTTAGTTAAAAAAAAATTTAAGACTAAACAAAATACCTGTCCAGAAATGTTTATTATGTCATAAATGTCCTCATAAAATAATGTTAAAGCTTGGAATGTATGGCTTATTAAATGAAGCATAATAGTGATTTTATTTATAGATAACACCCACATAAACAACATATTGCATACACAGTATGTAAAACTTAAACTCTCAGAATGCTATAAAGACTTTAAGTGGCCTGTAATCCAAAATCATACACTCCAACACACTCCAATAAATATTGTCCATTGGGACTTTTGGCATAGTTGATCATCAACACCGCAAACTACACACACTAGTGTTACACATTTCAGATATGCACACAGTTCAAGTTCCAACATTTAGAAAGTAGAACAGGGTCAGCATCTAAACCCAGGACCCTATAGCACATTACCAGACCAGAGTTAAATGTGTGGAGCCACATAACCAGACCAGAGTTAAATGTGTGGACCCTAATAGCACATAACCGGACCAGAGTTAAATGTGTGGACCCTAATAGCACATAACCAGACCAGAGTTAAATGTGTGGACCCTAATAGCACATAACCAGACCAGAGTTAAATGTGTGGACCCTAATAGCACATAACCAGACCAGAGTTAAATGTGTGGACCCTAATAGCACATAACCGGACCAGAGTTAAATGTGTGGACCCTAATGGCACATAACCGGACCAGAGTTAAATGTGTGGACCCTAATAGCACATAACCAGACCAGAGTTAAATGTGTGGACCCTAATAGCACATAACCAGACCAGAGTTAAATGTGTGGACCCTAATAGCACATAACCAGACCAGAGTTAAATGTGTGGAACCTAATAGCACATAACCAGACCAGAGTTAAATGTGTGGACCCTAATAGCACATCAATGGACAACCTGATATTCCAACCAATGCCTTATGCATAATGAACAGCTCATGATTATAGTCCCAATTCGTTTAACACATGCATGCAACTGGTACGACAGTCATGCTGAATGCACATATGTGTGGGTAATGTACTTACATGTTCCTAGGTCCAGCTGTTCTGTGTCCCGGGCACGGGCGCGCGCGGTGACAGGACAGACCGCGTGCACGTGCAGTCTGTCGCAGGGCGAGGTGGTGACAGTTCTGCAGAGGGACACTGATAAACTTACGATCAGTACAGAACAGAGGTACACTGGGCTGGACCAGGACACTACTGGATGTACGGGATCTGTCAGAACCGGATAGGAATTGATATGTTACTCTTGTGAACTCTTGAGATACAGCAGGGTAGTAGAGATGATAATATTTATCTATAATATTTAAAGCCAGCAGACATAAACTAATTAGAGATCACTAAAGAAAAAAATCTGTTCTGTGCGACCTGTCCCTATAGAGTAACTAAAGTAAGTAAAGTTAAATGACTGTTAAATAACTATAATGTTAATCTGAATTCAGTCTAGACGCCATTCTGTCATCTAGATTTCACATAAACTAGTATATCGGAGTATACCTACAGTCTTTAAGTGATGCCACGGCAAATCGAAACTTATAAGCACATATTTTTGTTATTCCCCTTAGTAGTGCTGCTCTCATACTGAGGAAGGAAGTGACTGTACCAATGTTTAGCTCCTCCCTAGTCGGAAAACCCAAGTTGTGCAATAGCTATGTGGGTGGATCCGGGTGTACGATTGGTTCATAGAGAACGGAATAAATTTACATGTCGTTGACGGTTTGCGGATTTTTCTAATTTGGAGATGTTAGAACCGAAATTCAGAACAGCAGTACTGTCTGGGTAGACGCGGATAGGGGAACTCCGTCCTCCTCAGACGTCATCAACCCTCCCCTTGTCAGGCGTCACCCCTCCCCTGGTTAGGCGTCACCCCTCCCCTTGTCAGGCGTCACCCCTCCCCTGGTCAGGCATCACCCCTCCCCTGGTCAAACGCCACCCGTCACTTGGTCAAGTGTTTGTCTTTCCTGGTCAAGTGTGTGTCTCTCCGGTTGAACATCTCCTGTTTATGTTTCATGTATTCTGCTGGTCAATCGTCAGCCCTCCCCTTAATTGTTAATCTTCAGTCGTCCTTTAATCAATTAGCAGCTCTCCTCTTGTCAATCGACAGCACTACTCAATTGTCAGTCCTCCTCTAGTAGTCAAACGTCTGCCCTGTATCATCTGCACAGCCATGGTAGTCAATGTTGTGGTTCTGTATAATTTGACCCAGATGTATAGAGATTGAACAGAAGCGAAATAGCAATTATTATTTGTGTAAACGGATTTGATGAATGGAACTTCTTTCTGATTTAGAGGACAGGTGAGTGACAAGGAGAGAGGACAGGTTTGTGGCGAGGAGAGAGGACGAAGTGAAGAGGGTAAAATGACTACAGAGAAATTTGATGAGGAGAGAGGACAGGTTTGTGGTGAGGAGAGAGGACTAGTGGTGATGAGAGAAGACGGTTAAGTGAATAGAGAGGAAAGTGATGAGGACAAGTTAGTGGTAAGGAGGGGGGACTGGTTTGTGGTGAGGAGAGAGGACTTGTGACTGGTGTGAAGAGAAGATGGTTAAGTGAGAAGAGAGGAAAGTGATGAGAGAGAACAGGTGAGCAAAAAGGAGAGTGTGGAGGCAAGCTAAGAGGAGAGAATGACAGGTGAGTGATGAGGAGGACATTTGTCCAACTGTCCACACACACACAAACACACACACACACACGCACACACACACACACATTAACATTTTGGTTTCACTTCATTCGCCACCGTGCGACAGCCTGGTCCTTCTGACACAAAGATGAACTAGATGCGCCATCTACTGGTCAATAGGCGATCAGCCTATTTCTCTGATTGCTGCAAGCAAAAATAATCCCAAATGTATTTTTGACAGTTTTGCAACAGGGGCGGCTCCAGCCAATTTTGATTGGGGGGGCAATGAGGGGTCCTGGTCATTTCAAGGGGGGTCTCATGAAAACCAACAAAAAATACAGTGGACATAGCTAATAACTGCATATTACTGATACTAAACAACAAAAACACAGCATATAAACTACTTTGTTTTTAATTAATCAATTGCAGTTTGCGAACAATATGCTCAAACTTTAATTGCCATAGCCACACCGATGGCAGAAAACATATTTACAAAATAGTATCTATTCTCATACTCTCACCACCTTTTGATTGCCCTCCTTCTGTCTAGTCTCCTCCTGTCCTCTCCTCTCCTCTCTTACTCTCCAGTCTCCTCCTGTCCTCTTCTCTCCTCTCTTACTCTCCAGTCTCCCCTGTCCTCTTCTCTCCTCTCTTACTCTCCAGTCTCCTCCTGTCCTCTTCTCTCCTCTCTTACTCTCCAGTCTCCTCCTGTCCTCTTCTCTCCTCTCTTACTCTCCAGTCTCCTCCTGTCCTCTTCTCTCCTCTCTTACTCTCCAGTCTCCTCCTGTCCTCTTCTCTCCTCTCTTACTCTCCCGTCTCCTCCTGTCCTCTTCTCTCCTCTCTTACTCTCCCGTCTCCTCCTGTCCTCTTCTCTCCTCTCTTACTCTCCAGTCTCCTCCTGTCCTCTTCTCTCCTCTCTTACTCTCCAGTCTCCTCCTGTCCTCTTCTCTCCTCTCTTACTCTCCAGTCTCCTCCTGTCCTCTTCTCTCCTCTCTTACTCTCCAGTCTCCTCCTGTCCTCTTCTCTCCTCTCTTACTCTCCAGTCTCCTCCTGTCCTCTTCTCTCCTCTCTTACTCTCCAGTCTCCTCCTGTCCTCTTCTCTCCTCTCTTACTCTCCAGTCTCCTCCTGTCCTCTTCTCTCCTCTCTTACTCTCTAGTCTCCTCCTGTCCTCTTCTCTCCTCTCTTACTCTCCTGTCTCCTCCTGTCCTCTTCTCTCCTCTCTTACTCTCCAGTCTCCTCCTGTCCTCTTCTCTCCTCTCTTACTCTCCAGTCTCCTCCTGTCCTCTTCTCTCCTCTCTTACTCTCCAGTCTCCTCCTGTCCTCTCCTCTCCTCTCTTACTCTCCAGTCTCCTCCTGTCCTCTTCTCTCCTCTCTTACTCTCCAGTCTCCTCCTGTCCTCTTCTCTCCTCTCTTACTCTCCAGTCTCCTCCTGTCCTCTTCTCTCCTCTCTTACTCTCCAGTCTCCTCCTGTCCTCTTCTCTCCTCTCTTACTCTCCAGTCTCCTCCTGTCCTCTTCTCTCCTCTCTTACTCTCCAGTCTCCTCCTGTCCTCTTCTCTCCTCTCTTACTCTCCTGTCTCCTCCTGTCCTCTTCTCTCCTCTCTTACTCTCCAGTCTCCTCCTGTCCTCTTCTCTCCTCTCTTACTCTCCTGTCTCCTCCTGTCCTCTTCTCTCCTCTCTTACTCTCCCGTCTCCTCCTGTCCTCTTCTCTCCTCTCTTACTCTCTAGTCTCCTCCTGTCCTCTTCTCTCCTCTCTTACTCTCCAGTCTCCTCCTGTCCTCTTCTCTCCTCTCTTACTCTCCAGTCTCCTCCTGTCCTCTTCTCTCCTCTCTTACTCTCCAGTCTCCTCCTGTCCTCTTCTCTCCTCTCTTACTCTCCAGTCTCCTCCTGTCCTCTTCTCTCCTCTCTTACTCTCCAGTCTCCTCCTGTCCTCTTCTCTCCTCTCTTACTCTCCAGTCTCCTGTCCTCTTCTCTCCTCTCTTACTCTCCAGTCTCCTCCTGTCCTCTTCTCTCCTCTCTTACTCTCCAGTCTCCTCCTGTCCTCTTCTCTCCTCTCTTACTCTCCAGTCTCCTCCTGTCCTCTTCTCTCCTCTCTTACTCTCCAGTCTCCTCCTGTCCTCTTCTCTCCTCTCTTACTCTCCAGTCTCCTCCTGTCCTCTTCTCTCCTCTCTTACTCTCCAGTCTCCTCCTGTCCTCTTCTCTCCTCTCTTACTCTCCAGTCTCCTCCTGTCCTCTTCTCTCCTCTCTTACTCTCCAGTCTCCTCCTGTCCTCTTCTCTCCTCTCTTACTCTCCAGTCTCCTCCTGTCCTCTTCTCTCCTCTCTTACTCTCCAGTCTCCTCCTGTCCTCTTCTCTCCTCTCTTACTCTCCAGTCTCCTTCTGTCCTCTCCTCTCTTACTCTCCAGTCTCCTCCTGTCCTCTTCTCTCCTCTCTTACTCTCCAGTCTCCTCCTGTCCTCTTCTCTCCTCTCTTACTCTCCAGTCTCCTCCTGTCCTCTTCTCTCCTCTCTTACTCTCCAGTCTCCTCCTGTCCTCTTCTCTCCTCTCTTACTCTCCAGTCTCCTCCTGTCCTCTTCTCTCCTCTCTTACTCTCCAGTCTCCTCCTGTCCTCTTCTCTCCTCTCTTACTCTCCAGTCTCCTCCTGTCCTCTTCTCTCCTCTCTTACTCTCCAGTCTCCTCCTGTCCTCTTCTCTCCTCTCTTACTCTCCAGTCTCCTCCTGTCCTCTTCTCTCCTCTCTTACTCTCCAGTCTCCTGTCCTCTTCTCTCCTCTCTTACTCTCCAGTCTCCTCCTGTCCTCTTCTCTCCTCTCTTACTCTCCAGTCTCCTCCTGTCTTCTTCTCTCCTCTCTTACTCTCCAGTCTCCTCCTGTCCTCTTCTCTCCTCTCTTACTCTCCAGTCTCCTCCTGTCCTCTTCTCTCCTCTCTTACTCTCCAGTCTCCTCCTGTCCTCTTCTCTGCTCCTCTTACTCTCCAGTCTCCTCCTGTTCTCTTCTCTCCTCTCTTACTCTCCAGTCTCCTCCTGTCCTCTTCTCTCCTCTCTTACTCTCCAGTCTCCTCCTGTCCTCTTCTCTCCTCTCTTACTCTCCAGTCTCCTCCTGTCCTCTTCTCTCCTCTCTTACTCTCCAGTCTCCTCCTGTCCTCTTCTCTCCTCTCTTACTCTCCAGTCTCCTCCTGTCCTCTTCTCTCCTCTCTTACTCTCCTGTCTCCTCCTGTCCTCTTCTCTCCTCTCTTACTCTCCAGTCTCCTCCTGTCCTCTTCTCTCCTCTCTTACTCTCCAGTCTCCTCCTGTCCTCTTCTCTCCTCTCTTACTCTCCAGTCTCCTCCTGTCCTCTTCTCTCCTCTCTTACTCTCCAGTCTCCTCCTGTCCTCTTCTCTCCTCTCTTACTCTCCAGTCTCCTCCTGTCCTCTTCTCTCCTCTCTTACTCTCCAGTCTCCTCCTGTCCTCTTCTCTCCTCTCTTACTCTCCAGTCTCCTCCTGTCCTCTTCTCTCCTCTCTTACTCTCCAGTCTCCTCCTGTCCTCTTCTCTCCTCTCTTACTCTCCAGTCTCCTCCTGTCCTCTTCTCTCCTCTCTTACTCTCCAGTCTCATCCTGTCCTCTTCTCTCCTCTCTTACTCTCCAGTCTCCTCCTGTCCTCTTCTCTCCTCTCTTACTCTCCAGTCTCATCCTGTCCTCTTCTCTCCTCTCTTACTCTCCAGTCTCCTCCTGTCCTCTCTTTCTGTTTCTAGAATTAAGCAGGGCTCGCCCTCCACTGCAACGGGTATATTTTCACTCCTATTGCTATAATTTCGGTCTGCTCTCAATTTTTTTTGAGGTATGACAAAGCGATCCATTTTTAGCTTCAAACTAACTGTAGTGTGTAGCAGCTCTAGAGGTCTGCTACCCGACCCGAGCCCGATGGGGCCAGAAAAATGTTGCGGCAGCGCCTTGAACGCAATGACGCAAGGCACAGCGACGTTCGCGAGGGCAGCGACGTTCATGGGGTGTCACAGTGATTCTTATGTTTATATTTTTTATACATGTTTATCATTTTTAAATGTCGAATAAATTATTAATTATTATTATTCTGCGCAGTTTGAAGAGAAACATTTTAAATCTGTATTTATATAATTGTTTTAATCAGGAAGGAGGTGGGGGATCAAATGGGGGGTCAAGGCGTTTTTTGGGAGGGTCTTGAGACCCCCCCTGGCGCCGCCGGTGTTTTGCAAAACTAACTTCAAAGCAATGTTTAACTAGTGAAGTTGGTCTTCACTTTAGCAATGATGAATACATGAACTACTTTGATTAAAAAATATTCCACATTAGAAAACAAATAGCAAACTGTACTTTATTTTGCAAAAGTTCGCAAAAACGTTGTTTTCCTGAGAGTTAACAGAGCTGCCCTGACCTAGTGCCATTAGTGACCCTTGACATATTGATGAAATATTTAATTAAAGGGAAATACACATACATCAAATGTTATATACATACTCACAAATGCTTACAATTGTACAAATCAATCTTTGCATGGAGAAATGACACTAAACTGACAATTCGTCCACATGTGGGAGAGATATTACTCATGTATTGAATGCTTGTTTTTGTCTTTGATGTAGCTAAGTTAACCTTTCCTGCATATGAGGAAGTGGTATGAAGAGGGTACAACCCGCTATCTTGAGCTTTCACACAGCTGCCTTTCATTGTCAGACCTTTATTGTAATAATTTCCCAAGCCAAGAAAGCATTATAGTTTAGTGCATTAATTTGCAACCATTAATGTCACGTCTGAAAAGCATTAATGTCACGTCTGAAAGAGGACAAATAAGAGTGAAGCCAGGCGCAGGAATTAGTGGGTAATCGTACTTCGTTTAACCTCGACCGGAGAAAACAAAAAGCTACAGTGGGTATAAAAACTCTACACACCCCTGTTAATACAGACACATGCATTTAATCAAGGTCTTCTAACTACCAAATGTACTAAATGCAATGCAACTTAATTCAAAGCTTTACTTTAGGTATTATTTGCAATATCTGCATCATTACAATTGATGTAAAAATTAAAGGCTGTTATATAGAATGTGTGTCTAATCTAGTTTATTCACAAATTAAAAGGGGGAAATCTTTTGTAATTTCCAAGTATCAAAAATTCTCCTTAGTTCACTCAACTTCTGTTTGAGTGAGAAAACAATAATTGACTAATTAGGAAATCATTGTGAATTGCTTTTCAATATTTTTTGACATCAGAAAATATAGTTTTTATGGCTTTCGTAAGCTGGTCGGCCAACGGCAAATGTAAAACTTGCAAATGTTAGTTTGAACGTGTTGCTTTAATTGAAATCCCCATTACAACATATTCAATGATAAATCATCTGAAGCAGCCCTGTCACTGGTAAGGTCTGGTGCTTTCCTAGTGACCCAGCTAGTGCCTGATTGGAGACGGAGAGTCTTGAACAGGGTGGTCCTGAAGGACTTACAGAGGAAGAAGTAGATGAGAGGGTCCAGACTGACATTAACGGTTGAAATCCACAAGGTTATCTTCTTAGTGATCCGTAAGGCACTTTTATTGCAGCTGACTGTCGAGGTTACCTGAAGTTCAGTGTAGGGTATACGAATGGCATGGTAGGGCACAAAACACACCAGAAAAACAACCAGAACCGAAAACACGCGCACATTGGTCCTATACATCCTATTGTCGTTATTGCTCCCAGAATTTCTGTACGATTGAATAACCTTCCTCGTTATGCACACGTAGCAGAAACAAGTAAGAACGCAGCTCAACCAAAATATCGAGTTATTGAATAGAATCACGCCGTGGTGAAAATCCTGTCCTGTCTGACTTTTCATTTTCATGCAGAAGTCGAACGTATTGTTCGCCGGGTCCTGATTTGTCAGGACGACAGTTGGAATGAGTTCAGATGCCGACAGCGCCACCCAGAAGAAGGCAGACATTACTTTGCTGAAGACCAGTTTCTGACCCAACACCATGCCACGGGGCTTGACAATCTTGAAGAAGCGGTCCAGGCTAATCAGGGCCAGTAGTATGATGCTCATGTACATACAGAAATAGAAAACAACATCGGAGTAGCGACAGCAGAAAGCTTTTAAAGCCAGAGGAGCGCTGGGCATGTCATTGGCTGCTTTTAAAGGGATGGCCAGGGTCATGAGGAGGTCAGCAGCCACTAGGTTCTTCAGATACACTATGAAGTTGGATGTTGAGTGCAGGTGCCAACAGACCCAGACTGCTACTCCATTCATGATGAGGGCCAGGATGAATAGCAGACAGTGGAGGATTCTCATTGTTTGATCAATGGCGTCTTCATTAAAGCCACAGTCCAGCGGTGGGTGAAGGGTCATTTTGGCTGAAAGTCGATGAATCTGCAAAATGAAGTAAGCCGTTTGAATGCCGTGCAAACATTTGACGGACAATAATAAATTCATAAGTGACGTAACATAATTTCATTTTCAAGTGTACCTTTAGAGAAATGGGAGATCATTAGTAGGAATGTTTTTAAAATATAAAGCACTTTAGATATTTGTCAAGCCTACAACCTATATTTTTGTAGCTTACTGTATGACAGAATTACAATGGTACATTGTAAAAAAAAAAAGTAAAAATAAAATTATTATTTGTGATATAAATCCTCAATTCCAGATGGGTTTGATTGACATGGAGTTTATAGCTTGGAAAACAATAACATGAAATGTATGTCAACATGCATAGATGTCTTCAGTAAATACGCCTGGTTTCAGGTGTTGACATACTAAAGCGCCATCGAGGTAATCCATGCATTGGAAGACATAACAGACATGGGGAAGGAATCTTTTAATTCACATTTTAAAATGTTAATGAAGTCATCTACGTTTTGTCGTTCACATCAAAGTTGTCCAGCTGGCAGATATTGTCTATGTATGCTGCCAACTTGTTGATGTTAACAAACTGCTCCGAGTCAAGTGATGGTAACATATTGAACACTCTAAACACCAACTAATGCTCAGAAATTGCATGTTAAACACATTTATAACAAAATCAATGTCAAAATAGTTTGCTGATAAGACTATGAAAGCTGAAAGAAAACAACAAGCAACATGTACAATTTCTATACCTCATTCGGCTGGCCGGTTAACCACTAATACCACACAAAAACAAGAATGTACGCACATAGTCCCCCATTGGAAACATGTTACTATACTTAACATTAGCTCTGGGTAATAGTTCATATCTGCCCAGAAACATATATGTCATGCACCACAAAACCCCCTTGCTACAGTCACATGACTAACACATTCATTTTAGGGCCCCTTAAAAAAACAAGCTACCAATGTGTGATCAAAAAAACATTAGCATACATGAAAACATACAGCATAAGGGTTAGGGGTTACCTTTTTACATTAACACAAATGTAGCCACACAAACCTGTGAGCTGTAACACCCACCAGAGAGTCAATATATTAACACAAGCGCCAAAAAACTATTATTAGCATAACATTAGCATATACCTCATGAGAAAGTAAGCAGGAACCTTCATAACCTGGTCACAAGTGTCACTGATTAGGCACAATTGGTAGCTGTTTCAGTGTAATGTATATGTTGACATAATGCATAATAAAGGGTCTTCTCAAGAGTAAAGGCCTTCTGTATTATGCCACATCCTTTTTACAACTTTCTTCTTGCCATCAGTGACAAGGAGCCTGTGGCATACACTCCTACTCCCGGACAATGATACCTGAAAAAAAAACATTCTCTGCTGTCTTTTATTTTCCCAAACAGTTGTTTTGGCATGCCTAATGTTTTGAATCTTGAATCAATTTGTACTGATTCTTCCTCCTCACAATGGCCATATTGAATTGCATTGAAACTACCGTACGTTGGTCCTCATGTTGTCAGATACCAGACAAATACAGCTGCTCTTTTGTGTACACACTTACAATGCAAACCCATATCGGCACATGTCTGATAAGACACAGCACTTAAGACAACATGTTTTGGTACCTATTCATGGGATGTTAGGATTACAGTTAGGACGTAATTTCTGGGTGCTAGGATAAGCACATTTCGAAAAGTTCCATAAAGGCTTTTTAAATGTACATTGGGGAACCAGATTTGTAACACAATAACATATTTTTGAAATGAATAATTAAAATGATGAAAAAATTGATTGCCCAACTATTCAATAAACAACTATATTTTAACGTGTATTTTTTTTCTTTCATTTCACAATAGTGTAATGCATTTACTTTGCTATATATTTTTTGACAAACGGTTGTTAATGTAATCTTAAAGCATTGTTCATAAATAGTACCAACATGTGTTTCTGGTTGTGTTTACTAAAAACCTAGACTAGTCCAATCCAAAATATTGCCTATACTTAAAAATAGACGCAAAAGACACAGTATGGTTCATTTCCCTTGTGTAAACTCAGAGATCATGGCAATTACAAAAAACAATTGAAGAAGAAATTAAATGATAATTGCATTCAGTGAAAATAGCAGGCCAATTGAACATTACGTAATAGGTAATATTATAAGTGTAAGACAGGTACTCACCAGATGCTGACAATAGTAAAAAATGAATCTTTGCGTGGAGGAATGTCACTATGCTGTCTATTCATACATATAAAAACTAGATATATGTGCAAAGTATTGATGCTTGCTCCGTTTCTGACAAGGTTAAATGAACCCTTCCTGGATATGGGGAAGTGGTGAGATGCTGGTGTACCTCAGCTCTGTCTTTAGCATTCACTCTGCTGAAAACAACTGACTTACATTTACACTTTCATGATACCAACCTATTCTGGACAGTATGACGATTCTGGACAACCCCAAGTTTGGACAGTATGGAACATGCAAAAAAAACTATCAATAAAAAGAGTAATTTGAAGATTAAATTCACTCTGTACTATATTGACAACACATTATTAACAAACAATTTGTTGTTATACTTTGTGAATTTAATTTAGATATTTTCAAATCTGATGACTGCAACACTGTCCGAAAAAGTTTGGGCAGTCGTCTGTTGGTCCCTTAAAAAGACGACATCTGGATAGCAGCATGAAAGTATATTTGACTCAGTGGTTCTGGTCCAACATGGGTCGGAGCCTACACTTTGCCACAGTGGTATAGTTATCCTTGGCTGAGCAAGACACCTAACCCCAGCTGCTCCTGGCGAGCCTGCAGTCGCCGTGCATGGTAGACGCGGTCGTCAGTGTATGAATGAGTATGAATGTGAGGCAGGACCTGTAAAGCGCTTTGGATAAAAGCGCTATATAAAAGCACAGCATTTATTTATCCAGGTTTCCAGAGTGTACCGATTCATATATATGAATTAATGTTCTTTAATTTTTTATTAATGTGATTGTCCTTTATCCTCATCTGTTCTGAAACAATGTGGATTGACATCATACTACTACTAACTACATGAGCTACTCATTTTGAACTTTGGAACAGCTAAAAACACATGCCCACAAGCAGTGAGCAAACCAAGCCTACAGTGACCACATAAAAAAAGAAATGCAAATAACCAGATTTGCCGTCTTGACAAAGACAATTTGACACCCCTGTGGTTATAAACCCATTGCTGAGTGTAAATGTCAGTTTTATATAGAGTACATCATTAAGAACCTGGCAATTTATTTTTATAATTGACCCCCTTTAACCTCTAGCTTTCAATGTATTAACCCAATAATGTGAGGTATCTTTTTCTCTCATAATGTATGGTTGAGGACACAAAAAATGAATGGGGAGGTTTCAGATGTTAATATGCTTTTAATATCCTGTAAATTATTAGTGTTAGTGCCGTGTTTACACATTATGTCATGGTAAGTATACAATTCTCTTTTTCTAGTTTCTAAACCCCCCAAAAAATATATTCAAACATATTCAAAGCAGTAGACAATATAAGTAGCTGTGCGTTTAAAGTGATATTTTGTTGGTTTCCCTTATTTTTGTGATAAATCACCCTATACAGTTGTTTTTGGTCTTTTTTGTTGAGATTCTGGGACCTTTGGAAACTTTGTGACCTTATGTGTATGCCTTTCCAAAGCATGTCCAATGAATTTACCACATGTGGACTCCAATCACGTTGTAGAAACACCTCAAGGATGATCGGCGTAAACAGCATATACCTAAGCTCAATTTCTAGTGTAGGATTTTGACGAGTTTCATTTCCTAGAATCAGGGAGTGGAGTCCTCCAGAGGGGTGCTGTTTGTGTTATGTTCCGCCCCCATGCCAGCAAGCCAGCTACAGGACCCAGGTGGGAGACGCAGTGTCTTGAAAAGGGTGGTCCTGAAGGACTTACAGAGGAAGAAGTAGATGAGAGGGTCCAGGAGAGAGTTGAGGGAGGACAGCCATAGTGTACTCTCCTTCAGCTGGAACAGGAACAGCTTGAGGTTGCAGTCGAATATGCGTGCCCTGGTCTGGCTCATAGTGTACGGCACACGGGCGAAGTGGAATGGCACAAAGCACAAAAAGAACACTGCCAGCACGAGGAAGACATTTGCACTTATTCTCCGAGGCTTGCCAGGACCATGCTTGCCATCTCTGTATTTGACACCCCCTGCAGAGGAAGCCTTGCTAGAGGCATAGGAACTGTAAAGCTCTTTGGTGATGAGAGAGTAACATACTATCACTGTCACCAGGTTACCCCAGAAGATGAACTGGCACACGTGGTTGACCACCTCATGCCAGAGAACCCCAGTTGCCGTTTTCAAATCACTGCATTTGAAATAGGGCGATATGGGCTTGTGGCTTGTCAGGATCACGTTTGGCAGGGAAAGGGCCAACATGGAGCCCCAGATGGCGCCAGAGAGTAGCTTCCTGTGGGCCAGACGGGAGGCATTGGTCCTTTTGAACGGCTGCAAGGTCTTCCTGCAACGGTCAATGCTTATTAAGCCGAAAAAGAGGATGCTAATGTACATCGTCATGTAGAAGATCACAGAGGAAACACGGCAGACAAAGACACGCAGACCCAAGGACGCCATGTTGGAGTCTGACAGCACCTAGAAGAAAAAAAGACATAGTGTTATTAGTAATTAGAAGTAGAAGTCAATTAAACACAAACTTCACGGTCATGTTTACCAATTATTTTTCAATGGAATAAAATGACAAATGTCAACTCAAGAGAATGTTATGTAACAGTAGTTCTCAATAAAATGCTTGGACTGAAAAACTTCGTTATCAGTGAGTATTTTTAATGTTGCTGTCGCTAACTCGGGACTGTTTCAGTCTAAACGTAGACGTTGCTGTTGGGACTGGATATGTAACAGATCACACTGGTGTGGTGGTACGCGTCAAACGATAAAATATGACAAGATCCGGTGCTTCATGAAGTGTGTAAATTAGTATGCATAAATTTTTTCTCATAACATTGATATACTGACATCAAGATGAATTTCTTCTTTACTTATTAACAGGGCTTCTGTCTGGCCACTAACATACAGGCCTGTTTGCTGCAGAGATAGTTGTCCTTCTGTAAGGTTCTCCTATCTTCACAGAGCAACGCTGGAGCTCTGTCAGAGTGTCCATCGAGTTTTTAGACACCTCCCTGACTAAGGCCCTTCTCCCCGAGCGCTCAGTTGGACCGGGGGGGGGCCAAACTCTGGGAAGAGTCCGGATGGTTCCAAACTTCTTCCATATATGGATGATGGAGGCCACTACGCTCATCTGGGATACAATCTCTGAGGTCTACGAACAATTCCTTGGACTTCATGGTCTGACATGCGTCCAAAACAAACTGTCTTCTATAAGGAAGCAGTTTAAATGAATATGAACTAATGACATGGAAGATTACTAGGACAACAATAGTGAAACATATAACACAACGACCAGAAGAGGGCAGCACAAGACAAAGACAGGAACAAGGCTGAATCCTCACATGACCGCCCTTTGCCTCTGCCTCGTCATTTACGTACCATTTTTTTCTGCAATCGCATCCTCATTAATCGAAACCCGGGATTGACAACAAGTATCCTGCCATTTCATGAAGCCTCAATTGAATATGAGTCAAAAAGTCTATAACAAGCAGTCCTTTTCCCATCCTTCTATCACAGGTTTATGTCATGGACTATGTCTCATTTGTCATTGGTATTTATGTTACACAGATATGCCATGTTTATAAGCTCTTTATACAATTGGACATCGGGTTATAGATGCTGTGTAAGACACGTGTTTTATAGGCCCATCATTTATGCATATTATAACTGCACCTTGACGGGAAAGGTGAGAGTCATGAAGACGTCCGCCACCACAATATTCTTGAGGTAAATGATGAAGTGGGAGCGACTGGGGATGCTGAAGAAAACCCAGACCGCCAGGCCGTTGATAGACAGGCCAAACAGGAATAGCAGAGAGTAGAGGACAGGAAACACCACCGTCTTCAGCAAATTGTCACGGGAACAGTTGCTGTTGGTGTGGTTGCGATTGACCGCGGTCAAAGTGAGTCCCGTTGTGTTGTCCATGTCAAGGACTGGCCTACGTAACCCAAAAACATATTACAATGAACACATAACTCTAACTGAGAGGGGGCAGCTTCAGAAGGTTACATAAAAATGTCCTCATGTTAATGACTGTCAAATAATTCGTAAACACGTGAAAATCCCATGTCATGTCACTGCGAAAACACGACATTGGGGAACGCAAATCAATTGTGCCACGTGCCATATTTACACTGATGAGCCAAAAACGTTATGGGCACTCACGGGTCAAGGATATACCATAGATCATCTAACAAGGGCATATGTCACGTTCTGGGTTGATGGGTAGGTCGCAGAAGAAACGGGCAAGGGTAACGACGTGAGCGACTTTGTCAAGAGCCAAATTGTTATGACCAGACAAGGTCAAAGTGCCCATGACGACCCCTGTCCACCGACTAAAGCGCCATGTGGACATCAATTTGACATGTGCCACCAACCTAAACGTAGTAAAAGACCAGCTACACCCCTACATGACAACGGTATTCCCTGAAGGCTAGGGGCTCTTTCGACAGGATAAAGCGTCGCACTGCACACATTGTTTAGGACTGGTTTGAGAAACATTATAAAAATGTTAAAAGTGTTCCCCTGGCCTCCAAATTCCAGAGATAGTAATCCAATTGAGTTTGTTTGGGATGCGCTGAACCACCGATCCACAGCAGATCACAACGTACAGGGCTTGAACTTACTTGACAGGATTGTGGCGAATGGCTTGTTGCCAGATACCACAGGACACTTTCGGGGAGTGCATGCATTGTAGAGGCATATGAGGCATGTAATGTAATGGTTTTGGCTCATCTGTGTATATGATACCTTCCACAGGTTTTAAAGACTTTCTCACATCTATTTCAAAGACAGCTTGTTGGCATACTGCACTGGTCAAAGAGTTGTCAATGGAGGAGACGAAAAGATCAACATTACAACCCTGAGTGTGAGTCTTAAGAGAGAACTTCAGCTCTCGCAAGAACCTTGGAAATTAAATTGTTTGCACATAACTAAATCCCTTCTAGGAACATGTGCCTAAACATGTAACATGTGCTTATTTATGAAAGCTACACTTCCTTAAATGTCATTGATTTCTGTTATAAGCTGACAATGACGGCCACATTTCAAAAGACCTTTAAAACATAGTCTGCATGCGAGGACTGAAATACGTAAAACAAACCTAAAGATTTTGTCATCTTACACTGGACATTGCTTTTTTGAATTGATTGGTTTGTGTTTAACAACTTTTAACCTAGAATATCCTCAGCAAAAAATGAAAGAACCTACCTTTCTTTCTTCTCAGTCTTTGAATGTGTAAAACTGGTCCTAATAAAGTTTTCTGGAAGCACTTGGCTTTTTTATCTCAGCAAGTTGGAGTTGTTCAATACCTTAGTTCGGATTAAACGGCTTGGGCTCTTCTCTCTCTTCGCAAATAATAATCTAGTGACACAAGAGAAAGTGATAACATATGTGTGAAAGCTTTCTACCTTCTGCTTTTTGCTTCCTTTCATGTCATTCAGGGAGGACAGGCTGTCTGGTCCTCAAGTACACAACATTACAACATATGTTTCAAATGCTTAAATTAAATAATGTGTTAGTAATAATAATAATAAAATAATAAAAGTTAGTATAAGAAAACCCCATATTGGTGTTTTGATGGAAGATTGTGTATGGTCCATGCTGCCTAATTAATAGAAAAGTCCATTGTTAATTTATGAGCAAATAGTGAAAATATATTTCTTATAGCTTATTTGGTGCCAACGCTTATTTGTGAGTGTTCCTGCTGTCCTATTGTTCATAGATGGCAGCCTACTGTTTTTTTTATGTCCAATCACTTATCACTTGCTGAGCACTGCTCTCATAGAGTGTAGTGTTAACTTTCCTGCTTTGCTAAATTTCTTTCTACGCTCGCGCGTGCATTAAAAAAATAACAAATATTTCAAACACACCCTAACCCTAGTTATGTAATTTCTTAGGCTGCATTTAGCTTTTGAAGTAGTTCTCTCTCTTCTGCTGGGGTTAAACTCACTGGCCACAGACCAGAATGGGTTTGGTGTTAGTGTCTATGTTTAGGTGCGTTGCCACTCTGTTATATTTTGAATACATTTACATTTAGCATTTCACCTAGTGGCTCCTGGCTTAGAGAAAGATGGGATAGGAATTATTTACTATTCGACCACCTTGATGCTGCCCAGCATTTGTTACGCAAAATGGGAAGAAATGCTTAAGAAAGCCAAGCAATAAAGACCTGTTTAAACCCGAGCTGACCTATTTCTGTGCAGGTACAGTTTTTTCATTCCTAAATGAAAGACCGCTATATGTGAAAGTCTTTTAAGAATGGTCTTTCTTAATATTCATTTATTTTGCTTCATCTTGATCCTTGCTTCTAAATGTGTGACTTGTCAGGGCCGGATGCGAAAGAGTTTGGCGAGAGACGTTCCTTCCAGTTCCTGTCTAAAGATAGAAACAGCTGATGAAACAGCAGATTAGTCTTCCTGTGTACAACCTGTCTGCTCCGTGTTCTCTAAAATGGAAAAGACACTCAACTGACCACGCTAAAAAAGGAAAAACAAACTGGTAATCTGATTAGACATTTAGTCCCGAGGCAAATATTTCTGTGAAAAACAGAAATATTAAAAAAAATAAGTAACTCATATGCAGACCCGCATTAACCTGCCGTTAGGCCCTGGGGCTGAGAGGTTTTTTAAGCCCACAATAAAAAAAAGTCTAATGATCACGTATGTCTATATACAACAAAAGCAGAAATAAGTTTTTCTCAGGGAGATATAGCCTAACGAAGACAGAATTCTATAAAAAAATCCACAACAGCAATGTAAATATTCTTTCAAGCATACATATTTATTTGGATAATTTAAGTATCCTTATTAAAGCTATGAAAGAGCAGTGAATGCTTTTCTCTTTTTATTTTGTTGTTTGATTAATATTTAGTGTACAGACGGCATTAGGTTTATTACGCACTGTCACTTTAAGACCGAGTGTGCAGATCCAGTTGCACTATTGCACATCCGATATTCTCACAACTGTACATTCTGTACAGACATAACCGACTGTGTTTACGTCAATACACTCCAAAGCGGACATTTAGACATAATGTTGTGTGTATTTGTCCATTCAGACGCGAAAGAGAGCTCAATTCAGTCCTCGCGCGCTGTCTGTCTATGTGCAGGGCTGCACCACGCTGCGGGTCGGGACCGTATCGTTTCGTTTTCGTCTATGAAAAAATAATAATAAAAATAAAAATAATTACGAAAATGGTAACGAAATTAACACTGCCCGCCTGTTTGCTGGTGCTCTCCACTATTCATCGGTGCTCCGCTTAATGAGCTCGACTCACCTTCATTTGCAGGTTTAAAAAATCCTTTTTTAACAATACCTTCTCACTGTTTTCTTTATGTCGCGATATTTTTCATTTATGAGCACCTCTCAAACTTTTTCTTTCTCAACATTTTGATATGCCTCTGTGACTAGCATAACTTTGAATAGACTACTAGAGAAGATGACGCAACTGTTTCTCTACATTCTGATAGGCTGTCATATCATGCTTCCCACGTGGGTCACTTGTAAATTGGATCAATCAGCAGCCAAAAACATGAATATCAAGTGATTGACAGAAAATTCGACGAATTACAAAACAATGTGATTTTTTTATGGGCTTATGATAGGCCCCTTGTCTTCATAGGCCCTGGGGCTTCAGCCCCAGTAAAGGCTTCATTATGCTTCTGCGTCAACTCCACGGCGTAGCTACGCGTCACTCCTACAGCGTCGTGGCCGTTTTATGGTTCTGCGTCGGGTTGCGTTGCATTTCACATCCAGATGTATAATCTGACCAATCACAGCCCTTGTGGTCTGCGTCGTCTCGACGCGTAGTTACAATTTTTTGGAGGTGCACGTCGAGCTACGGCGTAGGGGTCGGAGAGGGGTTTGCGTCGACGCAGAGGGGTCGGAGAGGGAACGCCGTCGGTTCGACGCAGAAGCATAAAACAGGCTTAAGCCCGTGCATTAATGCGGGCCTGCTCATATGAACGTTTTAAAGAGGTGGTCAAAGAACTAAAACCTTGTGGTCCTGTCCACATGCAGTGCTGCATCAAAGTTTGTGTGAAAATCCCTTGTGATTTGGTGTTGAAATTTTCATTATGAAATCTTTATTCAATCAGAGCCGGCCATTATAATCTGTCATACAAGCTTTATTGTTACCAATTCCATTGCTGCTTTTCATTTGAGTATTTTATTGTTTTTGAGGTTACAACATTAAAACTAATATTTTCCTGCAAGGCTCTGAACCTGCGTCCTCCTTCCAACAGCAATGAAAAAATGAGATAGACCCGACCCGACAATACAGACAAGCTGAACGCTGCTGTCAAAGAAACCTGTGTGGTTCCATAACCCTTCCTCAGTGCCACGACACATTGATGCAGTCATTTGTGCAAAAGGAGCCTTTCAGATGACGTTCCATTTCTGGTCTTGTCTTTCATGTCTCCACACCTGGCACCCATCATGTCATTGTGTGTTTATATAGACTCCCCTGACTTATCATTCAGTGTCTGTCGTGCCTGCTATTTTAAAGAGTGTGTTGTGTCTCTGTGCTGTGTGGACAGCCTGCTAGTTTTAACAGTTTGTTGTGTCTCTCTGTGCTGTGTGGACAGCCTGCTAGTTTTAACAGTTTGTTGTGTCTCTCTGTGCTGTGTGGACAGCCTGCTAGTTTTAACATTTTGTTGTGTCTCTCTGTGCTGTGTGGACAGCCTGCTAGTTTTAGCAGTTTGTTGTGTCTCTCTGTGCTGTGTGGACAGCCTGCTAGTTTTAGCAGTTTGTTGTGTCTCTCTGTGCTGTGTGGACAGCCTGCTAGTTTTAACAGTTTGTTGTGTCTCTCTGTGCTGTGTGGACAGCCTGCTAGTTTTAGCAGTTTGTTGTGTCTCTCTGTGCTGTGTGGACAGCCTGCAAGTTTTAACATTTTGTTGTGTCTCTCTGTGCCGTGTGGACAGCCTGCTAGTTTAAACATTGTGTTGTGTCTCTCTGTGCTGTGTGGACAGCCTGCTATTTTAAACATTGTGTCTCTCTGTGCTGTGTGGACAGCCTGCTAGTTTTAACAGTTTGTTGTGTTTCTCTGTGCCGTGTGGACAGCCTGCTAGTTTTAACAGGGTGTTGTGTCTCTCTGTGCAGGGTGAGCTGCCTTTCTAAATCACTGAAAAGGGCAGAAGAAATCGAGGCAGACACCTCCCATCCAGGCAATGGACAACTCAGACCTCTTATCTGTGGTAGAAGGCTGAGGTCTATCAAGACCAAACCACTCGCCGCAAAAACTGCTTCCTCCCTGCGGCAGTAAGTCCGAGGAATTTGTCTCAGCACTGAACTGTCCTTTGCCTGTCCCCTATATTCTAATTGGTTTAGCCACCCTGTACACTACCAGGTCAGTTACATTCTTTAAAAAACACCTGCACTCTATATTATCATTGCACAGTTGCAAATTTGCAAATTCATGTTATACATATTGCATTGCATGTTCTAGCTATGCATGGTCTATGCTGTTCGCCTTGTTCGTATTGCTCAATCTCCAAATGTCATCCCTGTAGGTCATCTTACCCCTGCTTTCACAATTGCAAAATCTCAAGTACATTATATATAGACTCTGTATATTCTTAGCTAGCCATGGTCTCTCTAATTATATTGTTGTTCATATTGCATGTATTGTTAGTGTTGTTAGTATTTGTTCTTCAATGTGTTAAATAATGTTGCAGAAATGGTAAAGACAAATAAAACCCATTATGATTTTGGCATTGAATACTGTGTACGACAATACGATCACAATATGATCACAACATCAGACGGCTACAATACAACTCTATGTCTGCTTCCGCAGATGTCTGTTGATCTGTCTAGCTGTTTATATAACTGTCTGCTTCTGGGTCAGCTCCGCCAACATGGAACACTGCATGACAGACGCAGGTCCTGGCTCACTGAAAAGGAGAAGGAAACGAAAGATTTCGACAGCAGTTTTGTCCATTTAACACTACCATAAAACGGTTCACCGCTGATGTGGATGAATGAAGGTAAGGATTTCTCTGGTTTTACCCCTCTGTTAATTCATTAAGAGATATCCTTCACTTCATCATTTTAAAATGTTCTCTCTAAAGGATAAAGATGTAGGGGAGGAGCAGTTGGTAGCTCAGTGGTAGAGTGTATGCTTCGTGTGTATGATGTCCTGGGTTCAAATCCCAGCTGCTCCTCAGATCGCTGTTGCAAATGTGAAATTGTTCTCAATCGGCCTACCTGGTTAACTAAAGGTTAAATTTAAAGAAGAACTGAACACATCGTTGGAGGAATTTATTATTTTATTTCTGGTTCCGAGACCTTGCGGGGTTCTATCTGCATCTGTGTATTCGTTATTTGTGTTGTTTTGTGTGTGTGTGTGTGTGTGTGTCATTGCGAGTGTTTTGGCTGTCTCCTGAACAAACACTATACACAAACCGGCTGCCGGCTGCCCTGTGTTTTTAAAGTGTAAGGTTGCAATAGCTACTGTTGATGGCAAGCTGTCCAGTTGGATGGGGAATCTTTTTAACATATGGCTTTCCACACTTACGAAAACAGAAGCTTATAGGCACCTATTGTATATCAGAAAATAACCTAAAAAGTAACTTTTGATAAACATATAGCCTTTGATGGATTTCAGCGTAACTACGGAATAGGAAGTAAAGTCAAATTCAGCACACTGTAAATCATTTGGCCTTTTCTCCAGTGTCCATCACAATGGCATTACTTTGCACACGCGTCATCTTCCCTCATGTTCCTTCATAGCTTCTGCAGTTGTTTATGACACTTGTAAAAAAAATGTTTATCTGTTGCACCAAACATGTTATCAGTACAGCCAGAGCGGTTTTATTGCAGTAATTTAAAAACTGACACGGGTGGTTTGGAAGTCATTTGTGGTTTCGGTGTAGTGGTTACAGAAGGACTGTGAAGTTTCATATCCTTTAAATCAATGTTTTTTCTGCATTTGTCTCTCGTAAAGTTATGCGCAAAAAAAAATATTGTTGGGTGTACAAGCCCCGTTATGCCATAAATGCAACAAAATCCACCTGATTTACAACGGTTGTTGCATCACTGAACTTAACTGAACAACATCGACAGATGAGCTAGAGATCCACTGGGTTTTTTCTTCAACTAGCCCAACTTCTCACCCCTTTAGACACCTGCTGAACAGCCCTAACCCCTCACTTTTTTACATCCTTTATCTTCAAAGGCAATTCAGGAAACTGAAGCGTGGTTAGCATCACATTTACAACATTATTAACAGAATGAGACAGTGTTGCCAGGTGAGTTCACAACAAACCAAGAATACGTTCTGGCCCATTACTGCTACAGCTTATACATACGTGATAAACATACGACCTAGAGAGACCATGCCTAGGTAATATACGCAAAGTTTAAATATGATCTGCAAACCCAACCGGTAGGGCTTTCAGGTACTTCCTAATCAAGGATGGTGGCTGTATGAGTACCAAGGTGGTGAGAGTGCAGTAGAAGAAAGAGTTATGCCCAGACTACCAAGCTTACATCTGGCTACAATCAGGACCAAAAAAGCATGAATGTGATTTGTGGCTCCCGGGTCACAGAGATATGACCCGATTATAATGTACAACGAGGGGGGCTGATTTTGTGCATGTGAAAAAACGGCAACACACTTAACCGCTTAGAGGTTGCCTTTCACTGATAGTTCCCTTTAGCTCTGGCCACTTCTGGAAGTTACAATATATTACGTCCGTACAATACTCCTTATTGTTACAGAACGGCACAAGCACATTACTTCGGTATATCATTTCAGGGGCACTTTTTACCATGGAACTGGTGAGGCAGTTGCCAGGGCATCCCCGACCTCCGGAGAACAAGCCCAGGCCGAGAAGTGGGAAAAGATGAATGTCTCACTTGTGTCCGGAAGATGGAGGTGGGGATTCTAGAAAGCCGATGTGAAATTCCCGCATCAGCGCATGTCAATCCATGGGCAAGTATGCATGTATGTGTGTGTGTGTGTGTGTGTGACTGTGTGAATGGAATGCGTTGTGTTTTTGTTTTGATAGTGCTCACCTGAAGGTCCATACTGCACATCAAGTCAACTGATTTCCCTGAACGATTTTGACGAGCTGTGAACTTTTCAGGAAATTCTAGAGAATTCCTTGACTAGAAAACAGCGTTCCCCCATACGTCCGCAGTCGGAGTGAAGTAATTATCATCAGTAGCTCTGGATGGCAAATGAATCGGCCCCCGCGGACATTCCGGTGTTTTGAGATATTATGCGGCTGCGAATTCCAGCCGCAGACCAGAAGTATGTCTCACCCTGTGTCCCTTCTCTATGTCTGCACTGTTAGAGGTGCCCCTCCTCTTCCAGGGCTTCTCACTTACCTCTCAGTTATTTTCATTTTTCCACTAGTCGTTGGCATCCCCACACAGAGATTTGTATCAGCTGGCAGAGCCAAAAGAGTTTAGACGTCCCTGAAGATTGAATGTTGAGGTTACATAGGAGGGCTGAAGCGAGAAATCTGATAAACAAACTGCCCCCCCCCAAAAAAAAAAACGGTTCTTGTGATCCGGCCAGGCTGAACATTGAACATTTTGCTTTGTCAGAACTTAACGAGTCAAGCTGATTTAATTTAAGTGACAATGACTTAATGACTATATGCTATAACATTAATCACAACATAAAATGTATTTCTGTATACAGCGTGTGCAGCTTTCATACAACTCAGCTGGATAACAAATAGCCAGTCACAAGCAGTTTTCATCTTTTCACCAGCATGTGGATATTGAGGGCATTGCACGTAAGTGCATTAAAATACATCTTAACATAATTATTAATTGCCATGCGTAAATAAACATGTTTTACACAATATGTCATATAAGCCCAGTTTAATCTTTATACCAAATCATATTGCATTTCTGGACTCAATCAATCACAGCCCGATTTGAAATTTGATGAATGGTTTGGTTGTATGAAGGGCGGATAATAAATCACAGAGGTACCGGGGCCTTCAGTCAGGGAAAACAAAATAAACAGTGCCGGTTTCACACAAGAGAGCCGCTGGGGAGAGTGGGGGGGACACGCTCCATTTTCCCTGGGCCTATGATGTGCTATCCCTGGGACCAGCACCCCTGCTGTGCCCTGGGCTGAAGATAGACATCTCCGATGGATGGCTGGGTTAAGGGTAGGTGAGACGGTAGGAGGTCAATGGAAGACAATTAAGAGCAGTAGGGAACCAGGTGTTGCTTTGCTTTGATAAAGAACGTGCCGTGGAGCGTCAGTGACACATTGCGAGGTTTCACTGGTGATGAGATATCCGTTTAAAAGGGGTTTGAAACTTTTTAACACTGCGTGTGCTTACTTTTATTTAGAGGTGGCCATTTGATGGTAAGGTAAAGAATAATATAAACACAAATTCGTTTTATTGAGGTGTATTATTATCAGTTTGTTTCCCGGGTTTCTTGAGAAGACAACTTTTTGAAAAAGATATCAGCACCCTTACTAAATTCACATTTCTTATTTAACCTTCATTTAACCAGGTAGGGCGATGACGCCTGTAAAAATGCCATAAAGCCTGTAGAAATACTTAAGACCCCAAGCTATTTTTTAACTGATTGGCTTACAGCAGCAGATTCAGGGGAACATGACTAGCAAGTTAAAAAAGATGTGTGCAGCCCACTATATTGGGGTGATTTATTCTGCCCTGTTGTCCTTCATGCCAAAAATCCTGAAGTCCAGTTTGAATCATTGCAGAGTCTACAACCAGACTTGATAGTATAACAGACAAAGCTATGCGTCTTATTACACTGCTTTCTCAGCTACGACTTGCACCTATATATTTGAAGGAAAAGGCATTAAATGGCAAACAACCAAGACTGAACTTGCAGGTTCCTGATCTACCACAAGAAATCTCCAGAATGCAACAAAGTCAACATAGACCGTAAAAAAAACTGAAATCCAAAGGCTTCGATATCATGTGGGCAATTGGTTGAACAATGAGTGGGATTCAGTCCGCTAGTAGCACATGAAACGACGACGACACTTTTTCTAAATCCATAAATTGTTTTAAATTGTCCTGTCATACACACATGCAAGCAGTTTTTCACTAGCAGAAAGAAGTGGCTCACATTCCAAAGTTTATTGCATTCCCTATGCCCACATACAGACACTTGCTGTTCTGACCTGGCTCTGGTTTTTAGAAGAACATTAATTTATAGACATATTATTCTTAGCCACCTCATTCTAGCACACATTTAAGTTAAAGAGTTAAGACGTTTATTTTAAACAAATAATGTCCTGTTTAAACGGCGTGTCTCCATGCCTTACTAACCAGGGAGCTGATGTGTGATCATTTTTGTCTGGATGGTGATTAGTCACCAGACTGCAGGAAACTGCTGTGTTTACTTTTTTAAAGCAGGTCTAGTGTTCCATAAATCAACTGGAATCTTGTTCTTTTAGTACGTATTCTGATATTCTCCTCAGAATGTAGCTGTAATGACAACATTAAAGACTAGGTCAAACTGAAGTCAACAGGAGCTGGAGCCTTATCGTTTCAAATATGCGTCATTAACAACTGACCCATAATTGTCGTAATTTAGTTTATAGATCACAGTTAGGTTTATGGTTGTAATGCCTTAACAGATACAATTATGTTGATGTGATTACGTCCTTTTAAAATGATTGTTTTGACCAATTCTTCAATGCAAGCAACAGAACAACCGACTAAGAAATGTGCATTCTCCCGTTTCACCTGTCGTCCTCTCAGACGTCTCTGTAGCAAAAGTACATGAAAAGCGATGCACAGTTGACAACACATATAGCATCACACCAGATCTTTTATACCTTTTAATTAATATCTCTCTCACTAATGCTTCGTCTTGCACACCGTTTAGCATGGAGACTGTAAAGTCATCATAGACTCACAAACTGACAAACAAAATGTCCCTGTAAGAATCTCACCCATCGTATAGGAGAAAAGTTATTTTCACAGCTGAAGAGTGTAAACCAGAATCCTCAATAAATCCGTCAAATAAGCATTAAAATGTGTGTATATATATATATGTATGTATTGGCCTGGCTGTGAAGTTTTAAGACTACAAAAACCTCTGGTGTTGTGTCCAAAGGAGCAATTTAAGACAAACACATTAATTTACTCTTGATTCTTTTGAAGCCCAATTAGCTTCACAACAATCAAATTCAACCAATACAGGACAAGAAACACATTACATCTCTGGTTTAATATCCCCTGTTGACCATTCATTTAAATATATGCTCATCTATTGATTTAAATATAGTACATATTAGCTACAAAGGCATACAAATAATATGCATGTATTTGAAAGAGTTTATAAAATGCTACTTCATATATGTATGTTTTAATTTTACATAGAAGTTGCAGTTATACCAAGCAAAATTCTGTCAGACCACAAGACAGGAAAGTAAAGGACAATAGGTCAAATTGAAAGTAACAATTTAGATCATTAAACATGATGTTTGTTAATCCATTTACACTGTGTGTGACATACAAAAAAATTCTAAAGAATTTTTTTTTTCTTAAATAGTTGTATTATGTCAGACGTATAGGTACATTTGAACAGAAACATAATATTTATATTATCTTTCTCTGTTGTTGCAGGAAATCAATCGCATGACAAAAAGAACCATTTTGGAACTGTCCAAAGGGAACAACATGAGTTTTTCTTTCTTCCACAGGCCGTAAAAGTATCCCCACTCCCATTCAGTGTCTAGTGAAAATACTCGTTGTCTCACTGCAAGACCCACTCTTTCCTGTCCTTCTTGAAAACACCCCAAGTGTAAACGAGCCATGGGTTTCCGTACGACTAACTCCAATAGTAAAATAAGAATAGCACATTGCTCGTCCCGGTTTTCCATGCAAAAAACAGCTCCAGCTCCTCAAGAGATTCTCTTATCCTTTGGATCATATTTGGATCATCATTGGATCATCTTGGTTGATGGATGTGAGCTGTATAGTAGTCAACAATTCTATGAAACCAACTTCTCGAGTCCGCATGTAAAAAAAGAGAACGTTCCTGACATTTTACAAAACAGGAAGATATTGAGTAATTTTAAAGTTTACATTCTAGGGGATTTCTTATGTTCCCCTTCAGTCATTAATGCTTCTCACAGCACATGTACATATGTCACCCTTGAATCTGTGCCCAGATGGTTTTTGGCCAGACACTTGTACGTGCCGGTATCTGAGGTTGTGGGTCTCTGGATGATCAACGTACCCTGTGGGTGAAGCAGCTCACTGCCTCTGGGTCGCCCTTTGCCTCCTGTGGAAAGCACAGAGTGGTCCGGTAGCTCCCAGGTAATCTCCGGTTTTGGGATCCCGATGGCGGCACAATGAAGCTGGATGGGTATCCCGGCAATTCCTCTTGCTCTGGCAGGGGGTCCTGTGGTTATCCGGGGCGGATAGGCAATGATGATAACAGGCACAGTCAGAACTGCCTCGCCAGCGTCATTCCGCGCCCGGCACAAGTAGTTCCCTCGGTCGTGAAGGGTTGTATCCTTCACGACCAGTGTCCCATTCTCCATCAGCTGGTAGCGTCCATGGACCTGAGGCCTGGACAGGGTGTGACCTCCAGGGACAGTCCAGTAGATGCTGGGTCTAGGGCTACCATCAGCCAGGCAGTGGAGGAACATGGGTTCCCCAGATACACTGCGTATCACCCCCCTTGGTCGGGTAAGAATTAAAGGCTTTTGACCTACTTCCAGAATTATCAGCTTCTCAATGTAACCCAAAGTGTTCTTAGCAGCGCACCGGTACTTCCCGGCATCTTCTTTGCCGGGGTTGTAGATCACAAAGGTGCCGTCATTACCTTGGTGATGACGGGAGCCTCTGTCTGGGCCACCTTTGAAACGGGTTCCATTGGGCATAAGCCAGGTGATCTCTGGTGCGGGGTGACCATCTGCTGAACAGTTCAGCACCGTGGTCTTACCCGTGCGGGTCACCACCCTCTCATTGAACGGGTTCTTAAAGATGGGCCGTCGGAGCATATTGGTGACCTCCAGCTGCACCACCATGACTGCCTCCCCGCCGTCGTTCCGCGCCATGCAGATGAACTCCGCCGTGTCCGTGGGACGGACATTCCGGATCTCCAATGTCCCATTGGGATGGACATTGATCCTGCTGCCGAAGTACGGAGCGCTCAGAAATATGTTATCCGGCATGATCCACGTGATCTTCGGGGGCGGGTCTCCGGTCGCCCTGCAGTCAATTAACTTCCTGGTGTACTTGGCGGCGGTATCTTGAACGACTGTCCTGTTCTGGTAGTGACCGTTGATCACTGGCGGGTTGCCATCGATATCCAGCTTGTACACCTTGCTATCGTCCCCGGCCGAGTTGCGAGCCATGCACACGTACTCACCGGCATCCTCAAGCCTCGCGCCCCTGATATCCAAAGACCCGTTGACGTGCATCAGGTAGCGCTCGTTGGAGGCTGCAATCATGTCGTTGTTCGGCAGCATCCAGAAGATTCTGGCCTTCGGCTCTCCGACGGCCTCACAGTCGAAGCGGACGTTCCTTCCAGGCTTTATCGAGGCATACGTATGGCTGGGCGTCCGTATGCGTGGCGGCGCCGTCACCACCGTGATGTGGACGTGCATTTCGTCCTTTCCCATCTGGTTTTCGGCATAGCAGGTGTAGTCGCCCTCCTCCGCCATGCCCACCTTTACTCGGACGGAGCGGCAACGACGATCGGAAAAGAACAAATTCAAACAAGGAATTCTGCCACATTTCGTTGGACATTTGATTTAAGATAGATGACGTAAGTAAGTTGACGCACCTGGTTCAGATAGAGCGTGCCATTGTCAAACAGGATGTAGCGCCTTGCGCGACCCCCTCCACCGCTACTATCCGACTGCAGGACGCTGTTTACCACGGTGCCGTCAGGCAGGCCCCAAGAAATCTCTGGCTCCGGGGCCCCGGACGCCTTGCAGTCCACTTTCAGGTCATTCCCAAAAGGGACCTGCTTCTTGCCGTACGTCTTGGGCTCGATCTTGGCCGGTTTCATGGACACAGTGACCTTCATCAGCTTGATGTCATCCCCGACCTTACTGCGCGCCATACAGAGGTAGTCGCCCGCATCCTTGTCACTCACAGAGTCAATTGTAAGGGTGCCATTTTCCAAGACCTGGACACGGCTTCCCATCCTGGATAAAGAGAAACATCATACGATTTTGGTTAGCTGTTATAGTCAGAAGAGAACAACCGATATTTGAAGATAAATAATGTTTTTTTTACCTATGATGGATTTTTACCATAACAAAAGCGAATATGTAGAGGTACTGTATGCTGAACCAAGATTACTGGAAACTATTTACATAATGTTTTAATTGTAACGATCCCCTGTGGCATTAGTAAAAATTTAATCACGTAATGTACAGTTCATAATGGGTTTTCCTCCTGTATACGCACACGTGTTCCTGCTTGATGTTTCTATTAATTTCCATGAAGCACAGTTTGACCATACAATTAATACCATGTCAGACAGACTTTCTCCAGATCAGCATTAGTGTATTTCCCCCGGGTCTGTCTTTCATCAAGGCTTTTGGCAATTGCTTATAAAACAAGCTTATTCCTAAAGCAGTTGCCAAAAATAGCATAACCCTTTATATAAAACATTGCGCCAACGTTGCCTAGCCAACCATCATAACAGTTTCAGTCGTACAGGTAAAATAGGAGACGGTGAAAATCAGTCCACTAATTATTCTCCATACATATAGAGCTAATCTCACCGGTGAATCAAATCATATTATCATAATATTATTAATATGTTTCTACAGTTACAATAATGACATACCTCCCTTGCACAGGGACAGAACAACACGGTTTTGTATTGGTTGTTCTGTTTTGTACTGTTTTGCATTTGTCCATGGAGAGAATATTAACATAACGCTCTACACTATTTTCAGAATTCTCAATGGTGTTTAGAGGTGCAAACAATTTGAATTCGACATTTTCCCGATCCTTCTAACTGATCCTTTGATTTCTAAGTCTAAAGCCAATAATCATGACGGCACCTTGTGTTCCAATTAGGTTATCAGACTTAAAATCCACACACTCCTGTAGTTCAATAATCTTACACAGCTTCACTTCAAATTTTAAACACATGGGTATTTACAAATGCAGTGATAAAACATGTTCCCCGTTATCCTCCACCTGGCCCCGGAGGTTAATTCGAAATCTGATAGCAGTGCTTTTTTGGCACTGTGAAAACAACCCAATATTATCCTAATATATTTTTACAATTCTCTGCACAGAAAGTATTCCAAGACTGGTTTAACATTTTCCACAGTCTCTGCTACCAGTCTAAGTTTTAGTACTTTCCTCAATGCCAGGGTGTTAGGTGATCTATGTATATAGTATGTTGTACTAAAAAGGCTGGTTCTTAGCTCCCTAAACTGGAAAACATCTGAACAATCCGAATAGTGTGTATTGGTGTGGGTGGACTTATGTGTAATCACGATTACCGGTACATGTGGTTTATTAATGTGAAGAAGCTGCTAAGCATTTGCATAAACAGTGCCTTGCAAATTTGTTCAATCCCCTCAACAGATTTAAAATATTACTAAATATTAGGCACTCGCATCAGTCCGGGTTGTAGTTCCGTCTGGTCAGGTTTGGCAATGACTTGGTTTTTTACAAACATGGTTGATTAACAGATTGTTTATCCGTGAAACTGGTTGTGTACTGCTCTGAACGTTTGCAAATGCTATGTCTGGCTGTTTTAGAACATGCCCTAAATTGGTTGTTTGGATGTACTATATGCAGTTGGCTGGATGTACTATGTGCAGTTGGTTGGATGTACTATATGCAGTTGGTTGGATGTACTATATGCAGTTGGTTGGATGTACTATATGCAGTTGGTTGGATGTACTATATGCAGTTGGTTGGATGTACTATATGCATTTGGTTGGATGTACTATATGCAGTTGGTTGGATGTACTATATACAGTTGGTTGGATGTACTATATGCAGTTGGTTGGATGTACTATATACAGTTGGTTGGATGTACTATATGCAGTTGGTTGGATGTACTATATGCAGTTGGTTGGATGTACTATATGCAGTTGGTTGGATGTACTATATGCAGTTGGTTGGATGTACTATATGCAGTTGGTTGGATGTACTATATGCAGTTGGTTGGATGTACTATATGCAGTTGGTTGGATGTACTATATGCAGTTGGTTGGATGTACTATATGCTGTTGGTTGGATGTACTATATACAGTTGGTTGGATGTACTATATGCAGTTGGTTGGATGTACTATATGCAGTTGGTTGGATGTACTATATGCTGTTGGTTGGATGTACTATATGCTGTTGGTTGGATGTACTATATACAGTTGGTTGGATGTACTATATGCAGTTGGTTGGATGTACTATATGCTGTTGGTTGGATGTACTATATACAGTTGGTTGGATGTACTATATGCAGTTGGTTGGATGTACTATATGCAGTTGGTTGGATGTACTATATGCAGTTGGTTGGATGTACTATATGCAGTTGGTTGGATGTACTATATGCAGTTGGTTGGATGTACTATATGCATTTGGTTGGATGTACTATATGCAGTTGGTTGGATGTACTATAAAGTATATACTATATGCTAGTCGACTATGGGAATGGATGCTTGGTCAGAGTACTCTTCAATGGGACGTTGGGGACCGACATCTATCGGGGCAATGCCGAGTGGGTCTATTCCCACCTAACAAGATGGCTGATTCATCTTTCTTTGACGAGGCACCCTGCTGTATTTTATGTGGCAATAAATACTCGTCCCGAAAGGGTATTAATGGATAAAGCTCCGTAAGTAGGTTGATTCCCACCTAACAAACAGGATGGCTGGTCCATCATGCTCTGGCGAGGTATCCTGCGTTTCCTTACGTAGGAATAAATACTTCCTCTGAGAGCACTTGTATGTGTGTTGGGCTTTCGGCAAGTGGGTTTATATCCTTATAACAACATGACGTTGACATGGTGTATCTTGCTCCGAGCAAGAAACCCTGTTGTGTTTAATGTGAGAATTAACACGCGGTCTGCGAGCGCTTATATAGGATCTAAGGCATCGCTGAGTAGGTTTATTCCCACAAAACAACAGGGCTGGACCGTCTTGCTCCTGGATTGCTATTAATAATATTACTTTGATGTAATTGTTAGAGTAACGACTGAACAATCACGTGATGGAAATGGGTCTTGTAATTAAATCCTCAAAAGCATACAGAGTGAATTTGTGTCACTTATACACTTATTGATTTCAAGTCAAGTGCTGTCCATAGTTAACAAACTTAGTATTTAACAAAGAAATGTGTAGATTAGGCCACATTTTTACAATAAATAAATACCAATAAATGTGCCTGTGTAAGACTGTGTGTCGGATTAAGTTGGCATCACGGAACAATGTCTTCATTACCTGTGCCACTGGTCCACCACGGCCTTGGAAGGCAGCCTCCAGAACATTCTGGGTTTAGGGTCACCGGTAGCCGTACAGTTCAGCCTCAACTCTTCCCCGTATGACAGTTCGGTTCTGCGGTGAGACGCCGCCACGATCTGAGGAGCCATCTCCCTCTTTTCCACTGCTAGTGTCACCACCCTTCGCTCTGACCCCGTGGAGCTTGTGGCGATGCACTCGTACTTTCCTCTGCGTGAGTCGGTAACATCTATTAGGTGGAGTGTTCCGTTTGAGAACACAGACACCCTGGAATCCTCTGAGGGCTTAAGGTGCTGCACGACAGTCCCGCCATTCAGGACCCAGTATACATTGGGCTGGGGGTTACCCTGGGCTGTACAAGGTAACCATAGACTCTGACCCACTCCAACGTGCACCTGTTGTTGTTTGACCTCCAGGATTCCAGGGGGTTCTGCCACAACCTGCAGTCTGACAGTGGAAGTGTCAGCTCCGGCTGGGTTACTGGCAATACACTTGTAGTGGCCACGGTCATACACAGACACCATCTTGATGACAAGAGTGCCCTCCGGGGTAACTGATACTCTGGGGTTGGAGTTGTGACCCCTGACCTGGGTGCGGTTAGCCAGAATCCAAGAGATCATAGGGGTGGGACGTCCGTCGGCCTTGCAGTGCATCTCCACGGTTTTCCCAGCGTGTGACTTGACGTCTCGTATCTTCTTCTCCAAGATGCGTGATGGATAGGCCACCACTGAAAGCGTGACCAAAAGTTTGTCTGACCCGTGGTCGTTCTCAGCCAGGCAGAGGTACTGGCCACGGTCTTTAATGTTGGCATTCTGGATAGACAGGGTCCCGTTCTGGAACACCTCGAACTTGCCAATCTTACCCTTGATAGTCATTGTGCTTCCTGAAAGGGGGGAGGGGGATGTGAATGCGGAGAAGAGAACACGTGACAGTGAGTGAGAGAACAGGAGGGTGACAGATTTGGGGTGCAACATGATTTAGTAAATGAACATTTACCTCCATTCAAAGTAGTTTTGCAATCCAGATAGGAAGTTAACTCCAAATGCGGGTAAACTTTTTGTGGTGATGCAAGATTGGCTATTATATGACGCAAATGTCGTCAATATAAAAAATGCGGGCATCCTCCCTACCCTGGCAGGTGAACCAAAAAGTTGATTTCCTACCCTGTATGCAAATACTTTATGCTTTTTTACCTCATTTGCTTTACCTGTGTTTGAGGAGAAGCGTCTCCAGCTGACAACGGGTTCAGGGTTGGCCACGGCTTCGCAAGGCAGGAACGCATCCGAATTAGACAGAACTGTGTAGCTAGCTGCATTGCCGCCCAAGATCCTGGGCTTGGTCGGCATGTCCTTGGTGGACGGCTGAAAGCCCACAATGTTTGCAGTTGTCGCCTCATAATCAGTGATGTGGGTATAGGCGTTGGAAATGGCATCGCCAATATCTTTGCTGGCGTATGGTGCGTTAGTGTGCCCCTGCTCTGCTTCCAGAACGGTAAGTGTGTCAAAGGTGAAGGTCTTGTCAGGGCTTGGTTTGTCCATTTTACTGGACACTGTGGGCCTGGCGCTCCTAAGCGGGGGTCTTTGTGTGATCTGGTACCGGCTATCTCTCCCAGACAAGAGCCTTATGTTGGAGTTTACTGAAATCAAGTCTGTATTAGTCTGGGCTTGGGATGATGATTTAGTGTTAGGTCTTGACGAGGTGGTAGCTCTGGTTGTGGGTGGATAGGGTTGGGTGGAGGTCATTCTGGGTCTTGTGGTGAACGTGGAGGTTTGAGGGCGGCTAGTTCCGGACTCCAAGTTGTCCGTCCAGCTCTCCTCTTTAAATGAGTCTCGGGTGGTTTGTCTTTCAGCAGTCCTGTCGGTGGACACAGTCACTGCAGACGTTTCTGATTCTCTTGAGGGCGTGTACAGCGGCTTGGAGACGGAGACAGTCCATGTGGGATTTGTAATGGTCTCCATGGTTGTCTCCATAGTTGTTAATGGCTCCGTTTCCATGGTGATGCTGGCAGTAGTTGTTGTGGTTTTTCTGAAAGGCCTCCTGCCCCTAAAAGGCCTCCTGCCTTTGAACCCTGATCTTCCATTTGGTCTCCGTTTAACCCCAAATCGACGGGGTGGGTATCCTCCTGACCATCCGGATTCAGACCCAGAAGACGACGCTTCCTCTGTGTCTTCTTTTAAGGCAGGTTTTTTTGTGGGCGGAGAGGCGATGGTCTGAGTGACTGAAGAAAACTCTGTGGTTATGGTGAACCTGTCATAGGCTGTGGTCGTAGTTCCATGGCTGGTGCTAGACGGAGCTGTGTTCGAGGGCTCAGAGTCAGCTGACGAATCTCCGTAATCATTGTCTGATGAGCTCTCTGGGGTCTCTTTCTGTTTGCTTGGAATATACGGCAACTCCGTTACTGGCTCAGCCAGAGACCAGTGAGTGGGCAGTGTGGTTGTTGTCATGGGTTTGATCGTTGTTGAGTCCTTGATGGTAGCAGAGGGCTTACGTAGCCTGTTAAGTATCTCTTTCTGCTTCTCCCTGTTCCCGAACAATCTGCTCCAATCGATCTGTCCACGTATGACCTTGGACGCTGTCGTAGTTGTAACGGTAGAGGTTATCGGTTCATCTGTTGTGCTGGTCATAGAGTGCAGTGTTTTGTCAGAGTCTGAGGAATCAACGGAGGTCATGTAGCCACTAGATTCCTCACTTTTGGTTGGAGCGTAGGTGCACGTGGGTTGAGTGGTGGTGGTGTCCAGTGTCGTAACCGTGGGTCTTTCTGTTATTGGCAGGTAGGAGCTGGGAACGTTGGATGTTTTGAGGGAGGTTGTGGGTGTAACAACCAGCTTACCACTGGCCTTTTCCTTCCCATCTTTATCGCAGTCACACTCTGAAACGAAAGCCATAACAATAATCGTTATCGTCATCGTCTCAATCATCATCATATCTCTTGTCGCCATCGTCGTCATTATTCTATCACACACAATAGTCTATTCAAAAACGCTCAATGCTTACACCAACAAATATAATTTCAACAACTGAAGTGAAAAAAATAATACATTTCGTGTTACAGCTTATTGTATACCTGTGGTGAGTTCCATAGTGTAGGGCGCCGTGGCGTTGCCTTGCTTCTTTAGCGCAGGCTGTTTGAGTTTGCTAAGTATAGACTGGATGTCCGTGATCCGGTTGGGCTTGACCAACCTCCTCCTGCCATAGAAGTTCCTCTTCCGACCCCCTTTTCCTCTGCCCTTCTTAGGTGGAATGATGTGAATTTGCTGGCTCGAGATGATGGTTGAGCCCGGAGGCAATCGAGGGGACACGATTCTTTGAGTGGTGTGGAAGGTGATCTCATCATGCTCTTTCTCTGTGGTGGTGACTGCAGTGAACGTGGTCTCGCTTTCCGCATCAGCAGCAGTGTGAATCTCAGACTGTCCGGGGGGTGATCTTGGACTGTCCATCATGGGGGTTACTTTGGGGTCCCTACCGTGTAGTAGCGCCTTCCGGGTGGATGTCTCTGGTGCTGCAGGCGCTTCTTCGGAAAAAAGGAGCCGAGTCTCCTCTGTGGTGTCTGTCACGGTGAGGCGGAGAGTGACGGGACGGCTCGGACGTGCTTCTGGGTCACTCTGGAGGGTGAACTTTTCACTGGACACACTGACGCTGGGGCTGTATGGTACGACTGTTTCGCTCTGTGTTTCACCGCCTGTGCTTTGGGTGAATGTGGCCTCAATGGGTGTAACCTGGGTGTAGGTTGCTGTGTGAGTGTTTTCTGTTGTGACAGATGACGTACTCAGGTTGTCATTTGGGATATCAGTGGTATCGGTCAATAAACTGGTTTCATTGTTCTCGTTCATTACCTTTACTTGATTGTAATTATTATTGTTCTCAATGCTTGCAATTACTTGAATCCTTGTTTCATCTGGACTAACAGGGGTGGTCCTGACACTAATAAATCCATCTTCGTGAGACAGAACCTCTCCGGACCCAGGGTCACTGTCCCCAGAAATGTCAGTCTCTGAATCTCTACCTCCGTTTCTCCCACGTTCTGTTTTTCTAGTTGAAACAGCTTGGACCTTTTTTTTTAACTCTGCAAGTCTCTCGGGATCTACTTTCCTAGTGGTTTTGTCAAAGACCCTCCTGTTGCTCCATATGCGTCTGCTGCTGGCAGGACCCCTCCTTCCCCCTGAGACGCCCAATCCACTACCCTGAGAGGTTGATCGGAGTCTGGGGTAGGCCCTGTCTGACGTGATTGTCCTGGACTCCTGGCTCATTCTGTCAGAGGGACTGAATGAAGGGATCTCAACATTGGAATCTTCACCGTCCTCTGTGCCATTGTCAATCTCGACTTCAACCACATCCTGCGCTCCAGAACCCTCACCATGCACCATTGTCACCCCTCTCGACCCCTCCCCGGTTACAATCACCAGGGATGTCAGCATGTCCACCCCAAGGTGGTTAGCAGAAAGACATCGGTAAAACCCACGGTCTCTTGAAGTCAGCTCTTTTATTTCGAGTGTTCCGTTACTACAGAGCTTCCTGTTCCCATACGATTTATCCAGCACTGTGTGGTCTGGGAGAATCCACTGGACAGACGCCTCGGGGCTACCTGTAGACCCACAGTCTAGAACCAAGCTTTGGCCCAGAGACCGCGAGAGCCGGACCCCGTTGACCTCCCCTTCCTCCACGTCTGGAGAAAGCACCATGACCCTAAAGATCAGCATATCTGCGTCCAGGTAGTTAGTGGCAATGCAGCGGTAGAGTCCGCTGTCTGAGGTGTCTGCACCCCTCATGGTCAGCCTCCCATCGGCTGTGATCACTATCCTGCGGTCGTCGCTGGAGTAGGGTGCCCGCACCTTGCTGCCATCTGACAGGATCCACTCCACCGAGGGCTTTGGCTCCCCAAACGTCTGGCAGTTGAGCTCTGCCATGCCACCTGGACAAATAACAATAAAGATTTTGATACGTTGCTTGCAACAATGTACCTCGCTAGCAGCTGTGAAATAAGTCTACATTGGAAAAGTACATGTTGGGCTACCCAATACACAGCATGTACTCAAAAGCCCACCTATAAGGACAGACTGTTCAGTCCTGGTCTGATTGTCGCGATTGATCATGGCCCAGCTGTAGCGATCCCTTGACTGCGACGCCTTGTTCTCTATGCGCAGGTTGACCACCGATCTATACTTGACGTGCAAAGTGGAGAAAGTCGTGGTGGTCCGATCGAGCTGGAAGTTCACCTCTCCTTGCATCAACCACGCGGGCGAGGCTTTAATCTCTGCCTCGATGTCTGTGTGGATTTCGTCTTGTCCCTCCTCTGGTTTGGTCTGGCTGTACTTGTAGATCATGGCCGGGGTCCTGGCGAGCATCAACCCTCTCTCCAGCCTCATGGGCGTGTCACTGTACGTAGCTAGGATGCGCCAGAGCTGCTGGATGTGATCGTAGTCGATATTACAGACCAGCCATGTAGAAATGCTGGCAGTGAGCATTGTCACGTTATTCGCCCCCTCCTCCACTTGGGTTAGAGTCAGGTTCTCCATGCCGGATGGTCTTTGGACGGTGCAGGTAAGGCTAGCATCATTGTGGAACTGGTCTGTGATATTGAGCTGCAGAGATCCGATTGGTGCTATAAAGTCCCTGGGAGAGACCGGCGTGTAATCGCCCTCGTTCAAACTCATGTTACGGTCCTTCAGATGGGGGTAAATCCAGGGCCTGTTACATGTGAAGGCATCATGGGGAAGCTGGACGAGGCTTCGACCTCGAGAGTGGGCAGGGGTCTCACAGTTAGGGCAAGCCTGACCGCTGGCATACTTCCTGTCTCGCTTGCATTTTATCACACCTGCAAAAACAACACATTTATTAGTATAGAATATGTTCCTCCATTTCTTTATGATGCTGATCAATCAGATTAAAATGATAATTTAGGCCACCTCCAGCCAATGTTATTATCATTGTATTATATACATCAGAGGATCTTTGTGGTATTTCAAGGTCGTATTCCACATAATGACTGACTTTTTTAACCAGCAACCTGTCCCAAAAGGATGTATCTATATTCTTTAGACAAGTGTGGTTTTTCTGTTGGAAGACATTCCATTACTGTTTTATATAATACATTAATGCTTTACTATCTTCCAGCAAATATGTAGCATCTTGATTGTATTAATAATAATACTTTTAACTCCAAATGTATTTATTGGTCTGAAAAAAAAAGAAAAATCATTATTTATCCGTTTTCTACGAAGGTTATGTAGCTCAGTGCTCTTACTACAGTCGATATGTTTGCCTGTTCAACTGTTCTTTAAATAATTATTGTACAGCTGCTTAGGATTTAAACCTGTCTCAAGCAGCATATGTCATACTTAAGTAATGGACAATGGCCCAAAACAGAACTATTGGTTTGAATTGTTTCATTTCACTGACACACACACAGCATCTCAAGGGTCATAACCACGATTGAGCTAGCAACCTCCTGACCTACCATATGAAGTCACAAGGCAGCCCTATGTGACACGGCAGCATTGTGTGACACCCGCCGGGCTACCACGGGTGGTGCCAAACACATTTTACACTGCCCCCTGCTGGACCCCCTGCGCAATAACGATATGCCATGAACTATCTGCAATGAAAGCCTAAGGAGATTTGTCAAAACATTCAGAAAGTAGCCGACAGAAAAGCAATGCATCCCTACCAGAATGTCTCTTCTCCCACTTTGTAAACCAACTCATGCGACAGTCACAGGACCATGGGTTTCCATGAAGATGGACGTTCTCCAGCTGGGTGCAGCCATTAAATATGTGTTTGGGCAGGCTAGTGAGGAGGTTGTCAGACAGGTGGATGTTTCTGACTGAAGATACCTTGAACACCTGGCTGTGCCTCAGTGTGACAAAGGTATCAGGGTGTAGCTGCTGGAGCAGATTGCCCTCCAGGTGGACCAGTTGTAACGCTGTTAGACCATAGAATGCCTCTGGATTGATGAACACAATGCGGTTGTGGTCCAAGTGGAGACGAACTATGGCCTCTAGACCTTGGAAGGTGTCCTTTTTGATCTCTTTCACTTTATTGTAGCTTATCTTCAGTACCTATAAACACACAGTCAAGAACACATACTTGTCATTGTTACTGAAAGTCTCCCTACAGCACAAGACGCTTTTGCAAATGTATTTGTGCATTAGATGATGTAAGGGTATTTTTCCCAAAGTCTGTAACACATGTCATCAAAATCACTGGCTTTACCTAGGAATTTCATGGCTAATTGTCACGAGTGTGGTGAGTTTTGTTCCACAACGGGGAGTTTAGTGGGGAGCTCTTCCTGTGTGCCTGTGGTTGTTTTTTATGTGGGCACAGCTGTTTCTGTTTAGCTTTTCACTGGAGCAAAGTCAGCAACTAATGGGGATATTTAAGTCACTGGGGAGGATCACTAGTTTGCTGGTTATTATTTCAATGTCACAGATTTATGTGGGTGAGTGTTGTCTTTGTTTCTGTTTTTTTATGTTTAGTAAGGCGCCATCCATGCAAGGTTTAATTTAAATTACAGTTAATGTTTAGCGTAGCCATTCGTTGATGTCGCTTTTTATTTGTTAATTTCATAATAAAAGACCACGAACGGTGTCCAAGGTGTTCGTCACACTAACCGAGGTGTGATTTCCCTTATAGATGATGCACACTAACAGCATTTCATATTCAGCTAAAATAATAGAAGTCATGTGCTAATCGCAGAATTCGCAGACTGCACCTTTAACAGAGACTCAACTGAATATTACTGTCTGTCAATACACAGAATAATGTATAAATAGTGTTTCCTATTTGATGTGATGAACTCTATCTGGTGTTTGGGACTGTGCTGTGTACCTGTAAGGACTTGAGATCTTGAAACGCTCCGTCAGATATGCTGTGGATGGTGTTGCTGTGCAACATAAGCAGCTGCAGATTCTCCAGCCCAGACAGATCACTCTCCCTTAATGCAGTTATACTGTTATATCTAAATATTGCATAAAATACAAGTAAGTAATTCTCAATCATAGGTTTTCAGCAAGGATGACATGGATATAACTGTTTTGTTATCTGTTATTGTACAGTCTCCTTGGATGCATGGTTTGAGTCTCACCCCAGGTTAATTCTTTCCACAGCTGTCTGGATCTGTCCCGGCATTGTGGTCAGATATCTGAATGTGCAGTGCACTTCGGTGGGAACATAGCACGTGCACGATTTGGGGCAGCCGCTGCTTCCTGGTATCAGAGACGCCAGGACTAACAACGCCACATTTAACAGCCACAGCCGGAGGTATGACGGACCGCAGGCACCCAGATGCATTCTGGGAAGGCGGAGAACTTCACACTTGATCACAAACAGAATGGGTAAAGCTGTCGTCATCTCATTAATTTAAACCTGCTGGGAAAAAATTACAGAGACACTGAGATTGGTCGTGATTTGTTTTTAAAATAACAAAATAAATGAGTGGAAATAATTCAGTTTGGTGGGGTAGAGAAAGTTATATTCAAATGACAGTAAATGACAAATGGTGATGGAAGAGGAGAGGACAGTGCCATTGTGTGTGCGTGTACTGCAAAAACATTTAGAATATGTAATCATATTTCTTATTACATCTCAATAAATAATTGAGATTAATCAGTACACCATAGTGTATTGGTTTGTGCACAGATATACAACACATTTAACTTTTACTGTTCCAAACGCCAAAAGTTAATTAACAAGAAACATTTGTGATATACAGGCACCCTGATACACATAGACAAAAGATTTGGATAAATCACACAGTACAATTATTTATTTATTTGGTTATGCTCTCGTGAACTGCTATTTTAATATACAACGTGTTGGTATATATGCCAACAAAATGTGTGCATATTTAAATAATACATTCTAAAAACATTTTGTAAATATTATTTGCCTAAATCAGCTTCTGTGTCACTGACTTTAGGCTGCTGTAAAAGTAAAAATATCTATTTCCACTTTTGTTATTAATTCTTAACATCTAACTTTGCAGGGGCACACAAAAACCCAAAGACATTACATATGATCGCCAATGACCTTGTTTTCAATTAAATGTTTAATTAATTAATTAATTCAATTGAATGTTTAATTGAAAACACTTACCTAAACGTAGGACTGAGTATTAATCCAATGAATCCATATGATAATCCATAATGATTTGAATATTGTTAGATCCAAAAAAACAACTTTAGATCAAACCCTACAGATTTAAGTCCAGTCCAGTCCTGACGCTCAGGCAACTGGGAGGGCTGGGGTGTAGTTGGACTGATTTAGGCGCTCATGTCTAGCTCCCTAGCTCCCACCCACCATGTCTACCCCTTTCTCCCTCCCGATTTGATCTCCACTGGAGAGTCAACAGATCAAGACATATCACCTGTACAGAGTGCAGCACCACCCAGCTAATTAAAACAATGCCTCCAAAAAACGTTTTAATTGGCAAATCAACTGCTCAGCATATTTTTAAGTTTATTACGTTACGTTTTTCGTCTGCTCCATCCTTGTAAACGTCAAGATGAAAGAAAAGTATTAGGCTGTAACTTTCCGGCTACAGAGTGGTAACAGTACATCAAAGCAATCTCTACAACCAAGGTTCATCATTAAGGATCATAGTGTTTAATTTTTCCCGGCCGGTGCTTGAAAGTATACAATTTAACCTAGTTAATTTACCTAGTTAATCAACTGGAAACCCATAGTTCATGTTTCAGTCAGATCAGGAAAAATATATTGTTTTCCCAAAAGCGCTAGCCTGTCGGGGTCATGGTTCATATGCTTTCAATTCAATAGCAAGGACAATTGAACATGGCAGATTAACTGAGAAAATCTAAGAATGAGTGGAGGAGCTATAAATGTAGATGCTTCCATACTGGTGTTTTTGTATGATTCAGTGTATATACATCTTATTATGGTATTCAGGTCTGCAGACATGGCAGGAGCTTCAGTCACAGAGGCATCTCAACAGGCTAGGGTTATAAGGAACAATGACTAAAGTCACATCTGCGTTTAGTTCTTTGGGACAGACATCAGTACATAGGACTGGAAAATGCACAACGCATGGCTGTGGCGCCTGTGCGATAGGTTAGAAGAAAAAATAGAAAAGCAACTCCTTCCCAGGTGAGTGGTAATGTCAGTACAGGATGTGTTCAGACTGTGTCGGCAAGAACAGTCCTGCGTGAGATCTCCTTCCATTGTCCTGCTTTGCGAACATTAGCTATATGTTTTATTCTAGACACATACTTTGTATGTCAACCTAAACATGATGACCCCCAGTCAAATATTGTGTAGGTCCCCTTTTTGCAGCCAAAACTGCCCTGAACCAGGCATGGACTCCACTAAACCTCTGAAGGTGCTGTGGTATCTGGCACCAAGACGTTAGCAGCGGATACTTAAAGTCCTGTAAGTTGCGAGGTGGAGCCTCAATGGATCGAACCTGTTTGTCCAGCAGATCCCACAGATGCTCGATTGGATTGAGATCTGAGGAATTTGCAGGCTTTGAACACCTTGAACTCGTGGTTGTGTTTCTCATATAATCCCTGTACCATTTTTGCATTTTAGCTGGGCGCATTATCCTGCTGAAATAGGCCAATGCCATCAGGGAATATCGCTTCCAAGAATGGGTGTACATGGTCTGCAACAATGCTTAGGTGGGACGTGTCAAATTAACATCCACATGAACAAAGACCCAATGGACCCAAGGTCCCCCAGCAGAACATGTTGCCTTAAAATGGGTTCCCAAGAAAAAACTATGTGAGAATGGAATTACACTTTTACCTAAACAGACAGTATATTGGTCGAAATCTCGATGTACTTGGCCAAAACTAACAAAGGATTATTTGTTTATCTTCCTTTTACCTTTCACCTTGACTTTTATTGAAGAACTCAATCAATTAGCAAATATATTCACTTAATTTGCCAATTACAATAACAAAAAAGCACACACGATCAGACACTGTTCAACACGTACATTTGAGACGGCATCATTTGGCCAGACATGAAAAAGTTCTATAGACTTGAAAATGTTCTAATGACCTTTTGAATAAAGTACTTAAGACCTGGAAGTTCTAAAGACTTCTCAGCCAGGTTCTAAAGGCCTGAAAAAGTTCTAAAGACCTTTTGAATAAAGTTCTTAAGACCTGAAATGGTTCTAAAGACTTCTAAAATGTACTAAAATGTACACAGTTAATACTGAGATGTAATGTTTTAAATGTACATGATGCCAGTAAACAGGTTGCCATGAATATAAAATGCATGTATTTTATTATAACTAATTTGTAAAGCACGTTGAATTGATTCTATGTATGAATTGTGCTATATAAATTAACTTGTTTGCTTTAGAACTTCCAGCTCACGATTTCTACTACTCTTGTTGTAGATCAATTTTGTTAGCAAAAGCGGCACAAACAATAATAATTAAAAAAGTATTCAAATACAGGTAGTTAATAGACGCCCAACAATACTTGAGAGTGGGAGAACACGACAGGATCTTATGTAGCTGTGGAAATCTGGCAACCTGTGAAAGGCAGCGCTGACAACGAGCCAAGTTTTCCTGTGCCATTTAATGTTTTATTGTTTCCTACTCTTCTATTGTTTACTTCTCCCTCATCTGGAGGCCATTGCCCATCATATGCTATGGACTCGTTGAGAGACTGTTCCAGGAAAACCGTTATACTTCAAACAGTATTGTCTTGTTTCCATAGGAATGATGAATCTTCCCGTTTCCTTATGTGCTCCCATTTGGATTTTAGCGTATACACCGCAGCTCTTCTGCTTCTGTTCACTGTTAACACATCACCGGACCAGAATGGCCGCGCAAAATAAACATTTCCGAAGGAATCTCTAGTTTTAGAGAAACACAGTGTTTTTTTGCAGTTACATTGCCAAGACTCGTGTATCTGAGTTAACAACTATTCTTTGTATCCATTGGTTTCTGTTTGTTCAGGCCTCATTGAATATTCCGGTGAGACACTGTGGATAAAAATAATGAATGTCAGTCCAACCGGGTGAGGTCAGAGGTCAAGTCTCGGTTTTAGGACAGTCATATATAAATATTATAGCAGAGCCATGCACACGCTTTCACACTCCACAGAGAAGAGGTTGGTGAGCTGGTGAGGGGAGGATCAATGTTGGTGAGCTGGTGAGGGGAGGATCAATGATCACAAACCATTCAAACAAGGTTTATGTAAAATAACACACAGTAAATGCTGCGCTTTTATAAATGCTGCGCTTTTATATAGCGCTTTCACAGATCCTGCGTCACATTCACCCATTCATTCACGACCGCATCTACCATGCAAGGCGACTGCAGGCTCGCCAGGAGCAGCTGGGGTTAGGTGTCTTGCTCATGGACACCTCGACAATTTCCCCGAAGGAACCGGGGATCGAACCACCAACTTTCCGATTGATAGACAACCGACTCAACCCACTGAGCCACTGCCGCACGGTAATGAGGGACAGGGGTTGAGCGGATGTGAATTAAGAAAAGAAACGGGTTCTTGTTGTTTGTAAAGGGTAGCTTTTTAGATTGCCTGCTATAACAGGTATCAATTGTAACTTGTACAATAATTCTTAAGGCTTGTCTCAGGAAGCTGCTCCACGTACATAACCACATTACAGTTGTGATGTTATTTTTATGCACATTTTTGCTTAATTATTATCAGACTCAGGGTTAATTTGTAATGAGCATGATTAGTAGATTGTTTCAAATTAGATGTATTACCAAATGAAAGCAGCTGCAGCTCTACCTTATTGCTGTGGTGTGTAGATGTCGACATAAGCAAACTGTGTATTTGGAATACCAGAGAAAACTTCACTGAAACTTGTAGCTCTTAGAGCTTGGAGCTATAGTAGGCTACCCATGTGAAGCACCAAGGCTTTCGACTTGTCATTTAGCCTCTTGGTACTTTCTCAAAAAGTGCTCTTCTCGTCTAGATATTCCTTTTTGAAGATGGCCTGTTTCAGGCAGATTCACATTTGTGCAAGCAAGTTTATTTATATAGCACAATTCATACAATTCATACAATTCAATTTGCTTTACAAAGGAAATAATGAATTAAAAGCATTTTATATTCATAGCAACCTCTTTACTGGCATCGTGTACATTTAACACAGCACATCTCAGTAAAGACTGTGTAAGTTTTAGAACTTCCAGGTCTTAAGAACTTGATTCGAAAGGTCTTTGTGCCGTGTTCCCTCTATTTCTTAATAGTGTATTTGTACTGTGCTCTGGGGATTATTCAATTACTGTATCCTACTCCTGAATGGACATTTTTAAAAACTTATTCTGGTTTTTGAATGAGTAAGATTGTCATACATTTTATAGTGTTGGCAATACTTTATTTCATGGTGAATTATTAGAAGTATCTGGAGAACACATTTTTAGATGGCCAATTGTACATTTGTTCGGCATTGTGGACTTCCTACACCTGGAGTGGGTTATATCAATCTTTCCACACATGTGGGCTAACTTATTAAGTTATGATTTTTGGATACCTGGACTTGAAACTGAACTGTATTGACTCACAGTTTTGTATATTGTATGTTTGTCAACTGCATTGCTTATTATATACACATCTACCTTTCAAGACAAATGTTTAATCTTTAAGAAAAGTGGAAGATGAAAATATTCTTCTGGCAGCTAAACAAAAATGTTGAGTAGTAGAGCTTGCAAGCTTAGATGCAGTGTTGGAGGCACGTCAGTATTTTTGTTTTAAAATAATTCAGCCAGCTAGCATCCCAGAGGTACTTCACAGAAAGGGCCTTGATGGGGGAAAACATGCCCTTGTTAAAAACATCTTGTGTTAAGTCTCAGTTTGTCAGATCCTATGGTCTGGTGAAACCAATATTGAGATTTTTGGCCTTAATACTAAGTAATATGTTTGGCGCAAGCCTAACGTTGCACATCATCCAAAGAACACCATCTCTACCCAGATCCTTGGTGGTGGCAGTGGGGATACTCCTCAGTGTCAGGGCCTGGAAAGCTTGTGAAGATAGAGGGCAAAATGGATGGAGCAAAGAACTGAGAAATCCTGAAAGAAAACCTGCTGAAAGAGGTTTCACCAAATTATACCCATTCTACTTAACAGAGCTTGAGCAATTTTTCAGAGATAAATGAAAAGTAAAGACTGTAGCGAATTAACTTTTTTTATTTTTTACTAACGAAAGACATACACTAAATTAAGTTAATACTCAGGCACTTAACCATTTCAGTTTTGTGTTTACATTTTTATTTGGAAAGATTTGTATGCGTTTTTTATCATTGATCATTGGCAAAAAAATTTAAAAGATTTTTCATGTCATATTGTGTCAGAGGTGAGAAAATACTTCTGAGTTCAATGGTTTGAATTGGGATTTTGTGACAGTCTTAAATCGTGTTCTCTATATACACCCAGCATCAGGTTTCACAGGCTCTGGTGAGAAACAGAAAACATTGCCCTCTACTCTCCACCCATGAGTGATATAGTCAGGCATGTGAACAGCTGTCAGTCATGTGAGTTAGCGCTGACCTTCGCCCTTTTAGGGTTCTGTCTTTGCTTGGCTACAGTTGGTGCTGAAGTGAGAAGGGTTTTTTGTCAAGCTGAGTCAGAGAATGTGAAAAAGTTGTGGTTTATCCCAAGGAGAGCTATGAACGCTACAGAGACACAGATGACTGTGGGACATTGTAGTCTACCAGTCCAAATGCTATGCTGGTATGAATGATATTCAAACCTCGAATTGTATACATAAGTTTCTACTTGTTAACTGTTGTTTCAGTGGGTATGAAGCGAGTAATTTAAACTAAGCTGACATGCTACGGTAGTTAAAAGATAACTTTCAGAACAGAAGAAAATCAACCATGTTTTCAATTTTCAATGTATGTCTATAAAGTAAAAAAGTAAATAGTTTAACCTCTATATGAGTTCAACAATTCTCAGTGCACTGCATTTCAAGTGTAGATTTTTCCCCCAATTTTTTGTTCGTGACCAAGGCATGGTTGTTACATAATTCCGTTTTGCTTTGTGGACTTAACATCGTTGGATCTGTTTCTATTCAGTTGTGTTCCTTGTTACAAATTCACATTGGCATTCCAGGGCTTTACATGTATACAACTGCCAACATTGTCATCTGTATAACTACCTTCAGCTATCCACATCCACATCCCCACTCCAAATTTGGATTTTTATGTTCTTGAACATCCCTGATTGATTTAGTTTATTGGAATCGATTATGCAACACGCTTTATGGGTGTTTTAGCTTGTATTATCAGATCTTTTCCAATCCAGGCCAGCCAATTAATCTGTGTTACCCATGCCTGTATTGCAATGAGAAGAACAAGGGCATTAAGAATATTTGGTATCTGTAGCTTAATGAACTCAGATAAAGGCATCTAGACACCTCCCATTTGGAAATCTCCAGCCTTGGCCGGATCCACAATGGCCCTGGTCCCATCTATCTCTTCGCCTCACACCATTAAAACGTGGCTTAGGATACTAGCTGGCTCTGGCCCCGTGGCACCCCAGTCAGACTGAGGCCCCTTCTGTGGACGAGTAGTTCCGGCGTGCTGAGGAGGTGTGGAATGCACACACACACACACACACACACACACACACACACTGTCACGTTTCCCTTTGGGGCAAAAGCCACGGTCAGTCACTGCTTTGGCTGTGCTTCTAATTCGCCACCGTTCCCAACCCACCACAAACGCACCCTGGACTTTCCTGTCGTATTACGCACACCTGGATCTCGTTCCCCCCAATCAAGCTGTGTATAAATGGTCCCTCTGGGCCATTGGTCTTTGTACTGTTTTGCGAATGTTCCGTCTCGTGTGTTTACTTACCATTAATGTTACGCTGACTGCAGACCAATTTATTTATTGTATTTCTGCCTCCAGGAAAGTTCCTGTTTATTTTTGTGTAACGTTCAGGTTCCGTTTTTTGCCAAAAGAGCAGTCCTTTGTTTTGTATAACTTCTATCGCCCGAGGTAGAAAGCCAGAAGAGGATTGGCTAGCCCTCAGAGCCTGGTTCCTCTCTAGGTTTCTTCCTAAATTCGACCCATCAGGGAGTTTTTCCTAGCTGCTGTGTATCAACTTGTGGATGTGTGCTCTGTCGGGTTCAGGCTGGGTGTTTGTAAAAGCACTAAAAAAAGGCTTATAAAATGAATTTGAAATGTATGAAAACAAAAGTGGCATTTCTGGTGGGTTGTAACTGTATTACAAAATACGTAGGATTTCAATATCTTATAAATTTCTGAAATACTTTTAATACATCTCTTTGGAAACAGTTGTTTTTTCTAAGTGCAGCAGGCTGGATTTAAACACAATTGCAAATTGCTACCTCTCTGAGTTTGTGAATTTGTGTGTGGACACGTTTGTTTGATATTGGATTTTTGCGGGCTTCAATGCCATCCGACCTGCACTTTTTAGAATTTCAGGGTTGTGTCACTAACGGGCTGCTAGACTGTAAGCAGTGGTTGTGTCTCCTTAACCATCACAAGTTTATTTCTGTTCATCGGTCAGCTTTTATTTTACATAAAAGTGAAGTGAGTAATGCACTTCCTCTTTTTGGACTCAGGATACGCCTCCCTCTTCCTCTTGGAGCATTTTCAATTGTGTTGCAAATTTTCTGAAAATCTAAATGACTTAGGACTGGATGAAACCTATTAAAACATTTAACTTGTCATTATTTATCACGGACACAAGATGATCTGTCGAAAAGCATTAGCAGTCACACTCGACTGACTTGAATCTGTATTAAATTTGGTATTTTCCAACAACAATATAATTGTATTTTAATCCTCACATGGTTTTAATAAATACCTGCTCCTGACAAACTACCCTCAGATGTGGAGTGTGTTTCAGTGTGATGTTTACATTACCATGGACAACCCCAAAGAACGAATCTGAACTGTAGTATTCTGATTGTAATATTGTATGAATGTATGTTTAGATATGTCAGGAAACAACAGAACATCTGTGTATAGATTCTCTTTCATGGACACTGGCCATTTGGCTTGGAGGCATAGTGTGGGCTAGATGAGCCTATGAGCTAGAATTCAAAAGCATTGTTCTAGCTAGACACGCCTTTTTTGAATATATCAGTCAGAACCACCATTTAATAGTCAGTGGACATATTGAACATGTGTGAATTCAGCTATGTTGCAATTTCAATGGAATATTTATCTCTCCCGTGACTCGACCATTTTTCCACTCTACCTAACTGCTCCAATCTGACACGACATATGTTTTCAAATGTCCACAGCATCGATTTCGATATACCCATTCCTCTCTGGTGAGACGAGGCATGGGTGAGCCAGATACAGCCTGGGACTATATGTCATTCGACTTACTATATTTTCCGCACACCAAAGTTTATATGTGTTTGAAGTTGAATAACTCGACCAACTAGCTCAAAAGTCAAGTCGGCTTAAAGCTATTGACGTTTGGTTTGAACTGTCCTTGGTCAGGCGAAGAGGTTAGGACATGCATACATGCATTCAGACAAAATTTCTTCATGTAACCATTTTATGAATCAGAAAGTTTGGGAACAGGGCGCTAATGCTAATGTATCTGTTGGCTGGTACAGTGTAATGCTGATGTGTGTTTGTGCTATACAATATACTGTTGGTCTATACTGAAACAGCATTCAAAATACAGCTAGTAAACTGAAATGACATTCTAAAAAGTTTTCAATCATTGCCAATGTTGCCATTGCCATTAACATTGTTAAAACATTAAAATTATTCCTGAAAAGTGTTCTAGAGAACATAAAAAGGCAATGTGAAACATTCGCTATGAAAATGATGGCACAACTTATGGTAGATGTTCTCCCATTCTTCTTCGTAATTCCTCTAGACGTCTGTCAAGTTGGTTTGCAGATATATTCAGGTCTCTCCGAAGCCTGTGAACCTTGAAAGGTGTGTGTCTACAGGTGTGTGTCTATATTGTCTCTATTTTATACCTGCATAACTGTGTCTACATAACGTGATTTTGCATTTCCAGCTTACTGATCACTAGTATGACTTTCTCACAGTAATGTGTTTCTGGAAAAATGAAATGGAAACAGAATAAAAAATAAAATGATACCAGATGGGTTTCAAGCAGACACTGCATCCACTTCTCATTCTTCCCTTGTGGTTATCTACCAAGTCAATGTGAGGGCCAACCAGTGGTTTTCAGGTCCAACTGCACGCCAACCACCAACAAGCTTGGACGAGACCCCAGATGCAGTCTGAGACAGTAGAATGTCAAAACGTTACAAGACTACGTCCAATTAAACTTAGCGTTGATTAAAAAAAGTACACAAGCTCTGTTTCCGAAAGATCAGACTAACTCTTGAAATCACATAGATTTAAAACAAGACAGTCCACAACAACAGGCTTTTCTGTTGCATACCAGTCCTGGATGTAAATTGCATGAAAAACCTCTTTAATACTGCCAAGGACCTTTATTCTCCCAGAAACTCCCAGAAGAGGAAAAAATACCTGAATCATGTGGGACTTACATAAATCATCAGACTGTTTATGAACAATTATTTTCCTGGCATTAAACCATTGAAAGTGGTATAGTGAGAATAATCCCCTGGATGTCTAGAAAGAAATAAGATCCGCCGTCTCAGTGCAACATGACGGCGCCGGCTCTGTGAAAAAAAGATGGCGTCGGCTTGGTGAAACAAGATGGCGCCGGCTTGGTAAAACAAGATGTTGCCGGCTCAGCGACTTCATATATCAGCTTCTGTGAGGAAAGTTGCATCTCCACTCAAAACAGGGTTCGCTATAATAAAGCCAGAAGTTGTAGCGTTTTATTTTCTACATGCATGTTCAGTGTGACCACCTCGTGTCTGTCTTTATACTTCTCTCTAACACACGGACGCGTTGTCTTCGTTGCACTGCCGCCTGCCTTGAATAGAAGTTGGCTGTAAGATTCTCTCAACTCCCGCGTTTAGTCGTTCGGTTCTAATTCTTTTTAGAAGACCGTGGGAGATGCCTCAGTCCTTTCGTTCCCTGCCATGTATGACGATGTTTTGGGCATCGTAAAATGAACTAGGAAAGAAGAATGGCTGTCCTGGCGTGAGAGCATGGATCGGCTAATCCGTATTGTTTTCCCTTGTGATAGCGTAAAACAAAGCATCGGGGTGCCGTCATCCCATAACGATTTAATTAACTCCTTCTGGGTCGGTGGCAGATACTTTTTTTTTTGCCCTGTCACAAAAATAAATGTGTGGACTGAATTGAATCAATACCTTTGGCTCTTGAGTCGAGTCTTATTAAGACGTAAGTTTGTGGTATTGCTCTTTTACATCGGAATAGTAAGACAATTTGCTGTAATAATGGCAATCAAGAAAGAACTAGGTAAGCCATGTTCAGCCTGTAGATGTAAATGCACACGGATCAGCTATAACATTCTGACCACCCAGTCTAGTCTGCAGCTCCGCAGCTCCATACAGTACAAACTGCGATGCACTGTGTGTCCTGACACCATTCTATCAGAACCAGATACGACCCTGTCGTCTAGCCATCACAATTAGGTCTTTGTCAAAGTCGATTAAATACTTGCTTGTCCATTATCCCTGCTTCTAACAAATTTTGAGGACAAAATGTTCACTTGCTGCTAAATATTTCCCATCTGCTGACAGGTGCCATGATAACAAGATAATGAGTGTTATTCACCTGTCATAATGTAATGACAGATTTAATCGGTGTATTTACTTTGTCACGAGTGAGGACAATAAGGTCTCACTCCGGGTGTGTTTTAGTTGGCCATCTGTTACTTTTGGTTGGGTGATTTGTTTTCTTTTTCATATTTTTTTATATGAGATGCATTGATATGAGAAGTGTTGGTATGAGCAGCATTAATTAATGCACAATAAAGCTCAGTGGAACAAAAACAAGTGAAGTGAAAAGGTTTAAACCCCATGGAATGGCCTTCTTTCATAAAAAAAATTAAAACATTCTATCAGAGCTGTAGTACTCGAGACCGGTCTCGGTCTCGAGACCGGTCTCGAGACCACTTTTTTAAGGTCTCGGTCTCGTCTCGGTCTCGGTTACATTTGGACTCGGTCTCGACTCGGTCTCGGACAGTAAGGACTCGTAAATTCTTCCGAGACCAGCCGAGACCAGCGTAGAAATTATCCTCCACAATTTTTTCTAGAAAAATGTTTAAGTATGACATGTAGAGGCTGTATTTCCATTGGCTGTATTTCGTCCAGAGTCAGACTGTTTTTTTCTGATGTGGCTTATCCCGCCAATGGCTATCTACTTTTGAAGAAAAGCCCACCCCCAGCGTCGCTAGAGGGTGCACCCATTCACGTAAATACTTCAATCTTAAACATATGCTCGATCATGTCTGCACAATCAGCCAATATATTCGTTTTGCCTATATTCAGTACATTGAGCACAAATAAATAATTTGTCCGAAAACACACAGCGGTTAGTAATTAAAATACATACATAATGTTGAAAAGCTACAGCCGACGTCCTTCCATGACTTTTCCTAAATACGTGCATTTTACCTTGTCCCGTTTTCAGAATTGCAAAATCACAAACCAAACAATATATAAAACTACTATTTACATGTTTTTGATACCTAAACTGCCTTCCTGTCGCCAAAATCCCACGCCGCTGGGCGTTGGTACCCTAATTGCGGTACCCAGACACCGATCACACTTCACTGAGCCTATATGGCAATGGTTGAATGGGCGATACACAGACAAATACTACGAGAACACATATAGACAATAGTCTGATTGGCTTGGTTGAACTACAAAAAAAGAGGTACGTTTATAAAGAAATATGTTTCACTAAATAAACAGAACGAATTCCGCCAAATACATACAGCCCCATTCATGTGTCGTGCGCCTATTGCACTCAATAATTAATAACGAATGAACCACAGTGTATTCATATAGCCTACAAGAGACTTCAACAAAATATTGTTTTGTATCGAAATTAAACGAATATAAACAATAATTATTAATAGGCTAACTACAAATGGGCGATAAATGAAATTACTCATGCCCACAGAAGGACGTGGGACATACATAAGTCCGGGGGCATACGGCAGAAAGAGCATAAAACTGGAACGGTTATGGTCCGATCTATATGAAACTGAACCCGTTTTGGTCCGATCTTTATTAAACTGGAAGGGTTTTGGTCTGATCTATATGAACACTGTGCGCAGTTCAACCGGGTTAGTTTGCTGCTGTCTCATGTGCACTCGTAACAATAATGAACACTGTGCGCAGTGCAACCGGTTCGTTTGCGTGTCCTGCTCAAGCAGACAAACAACTGAAGCTGCGTGCCTGTGGACGGATAAATAATTATAAATAGATTTGTTTATCGGCCAATCATGCGCAAATCATTTGATTGCAAGTCGCTTGTGATCTAAAATGTGTTAGCATTTACTACATCAACATAGGACATACAGTTTGATGGATTTTCATTTATTCGATTTTTGGAAATTTTAATATCATAGCCTGTGCATTTTAAAATCATGGTTTTATTTTCGTATTTTATGTTTACATAAGACAATAAATAGGCCTACATACTCTTTTAATAAAATTCATTTAATTCAGGATGACAACACAGTAGATGATCTGATGCTGTTGGTCAAGTGTTTTTTTTACATTGGTCATTGGACCAAAAACATGTCATATTATTTAGTGTTGATATGACTGGTCTCGGTCTCGGCCCCCTTTGGTATCGGTCTCGTCTCGGTCTCGGCCACCTTCGGTCTCGGTCTCGTCTCGGTCTCGGCCCCCTTCGGTCTTGGTCTCGTCTCGGTCTCGGCCCCCTTCGGTCTCGGTCTCGTCTCGGTCTCGCTTTAGGTGGTCTCGAGCACAGCTCTGCATTCTATTCACTCTTACTGCTGCTTGGAACTTATGAGTCACTTTCTAATCAGCCGCAAGTCAATATTTGGTAAAGAAAAATGTAGATCACTGAATGTTCACTTCTTTAGCTGTCTTTTTCTGTTCTCTCTATCCTCTTCACACTGGATCTCTATCTCAGATTTGTTTTTGCCCCTAATGTAAATATGAACAGCTGTGGGAAAATGTGCTAAATGTTTTTTAGTTATTAAAACATATTTATTTGAAGACAATTATTGATGTTTTAACAGTTTTCACTAATTTCCAACCAATGAACCAATTTCACTAGAGTTCACTAGAGTTTTTACATGCTTTTGTGTTCATAATTACACAGCGTGTCTTTCTGGAGAGTATCCAAATCACTCATTTGTCTGTATGACCTGTTGACCATGTGTGGCTCCTGTCTGGTGTGTAGGGGATTCCTTTTGCATGCGTCACTGATATCTGACCACTGGTCATTGTAGGAGAAAGGTGCTTAGCTCTTAGCTGTTTGTACGGGAATGGAGAAAGGTGGGGAGTCCGTTTGGAGGGAGGCCAGAGCCACATCTGTTTCAGATCTCGTTCGTAACCAACGTCGGCACAATAACCCGGAACGGACAAGAAAAAATGAAAATACATTTCCTCCAGGCCTTTCCACCGTAATCCTTTTCCTGTGAAAGCTCTTCTGGGGCCTCATAAAAATACTTCACTAACTATTTGAACAAGTTGGAACAAATAGGACCTGATATCGGTTCCGTTGTCTCCTGGTATCTCTTTGCTCTCACTGTATCACTGTATGTTTAACCATTTCACTCTGAATAGTTTATTTTATATTTTAGATATAGGAGACAGAGCAACTATCAACCTTTTTTTGGTCACTGGTTCTCTTTACACCCTGTTTTACCTTCTCCCTCACTTAAAGCATCAGTTACACCAGGTGTCTCAAACCAGTCCCGCGGTGAGAGCGAGTGTGTTGCTGGATTTCACGCTCACCTTCTACTTGATTAATTAGGTTACTAGTTGGTTAGGTTCTATCCTTATCCTGTTGTTTACCTGGTTGTTCAGGTCTGAACTGAGAACCAACTTAAAAGTTTTATACCGGTTCTCAGTTCAGACCTCAACGACCAGGTAAATGGTACATAAAATGTAAATATAACATGAGATAAAAAAGTTGATGTTTTACATGACCTTTAATTGTTGGTAATCCTGGGTCATTTTTACAATAAATGCACATTTACAACTCCTTTAAAAAAGGAGTAATTTGAAAATTCAAGATAAGACATGGAAGTTCCAAAGACTTCTTGGCCAGGTTCTAAAGACCTGAAGATGTTCTAGAGATCCTTTGAATAAAGTTCTTAAGACCTGGAAGTCCTTAAGACTTCTTGGCTCCTTATTTACTAAGATTACACAATTGCCTCAATTGTTTTACATTGTCTTCTTATTTCAACTTGTCACATCGCAATTAGTCCAGAATTGCTCATGTCCCAACTTTTCTGGAACTTTTTGCATGCATCAATTTCAAAATAAATGTCAACCGTCAAAAACTACGCAGTTGATTAGGTAAAACATAAAATACCTTGTCCTTATATGTTTTTGTTTAAATACCAGTCAAAGTACATTTACAAGTCTGTTTTTATTAGCATTTTCCATAATGTCCCAGCTTTTTCTGAATTGAGGTTGTACTTCAAAGTGCGTAACGCAGAGTCGATATATGTGTGGCTGTTTTTTTAAGCTGTTTTAAATTTGTGTCAACTCCCAAGCGCCATGATCCCTTGTGTATTTCCAGAAACATTACTCATTCATACAAAAGCAGGAGTGTTCGAGCAGAAAACATGAACGTTTAGCTGTGAATGAGAACGCATGGATAGCTGTTGCAAGCAAAAGTAACACCGGTTTATTTGTGTAACTCGGTTAAAAGAGCGATTATGATTTGAAACGTCCTTCTCATTGTTGTGTCGATTACTTTCTGGGCCTTTTCTTTTAAACAAGCCATGCCATATCTGTATCCATAGTTAGGTGTAAGGATAACTCAGGACCGGTCATGTTGAATAATCACATTCACTGTTCAAATGTGCACAACGTGTCCCCGTAGTCCCTTACTCCCAGAAGGGACGGGGAGCGTGTTACCGTGATTTACACTGCTGGCTTTACAATATGTCTCTACAGTTTGCAAAAACATAAAAAAAAGCCTAAAGGCTTCATTATGCTTCTGCGTCAACTCCACGACGTAGCTACGCCGTCACTCCTACGGCGCCGTGGCCGTTTTATGGTTCTGCGTCGGGTTGCGTTGCATTTCACCGCCAGATGTATAATCTGACCAATCACAGCCCTTGTGGTCTGCGTCGCCTCGACGCGTAGTTGCAATTTTTTGGAGGTGCACGTCGAGCTACGGCGTAGGGGTCGGAGAGGGGTTCGCGTCGACGCAGAGGGGTCTGTGAGGGTACGCCGTCGATTCGACGCAGAAGCATAAAACAGGCTTAAGTCATGACATGCCGCTAGGCGTGAGTGGTACATCTGGTTTATCTCTGTGATTTAAATAAAACCACGTTCCATTGTGAAATAATCCACCAGATTCATTGTTCATAACAATTGTTCCCGGGAGGCTTTTGGGCCTGGTGACAGGACCACTCCTCTAGTGGGCGACCGTCCGAATGGGTACGCCCCCTCCTCAGAGTCACTCTATAGCCATCCAAGGAGCGACCGTCAAGTGTTTAATTCAACTTTAAACTACAAAAACGGCGCCGCCTCAGGACCTCCTGTCAGGAACGTAGAACCACACACTGTGACCGACAAATTGAAACTAAATAGGGCTCCCAAATAGAGACAGCGCATGCTACATGGCATGTAATGGCTCACCGAATTTAACTCAATACAAATGTTTTTCCGTGCTCCTACAGCCTTGGGGAGACTGTATTTAAACAATGTGTTTAGCTCAGGTACAGAAAGAGTCTCTTGTTTTGCCTCCTGAGGTATTTCCTGCGGTATTTCTGGCGAAGGGGCATGGTGGGTTGTCGACTCCATGGTTGACCTTTCACATAACGAGGGTCAGAAGGAGTTGTGCTTGAATTTGACATGAACTGAACAAGATAAACAGGTCTGTGGACGACAGGATTAACATGGCTCTCCACTTCAGTCCCCGGCATCTTGACTCACCAGGGAACCTATATGCCAGAATCCTGTTTGTGGACTGATGTTGGGGAGCCTTATTGATGCTGATGTTTTTCTTCTTTCGTCTCTTAAGAGGCAGGTGTGCCATGATTTTTCTCTCGCTTCCGGGCTTTCCCTGGTAACTTCCGTGTTTCACGTCACAACGCTGTGACTAAAAAAGTCTGGCAAAGTCTGTAGAAATGCAGACTAAAGGAAAGGGCTGAAAATGTCCGCCAGAGAACCCTCACGCACTTGACAATTTGAGAGCATGACAGCCTTAAGCACTCACAGACTTAGCGAGAACATGCTTCGAGATCCGTGAGTCCGTGAGTGTGGACGATGGAATTGGGCCAAGCAGTCGAATGTGAATATGATGTATTCGTGTCTACCTGGAACAAGACTGTGTCGGCCTACACATTACAAACAACACAGGTAAATGTCTTCGAGACAACACCCCACATATCACATGGGCAATGTGAACATTACACATTCCTAAGATTGAATAGAAACAAATGCTGTTTCCCTGAACTAATCCCATTGGAAAGAATTGTGAGAAACATAATTTATATTTAATTATTAAAATATGAGCATTGATGAACATCACTAACAACAAAAAAAACTGCAAAACGGCTTGGCAACTCATAACATCAAACATTGAACCCCACAGACAGATACATATATACACATATATACACATACTGATTTAATTAAAATGAGTGACAGGATAAGAGAACCGCCTGTGTAAAGAATAGCCACTGACTGCAATGGGACACTACTGGAAAGGACAAAATACAAAACAAGTTGATTATGGAACTGTGAAGGAAAAACATTTTCAGAATACAGGGAGAACACAGTTGTTCACTTTAAAAATAAAGCATTCTTGGTGTTTTCTGTCATATTGCAATATCCTGTTTACACTCATGTTATACCAAACAACTAATACAACCTGGTACTGTATGCTAATTGATTAAGGAGTCATGATAATATATAACATGCTTGATTTCCTTATATGTAGCTATGCAGTATTCTAACCAGCCTGGATGGAACACAGCAGGTAATATAACACTCATTATAACCACGAGAAATTTGAGACCTGGACACTAGCTCAAGACTTGAGATTTGAATTGGACTCTAGACTTGTGGGTATCTCTGACAAATTGTCAAATTAGCTACTGCAACTACCGGTTGGCCGCGCGCATAATCGGGTTTAGTCTTTTTCTTGCTCCCAAATGAATGCATGTTTACTACAAACTTTGCACGGACTGTCTCTTCTGGGTCCATTGAGTGAAGCGCATGTCACGTATCATGTGAACAGCCCTTGGTGCAGAAAGCTTCTGCCCAGCAACACACTATGTTATACAACACCACAAATTCATCTTCTATTCTCCATTTTTCTTGCAGTTTTAATGTACAGTTTATTTGTAGTAAATTTCCCCTCAATATGAATTTGTCTAGGGCCTTAAGTAAATAATTCACTGTTTAAAGTTATGCTTGTTGTGGGACTATACAGGGTTTTCATGTTACATTTGAGGTTCTGAACAAAGCCCATGATGCATATACATGTAAATCTATATTTTAAAATGCTCTTCAACTGTCATTTACAGATATTTATCACTCTCAAAAATAGTCTGGCATCTCACCCATGGTAACCATGGTTTCTAGTGCAAAACTCTATTTTTACTCATTGGCCAGAAGAGGGAAGTAGTCCATGAATTGTAGCAATGTGTTACACAGAATTCATTGGTCTATTCATGTACTTTTTATGAGTATAAACAATTGCATGAGTTCCTTCGGAAAATAGCGCCATCTGCTGGCAATGTAGGATGCCTGTTTGAGTATTTGCTAACCCATGCACTACAAGGAGATTAAAAGCTATTGCCTTACCTGATACTACATTCTTACCTGATACTAATATGTTTTGCGGTCCTTCTACTTTCACATCAAATCGACTTCATTTATTCAGCAGTCTGTAGTTGGTCATTGCTCTGTGAAACAAATAACTTGGAGGGAGAGAGTACAACTTGAACATTTCAGGTGATATTTTAATAATTTAGCAACATAATGTTTTCCTGGGGCAAAGTAAAGTCAGTGCATTTATCTCAAGTAATCTAGATGATCAAACATTACATATATCACGTACACATGGTCATTCTTCATAAATACTTACGTAGAAATCTGCCGAATCAGTACTGCCAAGAAAAGGGAGCCGAGAGTATTAGCGTCCGAAAGTGCTTATAATAAAAATATATATAAGGGCTGTCATCCATGTTAAATCGGCACTTGAAAGGAAGCAGATACATATCACACATTGTCACTCTTTATATCATATTTTAACAGCCCAGTTATCCCAGTTAAGCCAGTTATGGTCTGCCACTAAACCCGTTCAGAGGAACTCTAATTCCACCTGTCGTCCTAGATAAACCCCTGTGTGTTTGACACGTGAGATCTGTGTGTAACTTAGGAGATGTCTACAGACATCTTCGGGCCTGCGAGTCACAAGCAAAACACATATTTACCCTAAAAACAACCTACGTAGATTGTTATCTGGCAAGTATATGAAACTCTTCATATCTTGATGAAGGCAAACTAGTGCATGCTATTTTGTCTATTCAGGTACTGTCCTGCTGTTTTCATAGTGACATGCCGCAGATAAGTAAATCTAAGGATTTAAAACTAAATCCATAGTCTTATGAGCTTGGATAGTGTTTTGTCTCGCTGCCCCTGGAATTTGACGAACAGCATACATACATAAACTTTGTATTTCAAAGAAATACTCTCCATCTCCATTGTCCCAACAGTCACACTGTGTGTGTGTGTGTGTGTGTGTGTGTGTGTCTGTGTGTGTGTGTGTGTGTGTGTGTGTGTGTCTGTGTGTGTGTGTGTGTGTGTGTGTGTGTGTGTGTGTCTGTGTGTCTGTGTGTGTGTGTGTGTGTGTGTGTGTGTGTCTGTGTGTGTGTGTGTGTGTGTGTGTCTGTGTGATGTGTGTTATTTAATGTTCTATGTGCGGGCGGGAGATCAGAAATTAGAGCAATATCATAAGTCAAAAGTTGCTCTCTATAGACAATAAAAAAGTTATGCTGTAACTGTCACGTATCGTTAAGCTGTGTTGTCACGGGGTGTTAAGGGGAGAGCACTTATGTGCATAATGTTGATTAGGAGCACAACTGTTTTGGGTTTAGAATCACAAGCCTAAAAATGAGTGAGCAGAGGCTGACGGTGGGAGGTTTATGTTTGTGACGGTAGGGGTATTCCTCCTTTTAGCAAACACCAAAGTTCATCAGAATTCCTCCTACGGTCAAACCACATTCTGACCGGATTACAAGCACATGGTTGCGTAAGGGTAAGGTGCGGTTGATTGTATGGGCTGCCTGCAGTCCTGACTTGTCTCCCATTGAGAATGTGGGAAGCATTTTGAAGCACAAAATAAGGCAGAAATGAAAAAAGTACGAACAAGGGAAATTCCTCTTGCTAAACATACCTCTTGCTAAACATTACCAACCACTAAATACGTGTCATTAAATAAGAAGGTGATGTTACACAGTGGTAACATGTTGACTGTCCCAACTTTTTGGGGGGTGTTTGAAATGAGTGTATATTTTTTTAATACTTTATATTCACATTCAAGTAAAACATCATACAGTGTGTTAATATTGTGTTTTCAATATAGTACATAGTATGTTTTTTAGCATTTTCCATATTGTCCCAAATTTCTCTGAATGGGGTTTGTAGATTAAACGCCCTCCTCGTGATATATACATATAATAAAAACAGGTTAATGAACAAGCCTTCCTACATGACTTAACTTGACATCTGTACCACTCTATACATGTCTAAAGCACGCACCAATTAATCCATGTCAAGGCAAAAAAGTCAAGAGCCTGGAAAGCTGCATAGGCCAAGATGAACTAAGCCATGTTGACAGCAGATCAACAGTTCAAGACACTGCAGGTTATACAAGGGTTTGAGTTTGGAACACACAATTACAAAGCTTGCTGCCCCGGGATTGGGAGGGACTGAAGAAATGACTTGTCAGGAATTGGAAAGAATTATGTGTATATATGTTCCCTCTGTGTCCCTGGTGTGTGTGGTTACATTTGTTGTGTCCTGAGTTGCTGCCGGTTTAGTTTCTTGTTTTTGTAAGTTTTAAAGCTAAAATAAAACGGAATATGCCTTTTAAGAGCTCTGCGTTTGCACCCAGCCTCTACCTACCAGATGCCGTGACACCTCTGGTCATTTATGATTGTATTAATGCTATTTGTGTAGTACATTAGTCTACTAAATCTAGATAATTGACTCGCCTAACGATCCTCAATGTTGCCTCTCAAACACAGCTGTCGTGCTCTCAGTATTTCAAAAAATATTTGAGAATAATCTATAAGTAAGTAGTAACCTCAGATTGCCCTTCAAAGAACTACAGGATGCGTACTGTATGGATCATTGTGTAAACATTCCACATGATGTTACGTGATGACCCACATTTACATTTTCGAGGCAGGACACTGGCATTATTGTGCTATAAAACTGCACGAATACCTCCAGGACAGTGGAGGACAGTCCAGTGAGATGAGCTTTGTTTTGCCAGCGCGTGCTCCACAGAAGGATAGTGACAACCACAGTGTTGCCTAGATTAACATTCCTGGCTACATGTGATCATGTCTCGCTGAGGGACTCATGCTGGGTTGGGAAAAACCCAAACTGAGATACACACATTTTTCAACCACCTATTTTATTATTAGAACTGAGATGACTGCGCCTCTACAAATACCATTGTTTTTTCAGCCAACTCTGGTGCATCATATTATTTTCCTGTAAATTGAGTTCTGTTTTTTTCCAAATCAATCTAATAAATAAACATGATCAACCTCACCACTCTACTAATGTCACGATCGCAGGAGGTGTAGGACAGGAAAGCCATATGCAGAGCCGGGTTAATTCGTTCGAATACAGGTTTATTTTACACAAACATAAAACAAACCGAGAACGGCAAAAAACACTAACCGGTTAAAATAATATTGCGGATGTATATGTATACTTAGAAAAACCATTGCAAAAACAGCAGCAGCAATAACACATCAAAATACACGCACTTACCTCTTAACTATTTCGTGAACTTAGAAATAATAACGTGCATACCAAATACAGTGACTTTTAAACACATATCATCACCAAATCACTCGTGATACTTTAATTAAACCCCAATGTAAACCAGCTGAACCTAAAAAAGCTAATGCTCCAACACCCTCCAGATTGTTGTCACGGTTCCTAGTCCACCGGGGACATAGTGGGCTAGGAACCGTGACAATACAATCTGACATAGGATTTTAACTCTCAGCACTTTAAGAAACATTTACCCAAGTGCCTTACTCTGCCCAGGAAAGCTTATATCTGGCACTCATTTATAGGTGAACATTTAGGCTGTACCCAGTTCAAGTTACACTTCAATGGAGTAGCCAATAAGCAATGTCATCATAATGTAGCACTACCGACGAAACTTATTCAGCAAATACAAATGACATTAGGGTCCAACTTTTTTTCTCATTAAATAGTAAATAGTTTACCAGGCAAAGCCCATTTCTCCAGTCATTTTGGCCCATTGTGTGTAAAACAAAGTTTGCTGCCGTAGAAAACTGTTAAACACGATACAAAACAACTGAAGGTCCACAAAAGGGAAGTGCTCCATTTATGGAAACACAAAAACGTATCCATGCAAAAACAAGTTGTTTCTTTCTTTTATTTCACAGACCTCGGCAGATGTTTCCACTTAGAGCAGAAACCATTTAAAAATTGCTCCGTGCGAGATGAGAATTGTCAAAAAGTACGAAACTCTTACGATGTGCTTATGTGATGGTGTTATTTGTCCCTAAAAAGTGAACTGGCATTTCTTTAGGTTTCTGTCGTTTGTGATGTTGTCACCTCTAATGTCTGTACGTACTTTAAAATAAGGATGGCTCATGTACAATCCATTGTTGTCTTCTACACTTGGCAACTGAGCAGTGCTTGCATGCTTGAGAAGCCAATTTTAACTCTGTGCTCGCACATTCGTTCCAAAAGTGTGCAAAAGCAGCCAAAAAAGTTGTGCTTGTGTTCCAATGGTATATCAATGTTTTGGCACGCATCTCCGGCACACGTTATCCCGCCTCCGGCAGGCACACGCACACTGCTTGACATCTTGGCTCCCCCTGTGACCCAGCAGGGTTTAGTTCTAGCTGTTGGCTTTGAAAATATTGCCTTTCAAGCTCAGTCGAGCGGAGCTAACTAAGGCCAGGGAAGAACCTGCTAATTACAATGGCTCTGTTAGTCTGGATGTGAGTAAAAACACACACACACACACACACACTCAGCAGGAGATCGGTTGGAGTCAGAGAGTACTCTTACATATCATCTAGCAAAACATTGAGACATTTCAACAGACGATCATTTTCTCTTTGATATTATGACAATGGGATGGTAGGCGTTTAATTAAAGAGTGGGCCACTCAACATATACTGTATCTAGCTGGTTTTAATGTGGCATTATGTGCACCGCACATCCACATCGCCTGATTCGCTTCACCTCAGAGAGCACTTTACTTTCCACATGTCTAGAGAAGCTAGAGCGGGCAACGATGCTGCCAAAGGAATCTCTGCAGTAGAAACATTTAACATTTTCAGATGATGAAAAATGCTCATTGCCAAATATGCAACCAGAAATGTGTAGGCTATGCCATTAAGACACGACAAGTTTGTTGAATCATATCAAACAAACGTTTATGTTAGACCTATTAGCATCAGGTTGGATTGATAGCTTAATAAATAATATATATATATATATATATATATAGGCAGGCTAGTAGGCTACTATCGGCACTTTTGTCTTCGGTTTTTGGTCATTTGTCCTAGAATGTCAGATTAATTCTAATAGGCTACACCTACATTTTGCATGATTTGTCATTTCTTTTTTGTTTTGCCTATCAAGTTTCCGAACCCATAACTATTGGTTAATATACTATATATTAATAAAATACTGGCTTACTATTCTGTTAAAGCTTGCATAATTTGTAAACAATAAAAAATTGTTTAAAAAACTATTTTAAACACTGCGCAACACTTTCCAGTTAATTTGCTCTCATACCTGTGCTTAGACTCTTAGTTCACTTTAGGTGAATTGCAATCCTCTGGGAAAGAGATTGTGAAGACCTGTGATTATAGATTCTTTAATACAGTGGTGCTGCCTTTTATATTTAATTATGAAACATTAATTGTTGAGGGTTTTTAATGGTGTTTTTGAGAACTAGTATTCAAATACCCATTCAGAATTACGAAGGAGTATTTGAAGTAGTATTCAGGCCAGCCCTACTATATTTTGTCATGTGTGACAAAGATCAAGGTAACTTATTTGTGCCACTAGATGTCCTCTGTCTTGTCGAGAGTACTCTTGGTTTGGAACCATGGGTTTATGGGTTTATATAAAGGTTCCCAAGGGCTGCCGGGGGCGTTCCCCTGCTCAGATGTTTGATGTATCAACCAATGGCAATTCGTATCATCTTTACCATGTGTGTCAATCATTTGTCATTCTACAGCACTTATCAGGGCCGTAAAAATAATGTTATCCAGTTATTTTCATTATTTTTACACATTTATTTTGTATTTAGTAACTGTTTTGTGTTATTGTTTTCTGCTTCATAGATTATATATTTTAGATTTTTCGGTTAAAGCCTGGATACAACGCTCTCAGATATAAAAAATATAAAAAATATATTTGACTTAGTGTTGCTCTCTTTTCGCCCATGGCGCAGAGTGCTGACACCACAGTTGCACTTTCTAATTTATGCATGCATATACCTGTTTGTAAAAGCCATGCATACTTGTTTGTAAAAGGCATGCATACTTGTTTGTAAAAGGCATGCATACTTGTTTGTAAAAGGCATGCATACTTGTTTGTAAAAGGCATCCATACTTGTTTGTAAAATGCATGCATACTTGTTTGTAAAATGCATGCATACTTGTTTATAAAATACATGCACACTTGTTTGTAAAATGCATGCACACTTGTTTGTAAAATACATGCATACTTGTTTGTAAAATACATGCATACTTTTTTAGTAAAATGCATGCTACTTGTTTGTAAAATACATGCATACTTGTTTGTAAAATACATGCATACTTGTTTGTAAAATATCCCACGACCGCTGACACCATGTATTCTATGAGGATCGGATGCAAATGTGACTTAACTATCGTGTGTCATGTTTACCATCTCACAGGCTGACGCACAACTCTCCCGTGCAGCCGCAGCAAGTTTTCTATCTCATGTTCTCGTGTCTCACAGCGCGTCGAGGGAGGGGAGGGAGAAAAAGGAGGCGCACAGTGAGTGAGAGATAAGGGGATATATAGAGCGAGCACCTGAGTTGTTCAGTGATCAGACCGGGGGAGACTTTTCCTATGCGCTGCGGGGGGTACGAGTTTTTATATATTTTTTTGCATGTCAACAAAGTCGTTCACTAATTAGCTCCGACCATGCTGGGTTATAATGATCAGATGACATCAACACGTGCTGTCATATCTGTCAGGCTCGGATCCAAAGTTATTACATACCAGAATTGCGTGGACTGAAGAGAGATTTGTTAATAAGCCCAATTCACCCGGTTCCTGTCCGCCACCTGTCATCAATACCTGGGACTTGCAATGACTTATAAGGGATTATTTGTATTATTGTCTATAGGAGCGTTCACTGCTTATTATGTCTACCAGCCAATACCAGACAAAATAGAGGAAAGATGGAAACTCATGCTGACCGACTGCTTCTTCAGGACTCTTAGTCATTTGGTAAGATTATATATATATTTTTAATTTCATTAATTATTTTATTAATTATTATTATTTTGGAAATATCTCAGGGTGCATTATTCTTTTGTGCATTATTCTGTGTGTGTGTGTGTGTGTGTGTGTGCGTGTGTGCGTGTGTGTGTGCGCGCGTGTGTGTGCGTGTGTGTGTGCGTGTGTGCGCACACTGTCTCCCACAAAACATTTATTGGCGTATTTCAATTATGGATTTAGAATCTTGTCCTTTAATTGGGATTAAATGATTATAAGTGGCCTTGGATTGAGGTTGTGTAGATGCTGATATGCTGAATGACACTTATTACAACAGATTATGTCACAGTAATCCAGATATTGTTTGCACACTTGTTCTAAGAATAGACCCCTAAAGAAGGACCTCGGACTAAGTTTCTGACCAGATAAGAAAGTGCCTGCATGGTTGAAAGAAAAAAAAATTTTATAGCCATTTCCTGATTTTTGCATCGTAACAACATTTTGGCGCACATCATTATTATTTTCTTGTTGTGAGTGATGACTATGCAAAAGCCATTTGCCGCATCCATAGATCTTGTACCCAGGATTGTCTTTTCGAAAGTTGTATATGAAGTAATTATAATGGCTCATATGCTTTAATGAAATTATGTTGTACATTTTGTAATTAATAATATTTCTTTTAGAGTGACTTCATTCCTTTTCAAAAGGCACAGTATGTGGAATTGATAGTGGTCATATCTTAAGCTATAGTTCTACCTTATCTCAGGAAATGATTTAAAGGTGTTTTATGCAACCATCCTCTGATCCTTAGCTCACACACCACACCATGTGATGACTAGGCCTGGATGGTCACGTCTCCTCTACTCTAAATCCCCTTTGAAGCTTTGTTCGCACGGCTCAGAAGAAAGCCCATTGCCCCTGTAGATGTTCCTCTTATGTCTGCTTGCGGTCATATTTAAGTCCTCTGGTCCTCTCGAATTTAAACAGTACGACTTTCTCTCTCTCTCTTTCTCCGTTCCCTATGACCTTTTTCTCTCTCTCTTGCTTTTCCTTCGTCGCCTCTTTCTCTCCCACTCTGGTCACATGTCTTTTTTATCTTTCCCCAGGCAGACTTCAGTGAGCTCATGGGCATAAAAGACTACATGGGGGTGATGATGTTCATCACGTTCGCTGAGAGTGTGGTGCCCGTGTCAGATGAAAATGTGCACGTCTCCGAGGCGCTGTTTGATGGTGTGGAGGTGGTGGTGTACCAGCCGAAAGTGCAGGCCAGCGACACAGAGCTTCGAAGAGCTGTCATATACCTTCATGGAGGAGGGTGGTGTTTGGGTAGCTCCAGTAAGTCAAATATTCAATGGTTAATCCACTCATACAAGGAGTTTGTTTTGTGTCCATAATGTTATCCAATTAATTTTCATCCCTACATGTATCGAATTATCCATACACACACACACACACACACGCACACGCACACGCACACGCACGCGCACGCACACGCACACGCACACACACACACACACACACACACACATATATATAGCCCCATGTGTAATTGCCTGTTGCTTGTATATTAACAAATAAATAATATATATAAACAAATTCATGTATCTCAAAAGAGAGAGCAGTCCATCGGCAGGATTGATGCCATTAGCTAAATAATTAGCCAAATAATTATTCTGTGGTAATATACAAAGTGACCACGCAACAAGCTATTTCTCCCTTGAGAAGTCTCAACTACCGCAGTGCTTCTGTTGTTGCATGAACTAGCAAGCCGGGAAAAGATCATTGCCATGATACCTGAAATGAATCTGCCTCTCTTCAACTCTCAGCTGTGTTATAGAAAGTTTGTTATGTACGTATGCAACATTCCTGTCCACATACATTGATTCATCTGTCTACTTTGTGGCTACTCTACGGGCTACAGGTGTATTGTGATCACAATGTGACACTGGGTAGGAACTAAATGTGCTTTTTAGGACTGTGGTTGTTGTAAGACAGCCAGCACACTACTATGCCCTGAGAGTTTCAGTAGGCTGTGTCGGCTCTGGGATTTCAGCATGACCTTGCCATCAGACCTCGCTTTTGTTCGTAAACAAAACCCTGCACCAAGTCTCTGACCGTATGAGAAAAAATACGTCTGTTCATGCTGATATCGGCACACCGACTGTGATAACGTCCTGGTAGACGTAAGGAGTTATTTGGACAGAAGACATGTGTCATGTGTTATGTTTGTAACGATCGACCAACCACACAGTCTCTGTCGCCGGTTCGAAGCTCGGCTCGGCACATAAGCGGTGTGGTCAGGGTTGGGTTTGGATGAAAAATCATCGATCGACAGTTACATCTGGTTTATTATTGGTCAGATATGCCAATATAACCTAGACATGGCTAATCAGGGTTTTGTGAATTTGACACAAATTGCTTATTAGGAATGAGTGACATTAAATTGATAATGGCTTTTTTGAATAAAGTACACAATCCTAGCAAAATATATCTTTCGCTTTGGTGTAATATAATCAGCTTTCACTGTAAGACTGGCCCTGAAGGTCCATCCATCTGTTGTGTGAGTAAATCAGGCTGTGTAGGCAGATTCATTCACTCTTTTGGCTTCGGTGTGCTAATTTAGAACTAGTATTTCCTGTTCGATGGAATTAGGTGAGGAGGTAAATTTCCCGATATTTTTAAGTTGATACTGAACTCACCTTAGTGCTTCCGGCCTAACAGTTAAAGTCGGAAGTTTACATACACTTTAGCCAAATACATTTAAACTCAGTTATTCACAATTGCTGACATTTTAAGGTTATATTTTTAGGTGATTTAGGATCACCACTTGATAATAATAATAGTAGAGAGAATGATTTATTTCAGCTTTTTTATTTTATTTCTTTTATCACATGCCCGGTGGGACAGATGTTTACGTACACTCAATACGGTTTTGGCTGCATTCACTTTATATTGTTTGACTTGGGTGAAAGGTGTTGGGTTGCCTTTCACAAGCTTCCCACAATAAGTTGGGTGAATTTTGGCCCATCCTTCCTGACAAAACTGGTGTAACCGAGTCCGGTTGCTTAGCCTCTTTGCTCGCACACAGGTTTAGTTCTGTCCACAAGTGGTATATAGGGTTGCAGTCAGGGCTTTGTGATGGCCTCTCCAGTACCTTAACTGTGATGTCCAAAATACATTTTTCCGATACTTGGAAGTATGCTTGCGGTCATTGACAATTTGGAAGACCTATTTGCAACCAAGCTTTAACTTCCTGACTGATGTCTTGAGATGTTGCTGCAGTATATGCATACATTTTGATCATGATGCAATCTACCCCCACAACACAATGCTGCCACGCCGGGACTTCAAAATTGGGTTTGGTGTTTCTTGGCGTGCAGCCTCCCCCTTTTGTATTATGTCTCTGCCTGGTGAGAATCAGATGTGCACTGTATAAGAACCCCCTCAATACAAAAAATAAAAAGTTGTCATCGTTTGCCTTCCTTTCTTTCATCTGTTGCCAGGACTACTGGGCTGGAACAAAGTTGTCAACTGATTTCAGATCTGTGGCTCAATGTTCATGTTTTATTCCCAAATCTCCTTTAATAACAGTTTTTTGCTTGGTCGATGAACAAAGTTTAGGAAAGAGTTTGGGCTAACTAGACACAAGCAACCTGGATAGTTTGGTGTTACCCCTACAAAAGACACCATGCCCAGAGGAAAGGATATGAAAACATGAACATATTTTGTTACTGTTTTTGTTTGGGTCTTTTGTTTAGAATGTTTTTTATTACAAATGGGGGTTTCAGTAAGGATTATATGAGGTTATTGTAATAGTACAGACAAACAATGTCCGTTCGTGTGCTGTAGGGTTTGCACACTTTCAAACTGCACTTTAAATGTAAAAGTTCAGCACGGACTGAACCAGTGTCTGCTAGCACCGCTGGGGTACTACTGGGTGTCTTGCCAGGGCTATAATAACATTTAAGATGCCCAATATACTATTGATTAGTTTGTCGTTGTTGATGGCATTAGATTTGATATTGTGCTATTTTATTCTGATGTCTCTCTCTTGTGTCCTCTTTTCGTGTAGGAATGGGGCCATATGACCTCCTGGCTAGGCAGATGGTCATTGATCTCAACTCTATCGTTGTATCTGTAGAGTGAGTATATAATGGATGTCTGGCATGCGACTGATGACTGTGTTATATGTTATGCACTGGTTTGAACCTTTTGACATGTACGATCACACCTCCTGTGATCCTGCTGGAGTTGATTTCATAGTGCAGATGTATAAACATTTACAGAAGCAGTAACTGTGTACTTATCCACAATTCTCATCTTAATTGGATCATGAAATGTAATTACCAGTGATAAGATTTGCCTAGACTGAACATAATACGATGGACACACAAATACAATGATTTTAGCAACTCGTATCTAAAACTTACCATATCGCATGAGACCTGATGAACGGTCAAACTGATTGTTTTAATACTTCAAGAAATTTCACTAAACTGGCTAAATCTGTGGGTGCTGTGATGTTTGTTTGCCTGAATCGAAGATAAGACATTTACGTTGAAAAGTGTCACGGATCCTCTAAGGTGTAGTCAGGAATGAGCCAGGCGTAGAGTGTATCACGTTCGCTGGAAAAAGCGGAAAAAAACAACACTGGAATGAGTGCCGCTCCCATTGCTCCATGGGGCGACGGTGGGAGAAATTCTCACACCGTCAGGCTCCAACGGCTCATTTCGTTGAGGTTGGTTATTCTGTCACGTACTGCAGAGGTGTAGCGCAGGAAAGCTATGTGCAGAGCCAGGTTAATCCATTCAGAAACAGGTTTATTTTAAACAACATTTAGCAAACTGTGAACGGCGAAAAAAAGACTTGGTTAATTTGAAATGAAAATGCGCTAAACAGCGACTTATAACAAACATCCAAACAACAGCAATCTTATTCAAACACAACACTCACCTTTGTCTTAAACGTGAACAGGAAATAATAACCAACAAATGTGCATACAGATCCAGTGACTTTTATACACACCTAATCACCAGATCCCCTACAACCGTGCTAATTTAATCAAACCCAAATATGAAACAGCTGTAACAAAATTAAATAACGTGCCCCAACACCCTCCTAGCCCACTAGATGTCCCTGGTGGACTAGAATTTGTGACAGATCTCTACTACTTCATTCACAGAAAAGTGCAAGCTGCCTTTAAACAGAACATAAGAGAGTGGGAGGCCCCGGTGCTCAAGATGCATACATTAGAGTGTCTACTTTATGAAACATAAAACTTACAGGCCCTCAATTGGCAGCTTCATTAAATAGTACTCGCAATGCTGGCCTTCTAGGCCAAGTTCTTCCTCAGTTCAGTGTCTGTTATCCTTTCCCCATTTTATTATTTTTATTGGCCAGTCATGAAGACATAGATTCATGACCGTGTTTCAAGAGAAGGTTATTTGTTTCATGTCATTTTGAACCCACAATTGCTGATGCTCCAGATACGCAAGTACTCTAAAGAAGGACAATATTCAGCCATACTAACATACTGTAATTGCAAAATTTGGGGTCCGACTCCCTCTCGGATGATGAGTGGGCCGTGTCCATGTGTATTCATGTGGGACCCCGCTTTATGGTGGCTAGTTCCAGCTACAGATGAAGTTGGTTGGGGCGGAAAGGTGCCTCTATGAAGATCCTCAAAACCGGGTCAGGTCCTGCCGCCCCCAAGACTGTGCCAATTTTTTTTTGTGGGGGGGCTTATCGGGACATCGGGTAAAGCCAGCTGTGAGTCCTGTGACTCTGCAACTGGCTCTATCTGCACTCTTAGGCCACCACCCTGATGGCGCCTATTCATTGTCTTCATGCTCACTGGGTCTTATACCCTTCTTCAGATCTTCAGTTTCTTTCACTTTCTTGCATGCAATTGCCTTCATTTATCGAAAAAAATATTGACCGACAGTTTTAGAACACAGTTCTTTACCCCAAGCCATTTTGAGTCTGTAATTAAACCAGCAATTACAAATGCTCCAGATATTGAACATATCTAAAGGAGGCTAGTTTTACAGTTTTTTTTATGAGCACAACCGTTTTCAGCGGTGCTTACATAATCGCTAAAGGGTTTTCTAATGATCACTTAGCATATGTTTTAAAACACAGCAGGGCTTGTTGAAGATGATGAATGAGCACCTACTGTATGTAAATATCACATTTAATGAATGTAATGTTATTTTAATTTCGACATTTTTGAGTGCTTCTAAAGAGTAATGTAAATAAATTATTTAAACACATGATATTATCTGAAAGCATGACAGTAGATTAGATTAGATTCAACTTTATTGTCATCGAACAGAACAGTGAAGTAAAGAACAACAAAATGCTGTTTGCGTCCAACCAGAAATGCAAAAAAGACAGTGTGAAAATGATATGCTGGGCAGTGTGTCAATGAGGTAGCATTGAGGAGTACAAACAGAATGCATTGTGCAAATCACTAATTCAAGTAAATTATTTAGCAGTGTGTAGGCAAGAGGTAGCAATGGGGGTACTACGGTAGTCATTGTGCAATTGACAGATAAAATACATGAGGTAGCAGTGTGCATGCAAGGTTACCAAAGGGTTTCAGAGTTCAGCAGGTTAACTGCAGTTAGAGATCTGTAACCACTTGCCTGATGGCAGGGATGGAAACAGTTGAGATGTCCCTGATAATGTCACGCTCTCTCCACAAACTGCGCTGGTGCTGGATATCTTTGATGGCGGGGAGCTGGGCACCAATGAGTCGCTGGGCAGATTTCTCTCATTGTTTTGTATGACTTTTTTATCGCTGGTAGCGCTGGTAGTAATTTACTTATATAGTTTTGTCCAACCAGTCAAAATCAGAAATTAAATCCAGAACTACTAAGCAGTGTGGTTATTGTTGTGCATCTGGGGATTAAATGTATTGTGACGCCACAGTAAAATTCTGGATAAAAAGCACTTGCAAAAAAGTATACGCTGGGCCTTTAAGTTATGTTTGAGACATATGCGTGTGAAAAGGTTATCACTGGTCGTAGTAGGCAAGTCTCAGTGTCAACTGTGAAGACCTCGAGCTGCAGGTTTGACAGATCGAATGGCTGTAGGAAAGCGATACAGCTGGTTTGGGATGTCGTGGGCAGAAGGGCAATAGCAAAGCTACCTACAAGTGAAACACATTTTTGGGAACTTCAGTTACAGTGTTGAAAGTAACAATATTTGATTTTAAATGTTGAAAAATGTCCACGAGTTCGCCTGTTATGTTGCAAACGGTAGCCACTTGGACGAGTCAAAAATGTAGATCCAATTTAGTTTTTTTTAAAGATTACATGATTTCCTTTGTGTAAATTTCCATTTATGCCAATTATATCATAATATACACAATCATACAGGGACATATTTCCAATGATGTTCGTTTATTAGCCTCTGCCTAAGCTGGTTAACACTTTTAAACCCTTTCCGAGTTGAATTGTATGCTGTGTGTCTGACCAGGTACCGGCTGGCCCCAGAGCATCACTTTCCCATACCGTACGAGGATGTGTACCGTGTGGTAAAGCACTTCTTCCAGAAGGAGGTCCTGGCCCGGTACGCAGTAGACCCAGGACGCATTGCTGTGTCCGGGGACAGCGCTGGGGGTAACCTTGCGGCAGCCGTGTCACAACAGGTTAGCTGGTATTATTAGCATCAGTATTATGCACTGCTACTATAATTAGTTGAGATTATGAGCCAAACCAGGTTGCAGGACATTTGGTCCGATTGTGTTGTAATGTTTGTGCGTGTGTCGATTCTCACTAGCACTTAACTACGCAGTACTTACTTTGAACATAGTGTGTATTTTTTTCACAAGCTAACTCAAGAGAAATACTTTTATTGGGTCACTCGAGCTCAGGGTGTCAGTTAATTGACTAGCATGTGAATTCCTGTGTGGTCGCAGCTACAGCAGGATCCAAATCAGCAGGTGCAACTAAAGGTCCAGGCCCTGCTCTACCCGGTGATGCAGGCACTTGATTTCAACACCCCGTCCTACCAGCAGAACCAGAACATGCCCATCCTACCCCGCACCCTCATGGTGCGCTTCTGGAGTGAGTACTTCACCAGCGACAAGAACTTTTTCAGATCCATGATGGCCAACACCCACAACAGCCCCGAATCCGCCGCCCTGCTCAAGTTCGTCGACTGGAGTGCTTTTCTGCCCGAATCATTCCGGGGAAAATATAATTACAGCGCTCCGTCTGTGACATTGAGAGGTTCTGGCCCCGGGGTGGAGGCGCTGTCACGCTCTATTGCAGACCCACGGGCCTCACCCCTGCTTGTACCGGATGCCGACCTACGCTCGCTGCCCAAGGCCTACGTGCTTACGTGCGAGTACGATGTGCTGCGTGACGACGGGGTGATGTATGCCGAGCGCCTGCGCCACGCCGGTGTACAGGTGACACATGAACACTATAACAGTGGTTTCCATGGCGCCCTCATGTTCACTATCTGGCCAACCAACTTCATGATAGCACACACAATGATGGAGAACTTCATCAGATGGCTGCAGCAAAACCTGTAAAGAATTGGAGAGTCTTTACGGCTAGTCATTCCTGTTTCTACTAGCAAGCCAGCAAATGTGAGTTAGGTGTCACTGTTGTTGCTTTGAAGTTTTTCACAATTGTGTTTCTGACATAGCCATTTGAATATACAGCTGACTGTTAGAAAGCTTGTTTGTTCATATATTAGCAGCTTGTTTTGTAACTTTCCTCTACATAATAGGATGACAGCTGACTTTATGAAACTATCTTCCTCAGAAAACCGTAACTAAGCTGGTACTATTTTGTTGTGGAAGAAAAGCTTTGTTCTTTATTATGAGAGCATATTTCAGACAACATACATTTTCATGAATTTCACACATAACACAGAGTTAATCAAATCTTGTCACGGAACATGTGATTTATTTAGTATTTTGGCAGTAGGCCTACATCTCCACAGCACAAATCTTTGTAATAGAAATACCTTTTAGTAAACGCAATCTATTTCACTTTGTTTTGACTATATTTCTTTCTCCACATGGAATAGTGAGAATGTACGACAAGTTTAATTAAAAAAAAAATCGGACAATAATATTCCCCCCGTTTGAAAGTCTGCCCCGTCCTTTGTGCCTGTGCTAGTTGGACGATGACTAGCTAATTGTATTGATTGTCAAATCCACTTTCAAAGATGTAGTGACAAACCCAGTGGGAGGAATAGTTGGAAAGAGTAGGATTGCCTCTGAGAATTCCAATCCCCTCAAAGCTTATTGAATGAAGCGTTTCCAGTGCAATCTGTCGGTCGAAGGTCAGAGAGCAGGAAGTTCACAGGAATAGAGCAATGTCTTCCCATAATGCACCTTCATCTGTGTACATGAGTATTTTTGATTGTATAAATTCCATGAAAAGGAGAATGATGTTCAGATAAAAAAGGGGAACAATAATATGTTAATGTGAAATGCTTTAACAGCTCTAGAGATTTTGAGAGTTTACAAATATAAGCCAGAGAGCCAAGGTGCTTAACTTTTCCAGTAAATCGAAGTTGACCATGCGGTAGAAGGAATGGTTACTTCCATTCTTCATACACATCTATACAAAATCTCATGTGTCAGGTAATTTCCCTGTTGTGGTTTTCCAGACATGTAATTACCAAATCAGCTCAGACTGCGGCTAATTTTTCTCATACAGGTTTTTGGCAACCTGCTGCCGAATATTGAATTACAGAAATATCTGGTGAACCCAATAATAAAGAGAAAAAAAATTGATTTAAGAAAAAGCAAGCAAGTAAACAAAACAATAATATTGAGCATGAAAGTGATTTTCAATCAATTTTATGTATGCACTAATCTTTTATCCACACGTTTTAATTTACCTATTCACTATATAGAAGCACTAAAATAAGCAATGTTATAAACTGTGTATAATTTGTATAATTACTTTCTCCATAATCCTTAATGCCATCTCCTATAAACTTTTACCCTCATGCTTTCCAACCTGCTGACTGACACTGGTGTAACACAAACCTTCAGCAGCAGCACATGTGATAAAGATCTTTACTCTTTAGAGGTCATCACAAGTTCAACAGTGTGTGTGTGTGTGTGTGACTCTGCACATTATCGCTGTTGTATACACAGATCAGTAAAAACACAATGACCACCTGCCTAATGTGCTTTTGGTCCTCAGTGTGCTGACATAACAGTGCCTACCCGCTGAGGCCTGGACTCCACAAGGCCCTGAAAGTGTTCCTCGGTATCTGGCACCAAAATGTACGCCGCAGATCCTTCCAGTCCTGTAAAATGCGAGATGGAACCGTTGTGGATCAGACTTGTTGGTCCAGCACATCCCACAGATCAATTGGATCAGATGAAAGCATCGTAGTAAAGTCTTGCCCTCACGCGTTGATGAGCATCGGACGCCCAACACCCTGTCAATGGCTTGTGGTTTGTCTTTCCTCAGAACGCTGGTGGTGGCTTCTCACCTCTGTTGACACGGGGCACGCCGCAAAGCCTTGTTGTTTCTGTGGTGCTCTAACTGGCCATAATAATTTGGCCCTCGCCAAAGTTGCTCAGGGCTTTTCTTCTGGTCTATTTTTTCTTACATCCAACGCATTGACAATAAGAAGTGACTTTGACATGTGCCCTCGTTAAGATTAACGTCGTTCACCTCACCTGTGGTCATAATAATGTTTTGGCTCATCAACGTATCTCGTCGTTATTTCTACATGAACAGAACGCAATCTAATGTGACCTTGTTAAAAAATCTTCTCGTTGATAGAGAGATCAAACTGACTGGGTTAAAAAGGCTCCGGTCAAATATGGTGATAACGCCCAGAGATTCATGACATTTAAAGTTTGGCACACCTCCAATCCAACTTTGGGAATATCACATGATGTTTTTTTGAAGATTTTACATAAAGGTGAGTCTTATGCTCTGAGAAAAATGGGATCCACATGGCTTATTAGTAGAGGGATGTGATTTTAGCACAATTCGATTTGATCTTAGACTCCACTTCATGATTATTTTTCAACAACCGTTTTGGAAGTGGTTATTATTTTCTAAAGATAACCTCTAAAGGCATGGATTTTTCTACATACTATATGTTATTTCCTAGTATATCCTAAGACATTCCCAAATTGCTTAATTAAGGTAAAAGTAAAAGGTTTTTCACCAAATTAGTATTTGTCATAAACCTTTTTTTGTTTATTTACGAAATGTAAAGGTAATTTCACCAAGTCACACGTGAGATTTCCAAATCAGTGAGACTTGTTTTAGTGAGGGCAAGAATGAAATGAATTAACTGGTAAGAGAAATTTGAAGAATAAATATAGCCATGTTTTGCAATGTCACTGTTATGCCGATAATGCTGCCATGCGTATTGTCTGTAGTTGGGAGTGTCCTTATTTGAGACAGCCGTTGGATGTTGTCGCATCTACCTATCCACTGGCTCCCCTTGCTGGCCGGATCCGGTTGGTGAGACTGCATTGTTACGATGGGAGCCGTACCAGGTGGGCTCAAATAAATAGTTTGTAAGAAGAAAGGATTGTAAATGGGAAGCAACAGTCCGTTCCAGAATTTAATCAAGGAAAAGGTGAATTGGCCAGAAGTTTCTGAGGATATTGATGGCAGTTTTGTAGTTGGTGTGGAGTGAAGTATGTGAGGCAGAGGTTTATAATGTGTGTGGTGTATGAACAGAGGGTAGGCAGGCTTTCATGAAAACCAAGAGGACAGGATGCAAAAAACAGGGAGTAGCCTTCGATGACGGGATGATTTTTGAGGTGTAAGTTGAGTAAATGGGGGCAAATGTAGAGAGCTGGGTTCCAGGGGAGACAGAAAACAGGATGACGGGGAAAAGCTGGACGAGGGAGATAGATCAGATGGGTGGATTTTAGTGATCTGGTCCATGAAAAACTAAAGGAACGAGTTGAGTGGATGGGTGAGAGAAGGTGTCATTTCAGGGCTGGAGTGGTTTACTGACAATGGGAACAGAGTAGGCAGACCTGACAGCACCGAGGGCATCTCTGGAAAAGGAAAAATGAAGTGTGTAGGGCTCAGAGCGGATTTTAGACACAAAGCTTAAGAGTAAACCATGGTGAGGAAAAGGAGAACACAAGTTCAGTTTGGAGTGGGGCCAGAGAGTTCAGGCAAATTACTAAAACAGTGTTGGATTCTGGCAGTTGGCATAGAACAGTTGAATGGGATTTTACTGTTTTGAGGTTGTAAAATGAAATTAGTCATGTGTTTGGTTTGTCAGGACTGAAAGAGGGAATAGAGAAATGTATGGTGATATGGTCAGAGAATGGAAAACACGGAGACGGAAAAATGTCCAAGCGAACAGGCGAGATATATTACGCGTCCCTTGATGTGGGTGGGGGAATTGACCGGAACAGCAGTAAAATCAAAGGGTCTGTTTAGCATTTCGTAACTATGACATTATCATATCTCCAAGGAGGAGTATGTAACGGCCAGGAGGACGGCAGTGGCGATTAGTTCGCAGAGATCAGACAAAAATATTATGTATTTCTGACTGTGCTTTTGACGGATGATAAACAATGAAAATGTCGATAGAGCCAGATAACTTGAAGGCAATAAATTCAAATCAGACAGTAGGGGGAGACATGCTGGTAATAAACGTATGTGTAGAGCAACGCCACCATGAGGGCCAGTGAGGTGGAAGTGACAGATATAGTTGTACCCAGCAGGAGTTGCTTGGTGTTGACCAGGGCAAAAGTGACGATCATTTGTGGAACAGCAACTGGGAAAACCCTTTGGTGAAACCCATAGTAATCCTGGGAAGAGTGCCAAAGTGTCCGAGAGGGAAGAGTTGACATAAAGAAAAAAAAGAAAAACGTATACACTACAGCCAGGCAACAAAAGTCAGCCAGGTAAGAAGTGGCAATTCAAAATGGCGCCAGCAGATACTTTCATCCCATGCCCGGCATCATGCTCATCACAAGCTGCCGCAATGTCTACGTATCCGTAACTTAATTATTTTAAATGAATGCAACACAGATACGTCAAATGTATCTGTGTATTTCAACCAAATATCTACATGTCTGGCTTCTCCATAACTGTTATAAGTAAAAGACAAGATATCAAGTAAGTAACCCGTGTTTGATGGATATGGTAAATAATCACAATTTGTAAAAACACGTTTTTTTTAATAACAGAACACAAATACACACACACACACACACACACACACACACACACACTGGCCTTCTTTAGTCTACTTCGGTATCTGGAGCGTCAGAGTTTGTATAGGTAAATTACAGGCTCAAAACAGCAAGAAACAAAGAATTATGTTTCGAAACTCAGTTAATTCTTGTTCCAAGAAATGAAGGCTACTCCGTTCAAGAGATTGTACTTGTACAACAATGTGTACTACTTCCTTTGTAGAACAACTCTGGCTACTGGCTATAACTGGCTATAACCAGGACAAAAAAATGGAGGCAATCAAAGCAAGAGGACAATGACATTTGAGTGTCTAGTTTGATAGACAGACGCCTCACGCAATAGATTTTAGAGCTATATGCTAGAAGTTTCGCTTAGTCCACTGATGCCTGTCCTCTACCTCTAATTTATATTTCCTTAATTTCTCTGCTCTTCCTATTGTTGGGTGTCTTCCCCTTCATTTTGCGTTGTGTGTGTGTGTATGTGTGAATGTGTATGCCAAATGGGATCTCTTGTTGCTTATCCACAGTTAATTTATTTTATTCGTAAGGGAGAGTGGGGTAAAGTGATACATCGGGTAATGTGAGACACCCTCTGTATCTAGGCAACGGAACACATTTGTGGTCATGTGACCATTATGTTTTCAAGCCCCTCAAATTCACCCTTGGCCATGAAGGAGAAGACATCATAGTGCTGTGGAAAGCATGTTTATTTCACAAATATATAGTTTTTGCATGTAAAAGTAAATTTTCTTGCTGTCAACTTAATCAACTATTGTGCCAAAGCAAATTGATTCAGGTAGAAAAACGTATATCAAACATGTTGATGAACTACCAACAGATAGACCATGGGACGATGCTAGCTGAAGATTAGCCTGAATTGCTAAGCGAGATGTTTTTTTTCTAAAATGTGGCGGTGGGGTAAAGTGAGACAAATGCTGTGGGGTAAAGTGAGACATGAGGCACAAGTTAAGTTTAGTCTTAAACATATTTTAACGTAATATTACATTACATATTTTCTATTTTTAATGTAATAAACATTGTAGAAAACCTATAATGCCAAGGCAATACACCAGGAAGACAACCTGGGGCAAAACACCCCTCGAGGAGATGGAGAGTGCAGGCGCTGAGGTCAAGGAAGGAAAGTCTATAAGAGCAGCTGCAAGAGATAGAAATATTGACAAGTCAAGCCTCTTAAGATTCATAAAGAAAAAGGATAAGATAATTCAGTAGCCTGGACAAAGACACAATGTGCAGGTAGGCTAGGGTATGCAAGAGATCACATGTTTCAGTAGGTTAACTAAGGCCAACTGATCTTGCCGCAATGTTAAATATTATAGCTAATAATGAACTGTCTACTCTCGGTGAAGATTGGTTTGGCAGCTTCCTAGCACGTCGCCATCTCTCTGTCCGAACTCCAGAGGCAACATCCCTGGGAAGGGCTACAGCCTTCAATAACACTACAGTCGGGGAGTTCTTTAACAATCTGGCTGTAGTGATGGACAGGTGACAGAAATAATTCTTTAGTTGCAAATGTTTAATGGAGGCTTTGTAAGATTTGGTTTGATTCTGATAAGGTTCTTCCCTTGCCTCTCATCTTTAACAGGCATAGATTCCCTCCACACATGATATTCAATGTGGATGAAACAGGCATCTTTACAGTACAAAAGCCACAGCAGGTAGCCTAAGCTACACATGATACATTAGAGAGCACCAGACTGATACTGAGTGGCTTGTGATAAGGACCAGCTACTGACAGAATGCTGAAATTAATGCTATTAGTAATGTTGTGAACACTTTCAAGTGTTTAGAATTTTTTTTACTTAATTGACCAATCCCCATGATTCTGTTACTAGTCCGAGATTAGTTCTGAATTGTGTGGTTGTCAAGATAGCTGTCAGGATTCTAATTTGTACAACATGTGGTGTTATGGTAGTTTCAGAGTGGAAAAAGTAAGTGGATCAGTTTACCCGCAGCTGGTTCACTTTACCCCCTTGATTTCTCTCTTCTGTCTCAGATTAAGCTGGGGTAAAGTGAGACACAAGACCACTTTTTTAAAAACAATCATATTTTCACTGCCCTTTGTCTTGAATACATTCTGATAATTTCCATTGCTTGGAAACATCCTGAATTAATGGGAAATGTGTAAATTTTACTGATATATAATTTTTGCTCGCTTAGAGGGCAGCAAATGTAAAAAATTTCTCACTTTACCCCACTCTCCCCTGCTATCTTTCTTACTTTTGCCAACAGCAGCTCTCTAAACTTGTCTCCATTGAGGAAGTAAAACACAGGGTTGATCACACTATGGGCAAAAGCCACAGGCCTGGTTACGATGTAAACACTCTCTATGTATTCCCCTTGGCATGGAGACTGCCCTGGCCGGGGTTCATTCAATGCTAGCTTCACGTTCCGCATCACATGATACGGTAGGTACAGTAGCAGGAACATGGCTGCCGTAGCAGAGACAACTCGTAGGGGCCTGCGATACGACGTCTTTCTGTTTCTGCCCGGTATCACGCCTTCCTGGGCACGCAGACATTTGCCGATGTGATAGCTGAATATGCAAAGCCCCAGCAGGGGAAGCAGGTAGCCGGTCACTGTTAGACCCATGCTGTATCCCAGGGTGCCATTCAGGCTTGCAAAGTCATGAAAGGCATTGTTCTCCTGAACCATGTAAAATATGAGTGGGGCAACCTGGACGTTCACTGCCACCCAGGTCAGGATGGACAAGCAAATGGCTGCCTTCTGGGTCAACAGGAAGTGACGTCGCGTCGGGTAACGTATGAGCAGGAAGCGGTCCATGCTAACCCACACCATGAAAAGGATCGAGGAGTAAAGGTTGGTGTGTAGAATGTAGCGGTTGATAATACAAGCGACAAAGTTGTTTTCCTTTTCCTTGTTGCCGTACATGAAAGAGAGCCGTGGAAGCGTGCATAGGAAGATTAGGTCGGAGACGGACAGGTTGAACAGGTAGATATTGGTGCTTCTCCACTTCGGCAGGCAGAACACATAGCCTAGGATGACCAGGAGGTTGCCAGGGAAACCCAGGGCAAACTCTAGAGCGTAGACAGGTGACAGGTAGTAGACCCACAGCAGGTCTTTTACCTCTGTACAGTTAAACGTCTGTAGGGGGGCAGAGAAAAATGGATGGAGAGAGAAAAAAGACAAGAAATGTCAGATTGGAGCGTTTCTATTGCAGCTGATATTAACAACTCAAGTAATGGCCCCCTTCAAGAAATTATGGGAAATTCACCAGCATGTTTTTTTTGCATTCATGCATTTCTCCAGTACAAAACAATAACTGGGGTAGAAAAAAATATTTGAAACGTATTGTCATCCTAAAAGAATACAAAATAATTTATACATTTTAGCTGGTCAGTCACCAGGAACTGGCGTTTCACCAGGAACAGAAGTGTTTTTGAGGTCTGGATTATTCACACACTTGCCAAGAAAAATGTGCACATTGCCAACGATCAATTTCAAAATAACCTCCATGACGTCAACTACACGTCAGGCTCTTTGGCCGGGTTGGAGAAATGTTGCCTATACTAAGCCTACAGCATACATTTAAAATCATTGGCTTGTGGTCAACTGAGAAAAAATGTTTAACAATTTGCCAATGCACACTACACATCGGCAAGTTCGGTGACTAAAAGAGACTGCGTATTTGAAAGCACCTGATACATACAGTCAAATATGGTGATGGAGCATGAACACTCCTCTGAGTGTTTTGCTATAAATCGTGTTAAGATTGATGGCATAATTAATTCCACTAAGTACCAGGATGTTTTGTCTAAAACCTAGCTTTCTCTGCCGAAAGTTCTCTTTCAATGAAGGATTTGCGAAATTCTAATTTTTACCAATGTTTTGACAAAAATATCATGACTTATTTAACAAAAATGAAGACAAAATGGAGAAGCCATGTATGAAAACTATGTAGACATTAATAGCATGCAGAATTTGTCATTTTTTGTGTAACTTGTGGTGTGTGGACACGTTCTGGAGAACTCGTTGTGGAGAAATTTTGTGGAAGAATTTCTTCACAATGTTGCTTCAGTCCATTGAGGTTTGAAGGCATTTGTTTATGCAAAGTTGTCTTAAGGTCCTGCCACAGCATTTCAATCTAGTTGTGGTCTGGAATTGACTGGGCCATTGCAACACCTCGATTAGTTTGTATTTCAGCCACTCTGTGGATCGGCTGGTGGCTTGGGACCATTGTCCTGTTGCATGACCCAATTTTGGCCAACCTTTAGCTGTCCTAGATGGTCTCACATTTGACTGTAGAATACTTTGAGGCAACTTTGTGGTAGGATGCAAACCACAGCCCTGCTGCCATTAGTTTTTTCAGAGAGAAGAGGTTTTCTCCTGGCAACCATTCCAAACAAACCATACTTGTTCAGTGTTTTTCTAATTGTACTGTCTTGAAGTATAACATTTAAAATGCTTACTGAGGCCTGTAGAGTCTGAGATGTATGATGTATCTTCGTACTTCTTCGTACTTCGTACTCTCTGAGCATTGCACGGTCTGGCCTTCTGGAAAGACTGGTAACTGTCTTGAATGTTTTCAATTTTAAATTCATCTTTGACACTGAGGACTGATGGACTTTTAATTGTTTGGTAATGGCCTTAGAAAACTTCCAAATTGATGGTCAGCAACAGTATTCTTAAGATTAATCTATTATTTTTTTATTATGGCTATGCTTGCAATAACTTGCAATATAAAATCAATTGCAATTCTGTGTATGTTAGTGGTACACCACAATGTCTGATGTTGTAGTATACAGCTCAGGTACAGTTTCGCTTTGCTGCACTCAATGCTGGAATAAAGGCAGTCACCCCCTTTACATAAGTTTGCTCCACTACATCTGTTAATCAAACAGAAAGCTCTGATGTATTAATGCTTATTTAGTACATCTGTCTGTACAGGGCCAACATGTCTTTTGATGACATAATCCACATGGCTATCCACTTCATCCTCCAGCATCTTAAGTCCCCTGGAACCTATGCCAAAATCTAGTTTGTGGACTCTAGCTCTGCATTCCCTGCCTTGCTCCAGGACAAGCTCTTCATCATGGGAGTCCCCCAGTCCACTTGCAAAAGTATCACAGAATTTCTTCCCAACAGGAGGCAGCATGTGAGGTTGGGGAAGCACCTGTCAGACCCTCTAACCATCAGCACTGGCTCCCCTTAAAGTTGTCCTGTCACCTCTTCACTGCTCCTTCTACACCAACAACAATGAAGAAAAACATCCAAGCCCGGCAAATGTGTTATGGTCTGATGAAACCAAGGTTGAACTTTTTGTCCTGAACTCCAAAAGGTTTGTTTGGCGCAAAAACAACAGTGCACATCACCCAAAGAACACCATACCCAAAGTGAAGCATGGTGGTGGCAGCATTATGCTTTGGGGCTGTTTTTTTACAGCTGGAACCTTGGCCTTAGTCAGGGTTGAGGGAGTTTCGAACAGTTTAAAATTCCAGGCAATTTTGCCACAAAACTTGAAGATGAAGAGGAAGTTCACATTTCAGCACGGCAACAATCCAAAGCACACATCCAAATCCACAGAAGCATGGCTTCACCAGAAGAAACATTTTTAAATTGAATTGTTCACTTTATAGGTCACATTAAAGGTGGAAAAAGATCTGATGAGATTTATCATTGTCAAATTTTTTTACAACACAAAAACCTGGCAATTTAACCGGGTTGTGTAGAATTTTCACAACCCATTCATAACTGCACTTACTGTGTAAAGGAAATTCTGAACTTTATTTTCTATCATTAAATAGTCAAAATTTACTTAACTTATTATACCAGCACCATTAAACCTGCAATTTATATTATGTTAGTTTGCAATAGACAAACCAATAAATCATCCTACCAGCTTAGGGTGCTTCAGATATTCAAATTATGATTTCTCTTGCTTTCAAAATGACTGCCAGGTTTGGGAAGACTTAGCTTAGTCAAACAACTGAACTGAAATGCGAAATATAAAAAAATATACTGTCTGTTATAACTGGCTTTTTGAACATTTTAAGTACATCCGTTTGAGACACCAATAACCAGAGACCTAAAAAATACAATATACAAGAATTCCTACAAGGCACAATAATACAAAGAAACATTTAATACATGTATTATGATCATTCTATGGCCTATCTAATATATTCTTTGCATTTCCTGTAAAACTGATGTCTTACCATTTTTTCTGTCTGTGTTATTGCTGTAGGGGTTGAGGCAACTGTAAAATCCAAAGGATGGCCAACCAATATCGTCTGTGTGTTTTGTCATATGTGGTCAACCCACAGCGTCGGCCTACGTCATTTCCTTAATAGAACCGAAGAAACCTATTTCATTTTTCATCTCTCATCTCATCTCATCTTCAACCGCTTATCCGGGGTCGGGTCGCGGGGGTAGCAGCTCTATTTCATTTTTGCATGAATATAATTTAGTTTTGTATTCAAGTCATTGTGCATGAAGCGCCATCAAGACGGACAGTCGTTACGTTATAAAATGTAAAACATTGGTCGAGCCCGAGAGGAAGGATATAAAACAGGAAGGATGGTTTTATACTTTTTTATGTTTACAAATAGAAATAAGGAGATTAAATATATTTTTACGATTACGAAACACTAATAAGATAATATGTATAGAGCGTATGCCAAATGTTTTATGTAATGGAAATTCGTATTGTTATTTTTTGCTTTGAACAAAGGGAACTGCATTTGCATGTTCAGCCAAACAGAACTGAATCCAGTGTTATCCTGTGAATGACGCAGCAGGAAAAGCCAAGTTTCCCTTATCTACTTATAACCTGGTGCAGCAGCATGTTTCACTTTTGCTAAATTCATTTGTCAGATCCAAAGTTTACCATGATTAATTGTTGGCTAATTCGCTGTACCACAATACTTTGAAGTGGCAGAAGACAGCAGATGCTGAACTACATTTACTTCATCCTGTATCTGTATATTGACCCTCCACTTGGTCACACAGTACAGATGTGTCCTAACATAAGAAGTTTCAAGTCAAGTCGGATCAAAAACTTAAAAATGTATTGTTCTAATGGGGTTATGCATATAGTCAATCACCCTCGGTATTGCTATGATGAAATATCTGTAAAGTAAATAAACCCAATCTATGCCTGATAAGTATAATGTTCAATTAGCAAAATACAAAAATAGCATAAAAAGCCCATTTGATTTGTAGAAACCCATGAAAGGCCGACGAACACAACTAAGTTTATTAAGAACAAGTAGCACCTTGCCAAATGCAATACAATATTTGTGCTTCCGCATCACGTATGGAATACATGAAGTTTCCCCATGGCGAAATACCGCAAAGCGAGGCGCACTGTTCAACAATGAGGCATTACTCTGGCGAGTGGCATTGGAGACGACTGGGCCTTTAAGCTGGCAAGAATTGTTATCTATCATAGAGATCATCATTAAAGTAAGTAGTAGGAGTTGCACAGTTTCTAAATACCCGCTTCCTGCGGGGTAAACCTTCAATAATCTGTGTGCCAATGTCACCAATTTCCCACCAACAAGACGTGGGCGATGGGGAGGTGTTTACGTACGTACATATGACCACAAAAATAACCTGCTCTGAGCGGTGTAGAGATAAAGTGTACATTTCCATGACCTCATAACTCGCAAGATATTATTTTAGAATGTTGCTTCACTGTAGAACATTACTCTTGGATATGTGATGGAGTGAATTTACATTCATTTCTCTCTATAACTGTTTGAAAAAAAAGTGAACGTTGAAAATTGTTGTACATTATTTTACAGTTGGCGATGTTAAATGTGCAAAAACGGAGAAGGATTATTGAACGTGCAACGTTTTACAAACGGCACCTCGTGGTGCTTCCAGAAATTCAATGATATGTTGTGAGCAAAACGCACACAATATGAATTTCATATATTGGCAAATTGGGTACTGAAAAAGTTTTTCATCTACCCGCTACAACTAGTCTATTATAAGAATATATCTCTAACTAACACGCATGAGCAAGGGTTATCCGAAGCTGTAAAAAATATAAGATAGCATAAGACAACGCTTAAAGACAATGCTCCCACATTGGGCCCTCGAACAACTGCCATAAATAGGGACACATAACAAGACACAGTCAAGTATACTGGAAACCTGGGCAGTAGGGCTTTATATACCAAATAAAGAAATAAAAGGATCTACGCACTTTTAACGAGGTCCAGCCAACTTTCTGGTATAAGATGCGGTGATGTGCATTTCATCTGTCTGATGTAATAAATCACAGGACACTATGAAAAACTCAGTCAAGCGACTTCAGAGTTGAAGCAGATGCACTTTGGTACACTCACCATTGTCAAGAATATACATGAAGATTGACAGAACAATTTGTTTCCTGTTTACCAATAATTGTTTCTGCAGAAGAAACCCTGGTAACACTTTATAGATAGGGGACAGTAATACAATTTAAATAATGCATTCATTGACATTAATTAATGACTTATGAATGCATTAACTCGGTGTGCATGTGTTAGAAAAAATATTATGATAAATAGAGGCAAGCGACTTTAGAGTAGAAGCAGATGCACGTTGGTATACTGCACCAGCATAGTCAACTACACACATGATGCAAAATCTTCTCCTCAACCAAATCCATTATCCGCACCAGCACGCCATCTAGTGGTAAATAATAGTAACTATTATCCCAGATCCAAATCACCTGAATACTGACACCGTATTGACTCTCGTTACAAATAGCAACACCTGCCTTTACTCCAGTGCGATGTATAGCTTGTCCACGATGTGCTAAGCGGTCCCGTCTGAGTATATTCATGATATAGACTCCCGTGTAACGTTTGTTGTACTCGTCTCTGCCCCACCTACCTGCCCAGCTGATCACTCGCCTTGCCTACAGACTCTGTACCTACGCCCTGTCTGACCGATCATCCGTAGACAAATTATGCCTGTTTGTCTTCTCTCTTTGCCGCGTTATGGAAGCAATAAAGAATCAGACTTCCGTGATTTGGTGACATACCAATCTGTCCCTGTGTATTCACTTCACGTGAAAGTTGACTGAGCAATTTGTTTCCTGTTCACCAAAGAAAAGCCGGACCAGTTCCTACAGAGGAACCCCACTTTACACTTCACTGTCAATCCAAATTCCAAGAGAATTTGAATGAAGGGACCCGTTTAATTATAGAACCATCCAAAGAGTGAACGTGTATGTCAGGTGAGTCCACCTGACAGGATTTTAAAAACAACACGTGAATCATTTTGCAACGTCTGCGGTGCTCAGTGAGCAGATCCAGTGCGCTCGAATCAATTGGTAATTGAATCATCCACAGGCCCACCTACATCTGCTGCCCTCAGAACAAATATTATTGATGCCAAAGATTCGGAGAGAGGTTACAAAGTTATTCTCAAAGCCATTCATATGTTTAAAAAAACACCTTTCTAGGGGATATACTTACGTTTTTTATGTGACTGTAACCATTGTACCATGTTTTCACATTACCGTACTAGGTCTGTTAGTATATTATAGCTGATCATTCTAGAAGCCCGCTAATGCCTGCATGCGCACATGATTTATGTACTCTCAGATACGAACTGCCCGGGAAAGTGAGTCATAAAGTGTCATAAATTGTGACTGATAGCAGTAATGTGCCTCTCTTTCTGCTTAAACGTTGACATCGTATCTACAGTTGTGTTTGATAACTTAATAGGATATTTAAAGGCTTATTTGTATTTATAGAACTAGGAAGAAACACTCTATATATGTATATGTGTGTGATCATCAGTGGCGGTGAGTAAACACATCTAATTAAAATACTCCGGATATGGACATATCTGCCTGGTTTCTTTTTCACAGCCTGTTTTGCGAGACAGACCAAACACTGTTCTGGTGATATTTGTCACGTATGAGTGAGCTGTGTAGTCACAGGGTGTGTAGGGGAGAGCACTCCTGTGTATCATGTTGATTAGGAGCACAGCTGTTTTGGGTTTAGCTAAACACCGGCCATAGGTTAGTTAATCAGTGGGCTATTCAAGGTCCCTGGTTAGGTGCACTGGTGCTTGTTATTAATATCATGTTACGTGTCAGTGTCGGTGAGTCATTTGGTCGTTTGCATAGTCGTGCACTGTGTTATCGTTGTTTTAAGTCGCTTTGTGTAAGCACACTTTTATTTACGTTACTGTGTAGTTTCCGTTCGTGTGTCTGACGGTTTTATTTTGCATAAAACTCCACGAACGTGATCTCCGCCTCTGCATAGCAGAGCCTGACGGTGGGTGGGAGGCTTCCCCAGAGATTATTGCTAGAAGGACTGGGGAGAATTTCTTCCGCCGTCGCCCCATGGAGCTGTAGGACTGATTTAAGCCGGAGCTATTCACGACTGGACCAAAAATACTCTTGAATTATTCCCTGTGTAGTACTTTCTAGTGTATTTTTGGACTGTTCTCTTTTTCCCCTTGTCTACAGAACTGCACCTATACTGTTTGTCCAGCCTGCCGTACCATCAATCAGTATTGCTGTCCGACCAATCGTCAACCAGTTTTGTGTTATTCATCCCCTCCTGACCACCCTCTCTTTAATAAACATGATCTATTTTTTCGTTTAAAGAGGACGTTTTTAATACAACAAGACACAGGAGCAGGGAAAGGGAGTTGCTGCCATCGTTCCCGTGCCGGTGGTAAATTCACCGGAGAGGAGGAGCGTGGCAGAGGTTGACAGCACCACACCTCGGACATCGGTGTGACAGGAACCATTTGTCTCATTTAAATAAAGCAATAAATTCAATGACGGCATTGCGTCATTTACTCTAACATTAATCTGATACCTCCTGCTGTGCAGCTGTAAACAAGTTCTAAGCCAAATACTGTTCTACTTGGGGTGTTCGATTACAAAAGACTTGGGTGAGTCTTAGCAATTTCTCAGTTTCTCACTGAACTGCCTTTACGCCGTTGTCATAGCGCAATGTCCGGTGCTTGAAACCTGTAGCCACTTGGTTTTACATCCAAGCTCCCTACGGCGTGCTCCTTCAATGCTGACATCTCGTTAAATAGGATGTACGTAGCTGGGTGACCTGGGTCTCGTGTCACGGGATTCCGTGATATCGAACGTGACAAGATTTCTCGTTCAGCTGAAAAGATACTAGCGAAGGTGTACTCCGACTATTCTGCGCGAACAGACATACAGAAGTTAGGCTGCAGATTAGGGCAGTAAACATTATTTTTTCACGGATCGTTTTTGTGAATCAGAATGTGAATCAGAATGTGTTCTTTTTACTGGTAAAACATTGGTCAATAATATTGAGTGTCTCTCTGTGTGGGTGGGTTTTCTGAATAATAATGATTCAAAGCTTTTTTGAGAATTTGGAATATTTGGAGGAAATATGCAGCATTTACAGTTTGTTTTCAGAATTATAACTTCTCAAAGAAATTGCCTATTTGTTTTTACTTAAATATTGTCATGATCAGCCATTGTGTCAGAGACAGGACCCAGACGCACAGCAGGCAGGTAGTGAAAACAAGGAAGTAACAACAAGGCATCTCTATGGTTGTTGGGTGATTGTAGTCAGGGCCTGTCATCTGATGAGGCCTCTAGACATCTCTATGTTTGTTGGGTGGTTGTAGTCAGGGCCTGTCATCTGATGAGTCCTCTAGACATCTCTATGGTTATTTGGGTGGTTGTAGTCAGGGCCTGTTATCTGATGAGGCCTCTAGACATCTCTATGGTTGTTGGGTGGTTATAGTCAGGGCCTGTTATCTGATGAGGCCTCTAGACATCTCTATGGTTGTTGGGTGGTTGTAGTCAGGGCCTGTTATCTGATGAGGCCTCTAGACATCTCTATGGTTGTTGGGTGGTTGTAGTCAGGGCCTGTTATCTGATGAGGCCTCTAGACATCTCTATGGTTGTTGGGTGGTTGTAGTCAGGGCCTGTCATCTTAGCCTTTTAAAATAATTTTGTCATATTTGAACCAGTCATTTTTTAAACCCCTTGTTTACTCATCAACATGCAATGGTAGGTCTATACTGCCCTCTTCTGGAATAAGGGAGGATTGTGTGTGCTCCTGGTGGTAGGAAAGGGCAAAATGGGCCATGAACTGTAGAACCCAAGCCATGAATCTGGAAGGCACTTAGAAAGCTTGGAACCCTGTGTTTTTTTCGAGTTCCATCTACTGTCTACTTCTGTTTGACATAGTCCCATAAACTTGTGTGTTTATGTCCCAGAGGGGGTTGGTGCTTTTTTCTCCCTCTCCATCCGAAGATGTTGGAAGTATTGAGGTATTTAGGCCGTGCATTTCTTTCCTGGCCGTGGGGACACAGCACCACCTCAATTTTATCTAAAATGTCTCTGGGTCACACACACACACAGAAATCAAACATCTTTTTACGGCAATCCAAATATGTGCCTCTACCAATAAAAATGCTAAAGCAGGTGAGAGAATAAGGACCTGTCAAAGACTTGCACTGTGACTGGATATTTTATTACTGTATGTACCTGCCTTGTTGGCCTATCTCCCTCTATCTCTCTCCCCCCAACACTAAGGTTACTCATTTAGAATGTATGTTAAACAGATTTTGTCAACTGTGTCAAGTATTAAAAACAATACAACTAATGTAAGTTTGCTCTTTCACTGCGTACAGTTTAACACTTGGTCACACTATTGATTGGATGAAAATTCTTGTATTAAAGAAAGTCAGAATGCAAGGAAAATGCAAAGTTTCAGTGCTCGGGTAGATTCAGATATTTACGCAGTCGCTGATCAGGTTCTGTATGGCTAGGCCGGTGAATGCCAAGCTTAACACACCAAGACACAAAGGATTAACTTTCCTTATATGCAATGGCTGTAGCCTTGTGGTCTCTACACATGTGGTCTTTGTTACAGTACATGTAACAGACACTCCTGGAAAAATATGACAATTCATTTATATTGTCAGACTCTCCTGCACAAACAAGACAAATCATTTTTGTCATTTATATTAGTAAAAAAATACAATAAAAAATTTAAAACATATTAGACCTTTATAGACAGATATTATTTTCATGGATTGAATTCTTTTAACTTAAATCTACATTATTTGATGAGGAAATGTCTTAAACATCCCAATTGGTATGCCTGTGTGAAACCAATTTTTGATGCTCAAATTAAGTCATTAATTCAGATTTATTGAAAAACACACACACAGGACTAATTATATCCACAAGAGGGCACTAAAAGCCTCCATCTCCATGTTGATTTGTTTGCAAATACAACAGTAACATCAGCAACAGTTCACTTATTTGATAAACACATTGAATACTTATTTACTGTTAATTTTAATGTTGTTTATATATTGAAAGCTGACACACCTCTCGCAATGTTGTTAACTTTCATGACTCTAGTACAATAATGAATTTGATAATGGGGGGCGGGGGGGAAAGTCACATTAACTCGTTTATTTTTGTATTCCATAATGTTTTTCATGGTAAATAACCCCCCCCCCAAATGAAACAAAATCACAAAATAACTAACATAAATTATCTAACCTCATTCTATATGCTGCCAGATAATTGTGTGATACTCCCAATTTCTCTCAAATTCTATTGTAACGACATGGCCAGGAGAAAATGTGATGACAAAAACACCAATAAATACTTGCTTAATTACTGTGTAAAATGAATTTCTTCAAGTCACAGCAGAAATTGACACAAAACGACTAAAATACATGATTTTATTCTATTTTATATATATTAAGAACTGCCATTAGTTTCAGTTTCAGAGAGCCTTTCTGAATGCCCCATGGCTCTGCTCAACTGGAGTGTAATAGACAAGACATATGTCGGTCATTGGGAGTAGGTCAGTATCTGCATCCTGTATGTTGTATTGATGCCTGACATCAATCGCTTGTGAGGAAATGAGCGTACGACATCCTCCAATATCTGCACCCTGGGATGTAAAGAGCACTGTGCGTTTGTGAGTTTAATGAGCTGACTGACCAAGCGTTTAAACAATTAAACAACTCTGAACACCCCTTGAAGAGTCTCGATTTACCAAAATATATCAGACACGTTTACTTTATTTGACTATAAAGCGGTCGTAGCTGAGTGGCTCGCAAAGCGTTCATGTGTATGTCTAGCAGATACAGTACACACCATGTTGACGCGGTATGGCTTCTGAAAGAAACAGGACGTGAGGCTTTTATTCGGCCGGTTTGCATGTAAATACTACATGGATATTAGCCACGCTTAAACACCATTCAGTCATCGGGGGTTTTCAAAGGGTGTTGGGAAATGCGATATACCGTAAACTAATCAAAACCAACCACACACATAATATAGTAACGAAGCGCCAAATTTCACCAGATCAGCTGTTTTTGTAGCGACCCCTGGGGCGCAAGGAACTGCAAAATCAGCATCTTTGTCCTATTTAGTCAGGGTGCGTTGTAATTTTTCTGTTTAATTTGAAATGTGAAATGTGCCTTGTTCAGGGATCGGCACGAGGAAATGGCAAAACAATCAACTTGAAACGGCATACCTTCCGGGGTGTTTTTCTAGGCAACAGCGTAGACACCCCCACCAACCTCTCACAATTTAGGGTTTGTAAAGACTGTTTGATTACCTGCTTAGGCAGCGTTTACTGCTGTGCACATTACTGGACTACTAAGCAAAATATGCTCCCTCTATCACGACCATAACAATGGACCCAGGCACACTGACACTGAGACGGAGACCAGGTAACGTAAACCAATGTTTATTAAGGGACAGGCTGAGGTTGGTACACTGGGTCAGATGGCTGGAGGTACAGAGGAGTAGGCTGGTTCAGGGTCAGGTTGGTACACTGGGTCAGATGACTGGAGCTACAGAGGGGTAGGCTGGTTCGTGGTCGGGGACAATAAATACAATTTTAAAAACTCAAATGGACATCCTAAACCGTAACTAGACAACGCTCTTCTTTTGCACGACTGTATGTACAAGTAGATATTGCTCTTTTGCACAATTTGAAACTAGAACCTGGTCATTGATCTTTTTCTGCAGTCAGCTCACACATCTAGACATTCCTCATTTGCACTATTCAGATACAATATGACACATTCTATTTACCCATTGCATACGCCAACCAGACATGGCCTCTCTTGTCGGACGGTTCGTGTTTTGTGTTTTGCTCCGTTTGCACCGTTCGTTTGCGTTTAGTGCATTCTATATACTGCAGCAAGTGATCAGAACAAATTCCTTGTGTGCGTAAACAGACTTGGCGAATAAACCTGACTCTGAGGGATACAACAAGCCACAAAATATGCCCTGTAACTGATTTGCGATTCCATGACATTCTTTTACTTGGATACGTACACAGGCTGTCGTTCAGACGTTATATGCAAATTGTCACTTTTGGCAATTGAGCGACAGACGAGCGCTGAGAAAGGTAAACCTCGCTCTGCTCGCCATGCTGAGACAGCTACTTCTCTTTAAGTCCTGTCACGTCTCTGTTTCCTAGTCTGGCTTTTGCTTCTCTCCCCCAATTGTCTTATTTCCGGAATATTCTTTGTTCAGTTTATTTATAACGCGATTTCACACTATGAACATTATAGCAGCCGGACGTTTTTGTCCGTTACTGTGAGCGCCAACTGGACTAAAGCTTACTTAGATGACTGGATCAGTGTCAGATGAAACGGAAACGGGAGGTGGAATGACAAAAGTAATAAAACAATACATTTTTAGGAGAAACTCTATTCCCTTTTGCAATAACATACAATTGAGAAATGCAAAACCGACCGTCTGTCTAGACTTCACTTCCTGACAACTTATTTTGACAACTCATCAGGGATGTGGGATACTTGCATGGCACAATGAATGCTGGGTAGGTAACCTTGGACTAGAAACTCTATCTATGTCTGTTGGCAGCACGACAGCAAACCCACAGTGCCAGCCCATGTTGTGGCAGTCAACGGCCCTGTAAAAAAACACTGTGAAACAATATGTCTTGGTTGAAGAAGTAAGGATAGAAAAATAAGCATGTTTTTGGAACAGTAAGGAAAGGTGCTGACAAGCGTATGGAAATAGATAGCTATCTAAATGTTACTGCTTCTGTGGTTGGTTTTGGCTGAATCTGTTTGCCTCGGTGTGATTTGAATATATTACACCACCGTTCAAAAGGACTCTTGTAGAAATGTCCTTCTTCTCCATGAAAACATACATGAAATGAGTTTCAGTTTAAAATATAGCAACACGAATAGAAATATTGTCATGGACAACAATAGAAATAGTGATTTTTGATTGAAATAATAATTGTCTCCTTCAAACTTTGCTTTCTCAAATACTCCTCTATTTGCAGTCTTTCGGACCTTTAGTTATCAATCTGTTAAGGTAAAATGAAAAGATTAAATGTAATTCAATCTGACACACCTCCTCCCACAAGTTCGGTTGGCTTGATGGGCACTTCTTATATACCATATTATCATGCTACTCCCACAACAGCTCAAAAGGGTATTAAAGACAGAAAACCAGCCTTCCTTCTATTAACCTGTACGAATCTCCCACTCAACTACCGCCAAAGCACCCCCAGACCAATGCAATCCCTTCACCATGCTCGTCATATGGCGTTCAGCACGGCTACAGCATCTTTTCACTTGGTCTGCATCTCAAGTTTAAAAAGGTAGTGTATATCAATTTTATTACATTCTCATGAAACCATAAAAACATGATTAACTGATGACATTTGTTAGTTTCGTTTAGTTGATCTTTTTTCGTCTCCTGTCAACACAGCACAACACAAACACCATCCAGGCACCTCTGTTTAATTCTTATCTCCAAGCATTGTAAAAACCAGCATATCTGTAGGTAAGAAATTCCAGTATGTTATGCTGTAGATCATATTTGGATGTTAAATTAACACGGTACGATATTTTTGGCTCAAATGTGTCAGTTGTTGGATGATTGGATCCTGGCTTTGATTTTTGATAAAGGTTTTCTTTTAAATTGTTTTTGAACTTGAATGCATGGTCTGGTTGTCAGAGCTACTGATTTGCAGAAGGAAGGTATTCTGTCCTCACAAGCTTGTGCATTAACAAACGCAACAACCTTACAGTATATCAGTGCCAATCACCAGTGTGGTCAAAATGGTGCAACAGTGATTCTACTGCCAACTGACACTAAATACATTTGAGTGGCTTTGATATAAGCCCATCTTGACCAGCTGCATCATGGCCTGATATGGACACTGTTCTAACATGCCAGAGCTGTTCCCTCAAGCGGTAAAGATCACTCAGAGCATCTATATGAAATGATGCCAGTATTTAGTGTAGGGCGTATGCTGTCACTTTGATGTATAACCCCCAAGTGGGCACTTCGAATGATCCCATGTGGGCAAGACTCCTGTGTGAAATATGTTAAGGGTTGGACTTCCTGCGTGGCGTACGTCAAGAATTGGACTTCCTGTGTGACGTATGTTAAGGGTTGGACTTCCTGGGTGACATAATGTCAAGGATTGGACTTCCTGCGTGGCGTATGTCAAGGATTGGACTTCCTGTGTGACGTATGTTAGGGGTTGGACTTCCTGGGTGACGTATGTCAAGGATTGGTCTTCCCGTGTGACATATTTTTTAGGGTTGGTCCTGTGTGGCATTATGTGAAAGATTGGACATTCCCAGGTTCTCGGTGCAGTGATAAGGGTTTTGTACAACAGCTGTTCCTAGTTTTACTATAAATGTCAAATGTTTTGGTTCTCACCGGGTGTATGATACATAAATGTACACGGCAGAACACAAAGTAAAATGACTGCGGGCCCACGATTGTGTCCAGTATTCACCTAGACATCACCATGGTTACATATTTCATGTATTTTAATCACAGGTAATCACATGGCCCGCTGCCCTTTCTCTTTCTACATCAATTTCTCTCTTTTCTCATTTCACCCTGCGGCTCCTATCTCAACAATGTACATTAACGAGCAGCAAAGTACATCGAATTCACCACTCCTCATGAGTCAGAAAAAGAGAGCCACGGCAAGATGTGGTAGCTGAGAGAGAACCACCTGTGGCGTCTCCCATGGCAACAGATGCCACTGGAGGCCATCGCTCGTCTGCACGCCGTGCCAATCAACAGCCCTCAGTAGGGACATATATTGATCACTGTCCATCCCTTCTTTTATCCCTCTAGCCGTCATCTCTTCCCCTGCACACACTTCTTCGTCTTCCTTCTTTTCCTCCCTCCGTCTTCATCATCTGTGATTTTCGGCGAAGAAGATTTTAGCATGAGGGCTCATCTGTGGTGGTATGTTGTGTCTGATTCATATCCGAACACAACATCATTAGAAGAGTACAGAATCTGACCCACCAACCGAGCCAAACAATACTACCACAACTTCTTGCCTTAGTATTCACAGGACTGGTGATGGTGAAAAGACCAAATCCTATTTTGCAGCCCCCGACCATTGAGAGGATAGACCCCAGGGACCCCAGGATCCCGTGACCCGTTTACCGTGCAGCTTGTTGTTTTCTTCTTCGCTCTGCTTTGCCCTAGTCTGTAATTCAGCCAATTATATTTGGTACAAACCTACCTTCCTGCCCCGGTCTAACCACCCGTTGCTGAACTTTGCCTGTTTTTTCATTGCTTTTATATGGAAGCAATAAAGAATCACATATCCGCAATTGGAGACATTCCTGTCTTTCTCAGTGTATTTTTCACAATATTAGCATATTTTGTTTAAATAGAACGTGTGTGATAGCTCCTTGATACATTTTAATGTCTTATCCTGCTCCTAGAATGACATGCGATTGTGTGACAACACTAAGATAAAACCAGGGCTCCCATTTTTTTATCGCTAATCTTCCAAGTTGACTTTATGTGTATGCAAAAATACACGAGGGGAAATGGATATTAAACAATTGCAATAAAACATTCTGTGTTTTAGCTTTTTTCACCTTGATTGACAGTGCGTCCGCGTTTAACTAGATTCACTAAATTCCTTGTGAAACTGACCGACTCTTTCGACACTAACTCGTGTTTAACTACGTCCCTACATAAACCAGACGAAAATGACATCTACTCAACTACTCAACTAACAAGTACTCATTTTGTTAGCCAGATCTATTCAACACCTACAATAACTTAAGTTTGACTGAACTCATACTGACATTGACGGAAATCTTCGACAAACTAAACACCTACAGATATCGATTCAACTCATTCTGAGCAGGACCCGACTCCTACTGGAAATGCAGTTCTTACTGAGATTGGGAGAGTCCCTATTTTATTAACATTAGTCCACCAGACCCCTGTGTGTGTGTATATTTGTGTGTGTGTGTGTGGGTGTACGGGTGGGTTGATGGATGTGTGCTTGCGTGCGTATGGTGGAGTCAGGAAACAAGGGAGGACTAAGAGGGTGCAATTGTGTATACGTGTGTGTGTGTGTGTGTGCGTGTGTGTGTGTGTGCGCTCGTGTGTGTGTGTGCGTGTGTGTGTGCGCGTGTGTGTGTGTGTGTGTGCGTGTGCGCGTGTGTGCGTGTGTGCATAAGAAAGTGTTGGAAAACATAGAGATAATAATTCCAGTATCTATACTGTATGTTGACAATACAGCCCTGATAACGCTTTGCCTCGCCCCCCCATACCCGTCCCCCCCCTGTGTTCCCTCATTCTGGACACACATCCACACACAAACACTCTTTTCTGTAACATTCAACAGTTGGACGATGTTTAAGTCCAATAAGTGGCTTCCTTTTTACTATTTGTGTGCGGCCAATTTAAATAAAAGGGCAGCTGAATTCATGGAAGAATAGACGGGTGAAGTGATAGCAGATAACACGAGGTGTTTCCTTTCTCGTACTTGGTGGGAAACAATACGTGATAAAGAGAGAGAGAGAAATATAGGGACGGGAGAGAGCCTGTTGCTATAGTAACTTGAGTTTCAGTGGTCATCATCATAAAACAGCTTCTGCGCTTTCGGTAACATTCGGCGTGTCTGTGTGTGTGTGTGTGTGTTTGATGTGAGGGACCAGTCTCTGTGTCCACACAATCCTCTTCCGGGCGGGAGGTGAGGACATCCCCCATCACACTGCCAAACTAAGGGAGGGGGGGACAAAAGAGACAGAAAGAGACAGAACGCAAGCCCACAATGCACTGCATGGTGCGGCGCTGGTGTCGTGCAGATTTATCAGTTCCTGTCGGGAGAGTCGACCGGGGCGAGAGAGACCCACTGACGAATCAGGTAGGCTCAGCTGTTCTTTACTGTGTGTTCATCTAAGTGTGTTAATAGTTCTCCTATCATGGTCTCCCTATTGAATTATATCTCTCAGCTAGGGGACTTCTTATGTATTGATTCTATCAATGCATATACGTGACTATGTAATGTCCTGTAAAGGTTGGATGTTCTCAGTCTGTTGTGGCTGCTATGGATCCACGACATCATCTGGTAGATATTGAACATGATCAGGTTTGAATATTTCATTAAACATGCCTTGGTGGAAGTTTGTAATGCAACTGTTGTCTTTATAAGCGCGTTGCCAAGGCTCACTGTTCTTTTAGTCTAGGATATTTTACAAGCAACTGTTGTGTGCTATTGGGCTTTGCTGTTGTTAAAGTTGGTTTGAATTTGGCACTTTGGTTGCAGGGTGTCAAATGAGATTTAAATGACTATATATCAGGCATAGATATACTAAATTGTATGACCAAGAGTGGGGAAATATCGCTCAAGTGCTCAGGTATATCAGTCTAGCTAAATTCTGACATGTGGTAATTTTTGACATGGAGCTGGTATAGATGAACAGTCGAAAAGCCTTAGTTGCCTTTCGTTTTTTTTTAATGCGACCTTGTTTTTTAGCCCATAAGAAAATGTAGGCCTACCTGGTTAAATAAAGGTTAAATTTGATTAAAAATAAATTCCCATTGACAGTGCCTATGGATCTTAAGTTATGTGGTAGTGTTTAAGTGTGCACATGGATATATTGTTTTCTTGTGATCGGACCAAGTTAAAGGTGGATTTAGGGTAGAGATTGTGGGTGAATTTGTTTTGGTAAAATGCCTCATTTGCATTTATGTTGATACAGTGTTTATTAGTTAAATGTTTAGTTTTTTTCCCCCACAAATGTTAGCCTTAAAATTCAGACAGAATTGATATTCAATGAAGGCAGGCGTAGATACTGAAGTAACTCCACAGAGTTTGCCACTGATAAAAATAAAATAGCTATATGAATTTGAACCTCGCAATTAGTTCCCGTCAACGTGCCTTGTACCCAGTATACATCACAGCCGGTAAAATGCTACCGGACAAATACAATTAAAAACATCTAGGAGATCAATGTGTACCGGAACACAGAAAGTGGTAATCCTGGTTCAGATTTCTCGACAGTAGAAGTCATCCAAGTTTACGTCCTCTTCCTCCCTCTACCTGTTTATCTTTGTTGTATGTGTCCTCTGTGAAAGGTAAACTCCTCATTTTACGCATGCCGGGTAAATTCTGTGAGACATTTCTAGCTGTACTTCCTCATATGGACGGTAGCGTCACAGTACAGCAAGCTTCTGCCGGGAGAGATGTGGAACGGGGTGGGCTTGCAGGAGCGGAGGGAGAAAGAGAGCGAAGGGTCTACGAGAGGGACTAAACGAGAGGTGGACGGGAGAAAGGAAGGAAGGGAGGGAAAGACGCGCGCTGCACAGTGAGCGTGAGGATTTCACTTTTCCGATCTTCGTTCGACAGCAGTCGGATGAGACCATGCTGAGGTAGAGTGAGTGAATGTGTTCAGAGTGAGTGTGTTCAGAGTGAGTGTGTTCAGAGTGAGTGTGTTCAGAGTGAGTGTGTTCAGTGTGAGTGTGTTCAGAGTGAATGTGTTCAGAGTGAATGTGTTCAGAGTGAGTGTGCTCAGAGTGAGTGTGCTCAGAGTGAATGTGTTCAGAGTGAGTGTGCGTTTACGGTGTGAACCAGAGATCTTGACTCATACAGGGGATGCGAGAGCTTGAGACTAGAAGATTCCATCTGCAAAAAGATAATTCTCAGTCAATTTGAATAGAGTAGAAGTTTTGATTTTAGCAGTTCAATCAATTCAAATACTGTTTTTTCAACCTGATATTGTGAAGCAGGAAAACGTCGAACAGAGCAAGGCTGTGAATTCACATACAAATGTTTTTATCGCTTAAACTTTGGTGATGTGTATATGTGGCTGCCTGGATGAATGTGCCCTGTTATTCAGACAGAACAGTTTGTGATGTGGAAAAGAGCTGAGCAGACTATGGAGTTGTGGCCATTTGGGTTTTTATTGTTCTGCAAAATAGTTAATAGCCATCACAGTAGATATTTGCTGCAGGAACCTGCTGTCTTCACACAATTATTCCAACACGTTTCCTCAATATGTGTTATTTGCACTGAGGTCTTACACAAACAAACAAAGACATGGTCTCAAACATGGACTTGGACATGGACACACACACACACAACCCAGGCGTGCACACTCACTCTAGCTTGCGTAATGACACGACTTCTGGTGTTGACATAGGTGTTGCCCTAGGGAAATGACTTAACTTCTGCGTTACCCGGGCTGTCTACAGGCTGGCAAATCAAGCATGGTGGAGGTTGGGTTTTCTGGGTATTACCAGGTGAGAGATTGAAAGAATGAGGATGTAACAGAAACTCTGAGAAATGGATGGGTGCTACTTTATCCTTTTGCTTTCTTCGTTTACCAAAAGACAGAAAAACATCACTGGTGCATTTCATGACCAAAAAAGTAAAATCATATCTGACAAAAAATGTTCCCTTTGTAGTACTTTCCAATACAGTAAGCCAGCTTGTTTGGTGATTTGATTAGGGGAGTAAAAAGAAATGTAAAGAAATTGCAATGGATGCAAATGATTGATCTGAGCCGTTGGTAGAGTATTCTAATATAGTCACAAGTTATAATGTCACAGCAGTCTCACGGGCGCAACAAATGTAGCTCCTTATTGGGTACAAAGCATGTCAATCATCCAGAAACAAGAACTGCCACACAATCTCGTTCCTCGGAAAAACTCTACACTGAACTGGTAGATGTCAGTTTTTTGCTTCAAACGCACAGGGTTAGTCAGAGACAAGGATACAAAATGTTATTATTAATCTGCAATATGACTCCTTTGCGAAAGCCTTAGGTCTTTACTTGTTCTGATGCTAACAGCATAGCCTATTCAAATTAAAACTAATGTGTTTTATAAATCCCTTTTCACATTGGCGCCTATCCACCACAAAACAGACGACAACAACACAATTATGCACAGTTGCTAGACAAAAGTCCCCAGTACCACATTACATCTTTTGCATGTTCAGGTGACAACGGGTGTTTTGGCAGAATAAACATCAGCTTCACTACCAGATAGACAATTAGATTCAACTTTATTGTCATTGGACAGTACAAGTACAGCACAAACAAATGCAGTTAGCGCCCAACCAGAAGTGCAAAAGAGCAGTGGAAAAAGATACGGAGTGCAGTGTGAGGAAGTGCAATTGACATGGATAAGATGTGCAGAGGGCAACACCAGTGGAGAACATCTGTGCAAGTGGTAAACGGATGGTACAAACGATAAGCATTGTGCAAAAGGCAAATCAAATAAATAAGCTAGCAGTGTACAGGGCCAGAGGTGGCAAGAGGAGTACCACAGGATGTTTTTGCAAATGGCAGATCATGTAAATAATTTAGCAGCGTGTAGAAAAGAGGTAGCAATGGGATACAACAGTACATTGTGCAAATGGGAGATAAAATAAATAAGTAGCAGTGTGAGTGCCAGGTTACCGAAAGGTTTTAGAGTTCAGTATGTTAACAGCAGTGGGGAAGAAACTGTTTCTGAGCCTGCTGGTGAGTGGAGATCTGTAAGGCTTGCCTGATGGCTTTATGGCTTGGACGTGAGCAGTCCCTGATATTGCCACGCGATCTCCGCAAACAGCGTTTGTTCTGGATGTCTGATGGCGGGGAGCTGGGAACCAATGATGTGCTGGGCGGTTTTCACCACCCGCTGCAGGGACTTGCAGTCGATCGCAGAGCACCCATTTTACCAGACTGTGGCACAGTTGGTTAGAATGCTCTTGACCAGCGGCAAACGTTTCCCAGGATGTTAGTAGAGAGGTGGGCCTTCTTGAGCATCCTTGCGTCAAACAGGTCGCAGACCCAAATCAAGCCCATTACTGAATAGACTGGCTGAATAGCTGTTTTTTTGCCTAGCGACTAGCAGGCTGCAGACCCAAGATAGCCAGCTACTTAAAAGTCTGCAAGTTCAACAAAATATTCAGGTGTCTAACAAAACACAACTTTGCTGAAATACTTAGGCTAGGCGTGTAGGCATATCGGGTTAACATACGGTAGTGTTTCGAAATTACCACACACACTTACACCTGAATGTCAACCAGATGATGGATGTCGGCCAAAATGAAGAATGCTCCCAATGTTCTGGTTCACAATGTGCCAGTGATCACCACTAATGAGATGGAGATCAAAGGAAACTAATGTGAGCCTTTTTAAGTATGAGGAAATCAGGTGGTGAACAATTTTAATCAGGTGATCAATTCTCTCTAAATGGTGGACTACTCATCGATTTGAACAGGACATACAAGCTTATCGTCAACTGCAATAGCCTGCCAACATCATATCCATTCCCTCAACCGGTAGTTTGTTGAATGTTTTAAACATCTAGGGACATAAACTGATGACACGCTGAGCTTTACAGACAACGCAGACTGTATTTTAATAAAAAGCGAGCCGGTTCCTGATTTTAATCAGAGAACTAATTGCAGGGTCAGCAAGGATGTTCTGTAATTTGTGTACTGCAGTCTGGTGGAGGACATCCGCACATTCATTACGGCGGGTTGGTATGGTAACACGAGCATGTGGAGAAAAAACAAACTGGGTGCACAATTATTAGGCAATGACGGGTCTTCGAGACTAGTTCACCAGTTGAACAGATACAGTTCCATCAGGGATTTGAAAAAAGTTATTTTGCATCGGAATTAAATGTGCAAGAAAAACTGTCTTTTTCAGAGGAAGATGCAGACATTTTCTCAAAGTGCACATAATTATCGGGCAACAAATTGATTATTTCTCCTGTCACTTTAAAGCTTAATAAACAAAACCTATTACAAGTATGACATAAAAAATATCAAATAAACAGTTATGACCTTTCAAATTCATTCCATTCTGTCCATTCGCTTTTAAAGCCCACCTTCTTTTCATTGACCTTCATGAGCCTTCCATCTTTGCACTAATATTTTCATGATTTGTTCGGCCTTGGCTCAATGTTACGCCCTCTTGTTTTGTGGAGCTGTTATGCAAGGGACCCCGTTTGTAACTTCTCGCGTAAGTTTAACCAGTGTCAAACTCGGTACTCTACAATCGACAAATAGACTCTGGCGTTTTTAATGGCTCTTGAATATTTTGAGGTCCTTCAGCCAATCCGCAGCGACTCAATTTGCCCTATTTAAATGTATATATGTTGTTTTGTTAGGTAAGGAGGATTTTGGCTAAATAGTATAGTTGTTTATGGAATGTGTTGTGACACCAGTGTTGAGAGTAACGGCGTTTAAGTATAACGGCGTTACTAACGGAGTTACTTTTTCAGTAACGGAGTAATCTAATTAATTACTGTTTCCATCGTTACAATGCCGTTATCTTTACTGAGATTGAAAGTGTCGCGTTACTACAATTTGGTTGAATGAAGCGTGAGGTGTCATGCTTTGGCTACACAACAACTGCAGCTGCGGTGGGGATGATGACGCCGTTGCAAATGCGATGATGATTGGCTGGGTGGGCGGTGCCTTGCTCACGCTGTCTCGCTGCACGCACTCTGATTACCACTAAACAAGACAGCGTCAGCGATAATGGAGACGAGCCGGGGAAGTTCAAAAATAGCGGTATCAAACTGGAAGTACCGGCACTACTTCTCGCTCATTGTCAAAGGCAAGAATGTTTATGTTACATGCACGCTATGCCCACATTGCCCAGGAAAAAAGACGTTATCCACGTCTGCCTCAAGCAAAGATTTTCCTTTGTTTCTTTTTACCCAGGTTTTTGTGTCTTAAATTTGCACTTGAATTTTATTTTCAGTATTTATTTATGTTTTTACCATATGCATATCAAATTGCAGCTGCAATCTATTGAGTTCAGATAAATACCAAATGTTCTAAAATACTGTATATAGTGTTTTATTCTTCAATCAGTTAATATAAACATCTTTGACGTTAAATGTTATAGAACGTAATAGCGTTTAGAACGTAAACAAAATAATGTCAGTTACTTTGCTGAGTAACTAATTACTTTTACAATGTGGCAACTGAGTTACTAACTCAATTACTTTTTGGGAGAAGTAATTTGTAACTGTAACTAATGACTTGTTTTAAGTAAGATGACCAACACTGTGTGAGACAATCTTTGTTTGTGTTAACCTTATCCTGTGGAATAGGGCTAGGTTAGATACCCTGTGGTTTACATACACCCGTAGGTAACCCATTGTTATATACACTAGGTTAGAAGCCAGTGGCTGTTCCCCAGTGTTTTGTAGCAGTGAGGTAAATTGTGTTTAGGACTGGTCGGTACCGGCGATTTGATTTGCTAGACCGCTGGCACTGCCCTACTCCCACATTCCCTTTCCCTCTCTCCCTGTTGGTGTGAGTGCATGTATCTTTTTCTTTGAATTGTAGATAATAAATAATACAGTTTGGTTAACAGCTTGTTCAGTTGTGGCATAATTATTTATGTTGTGTACAAACCACCACTCCAGCTCCCCCACACTGCGTTTGGCCTTGGGCAGTTGCGTACTCCTCCTCACTAGCCATTTGAGAGGGGCGTCACACTTTTTCATACTTGTAAATCTTTAATGTGAGGACCTACAAGTTCTCAGTCTGGGTTTAGGACATCTTTTTGTACCACTATTTGAGGAATGTGTCTTCCATGAACTGGCAGCCGTTTGTGGAGTTGATATTTATCTTATCTTAAATCCCAAAAAATTGAATTTGCTCATATTTAATGATAACAACCAACACTATTACCACACCTAATGCTGCTTGACTAATACCCTGTGTCCATTAGCACATTTTTAATTTTGTGCAAGTTATTCTGCAGTTTAGGTTCTAAAGACCTTTTCAATAAAACCTATTGGGACACTAGAATTTAGACTATAGACGATAACTAAAAGTATGCGGCACATCTTTTGGTAGATTCAGCCACGATCAAGTAACAACGTTGTCAGCAAAAGACAACATTATATAATACACAGCTAAAAACAGCAACTCTTTCCAATAAACAAGCCTGAGCAAGCAGCTATTTGAGCTCCACAAAGGATAAGCTTGTCTATGAAGATATCATGACAGGTTTGCTATTGTCATCTAAACGATATTACTAACATTTCCACAGCATTAAATATGGACACCAAACACATATCATGCGTTTTCTGTTTCTAACATCCACATTATTATTGCTTTCCAAGAGCAAGGACTTTTTTAAATAGTTAATGCCAATCGACACAGAAAAAGTCCCTTCAACATGAAAAGCTGCTCACGATGCGTTTGAGTGAGCAGGTTTCACATCTTAATAGTTTGGCAATTTCAATTGTTTTGCAATCTTCTTTAAACACACATGCATTAAATTAGCAAAACTTACACTCCAAGTTTAAGGTTACTCAGAAATATGTCCATTAAAATAACATAAATTGATTAAAAACATACAGCGCTAACGTTGTTTATGTTGTAGTCACTATAGTCGCTGGAAACGTCAGATTCTTTATGAAAAATCTACATAGACGTGCAGAGCAACCATCACTCCTGTGTTTCAATGACACGTTGTGTTTGCTTACCCACGTTTATCACTTCAAACTGTTGATCATTAGAAAACCCCTTTGCGATAATGTTGGCACTGTTGAAAATGAAAATATTGTGCTGATAAATCAAGCTGTCACTCCTCTTAAAAGTGTAGTGTCAGGAATCAAACTGGGTTTTTTAATAAAAACAAACACGACAAACTGTAAAACATAAACACTGTCAGTTGAAATCAAATGGCGCTTAACCAGCGACAAACTGTCTTACATAGATCACACACCAACACAAAGACATTTAACAATGATCCATTAACAGAAAAAGCAGAGGGCCAACATTTCTACACAAACTAATGGGTGATGGCACCTGGTGTGTACGGCCAGAACAACAAGACGAGCGGCGTGTTTTCTAGGATAATTCAGATCGGACTACGTCAGAGTTCTGCCGTTTAGGAGAGATGAAGTTGTCAAAGACAATCTAGGGCTCCCAGGGTGCTATGGAATTGGATAAAATACCTCCAGACACTGAAGTGATTTTCCTGTCCTGAGTCATAATGGTCACCGTTAAATTAATTAGATATTTAACCTTCAAACATTGTATGGAGATCTCAATCTCCACAGGACCACTCACAACGATAGCCTAACTTGCAGTTGTCCTATAACCTCACGGTTTGGCTTCACATGAACACATTTGCCGGTGAATTTTAAAATGTTCTTGTTTTGTCCTATTTTTGTCTTGTTGTTTCTTCATTTTCTACCCTGCTCCACTTCGTTGATCTTTTTCGCCGTGTTGTTTTTGCACGCCCCCCCACGCCAATCTTCTCCATTGTTCCGGTAACGGAACTGGGGCTCCGCTGCAGCTTTATGTTTGTGAACCCGGTGACATAGACACTGCATCACAAAGCTCTAGTAGCACGTGATACACTGCTGTCGCCCAGGAGGACACACCTATACCCTATAAAATTGTATACACCATGTTATACTTTATAGTATGCTGTTAAATCTGTTCTCATTTTCCCTGCCTTTACAATATCAGATATCACAAAATAGCAGTACAGTGACTTCAATTAATCTGCTTACAGTAGCTGTAACGAACTTATCGATCGTATAAGTTCACTAAAGAGAAATAGTGTTTGTGTATTGCAGTATTATACTATAAATGTACTGGACTGGAGCTTTTAGATTGTATTTATATATACAGCATTGATTGACAATTTGTAAGCCAATTATATTTAAATGTACAACTACGCTTGAGTTTGAAAGATGCATAATTGTACAAAATGTAAATGCAATGTGTGCTTATTTTTCTATATATTTCATTATTATTTATATATATATATATATGTACATTTTTATATATTAATTGCTTTATTTCATTTTATGGCACATTTATTCAGCAATAGCTTTTATGTGTGGTTTACACATTAAAGTTGACCATATTACGCAGATTGGTTATAAATAAGATTTGACTTACCTATCTTACAACTGCATGGGGATTAATTTGACCATTCCTTATAATCTAGAGGTTTTGTCAAATGGAAACAGACAATCACATGTGGACCGACAGTGAGTGATGCAGTGACAGACTAAAAGACAAAGTGCCAAAAGGAAGAGCAGTCCACCTGGGAAGTTACCTCCTCGATGTTGTTCATGAATAAGGCTTTAGTTTATTTGATTCACCAGCTCCCAGCACACATTCTCCATCATTCTATTTTTTGTCTTGACAAGGCTTCCCCTGCTCTCCCTGGAGATAACGACCTTGGAGCACTTTATCATGGGCGCCGCATATTGAGGAGAAAGAGAAAGATGGAGAACGGTGGAACTAAATTAGGAGCGCTATTAAAAGGAGGATGACTTGTTTTTCAAGGCAACAGCAGAGAAAGGAGAGGAATATTCCATCCGAACGCCTTTGACCGATTCGCGTACAATCGGAGGAACATAGCCAACATTATTATAGTAAATTAAAACTGGCATATAGATAATATGTCCCTGAATTCTGTATGGTTCTCAGTTTCCTCCGACCCGGCCAAAGGGTGACTGAGAATAACACAGAAAGAATTTGGATATTAGATGAATGGGTAAGATATAGGCAGGGAGTGTTGAGAGAAAGGAAGGTGAATGAAAATGCCTTATGTCTCTACCTGGACTGCAAACCGTGTTGGTATGCCATGGTAGACAATGAAGCTCACTCCAATCTACGTTATCGGCGCCCTCTTCAGCTCGTTTTGAACATTGCAGTCTTGCTCTGCTTGGTTTTCCCTCTAACTCTGGACGTTATAACACACGCGTGTGTTTTTCATCGACCTGTTTCCGCCTTCCTCACTTTTCTCCATCCTCTCCTCAATCTTCTCCGCAGCGTCGACAACTCTGTTCTCTCCACCGTCTCTCCTGCTCCACTTTCCGATCTCTCCCCTCGGTCCAAACGAGGTCAGTCCAGGTCATGTAAATGATATCCTGGCCAGCCGGCAATGCGCTGAAATCGGACCCGACCCGAATCTGCCCTTGGCTGCTGCAGTCACAGCGAGCGCTCTTTAACCTCTTGTCCTGTCTGTCGTTCACTGTCTCACTGCTCTGACGTGTCATATCAGCGTGCCACATTAGATCAGTTTCACCGAGGGCCAGATTAAGTGGGCGTGTAGAAAATCAGGTGTTGTAATGTGCCTTAATCACATGCAAAGGGATTGCTGTGTTCCAGACTAGCACACGCAGTATTCACATGCATTCACGGCACATGAAGTATTCGCATGCACTCTGTTAAGGGTTTAACGTTTTCTGGAATGCTTGCAATGTGACATCCGGCTCACTGTGACTGCCCATGTAAACACAAGGCTGTGAGGTTACCTGCAAATATGGGACGTTCATGTTAGAGATGTGATCACAGGACCTTAGATTCTCTCTGTTTCTGTTCTCTTACAAGAAATGAAATACGGGGAAATTCAGGAAGACTGCTACTGTTCTTTTTATGGTAACCGTGTTCTTCACTTAAACGGTTTGCCGTCACTCCTTTTCTTTGGTCTGGTTGTGTGCCAAATATAAGCTTTATGGCATCTCACTCCTAGTGTACTCATGCTTGCACCGAAGTCAAGGTGCAAGGCGTCCTCTCAGGAATGTTGTGGACGTGCAAACTATTTAGGAAAACGCTAAACATTTCAAAAGCGCAATTACACTGAGTTTTCAACATATCCCTGTGCTATTGGTCCTTTATGACGTGCGACAATGTTCAGTATTAACATACGAGAAGCGCTGTTTACCGTCGGAACCAGTCAGCTTGTGGGCGATGGATTGTCAACATGTCTTCATAGTGTAGACATATGCTGTCAAAACGTCGGTCTTTCATTTTGGTACTGAGCATACAAAATGCATTATTGAATTTCAACCGATCGACTGTGAGCATGTGTGCATTACATATTCGTACATACATACTCCTGTTTAGCACGTTAGCTTGTCTTAATTGTCGGTCCTTACCATATCTAGCTAGTTAATGAGATGGTGTTGGCTCGGTGTAAGAATATCCTCTGCCGTTCCTATGGGAAATGGACACATCTTTTATTAATAGAGAATTGGGTGTATATTGATGACTACTTCATTTTTTATATTTCCTCCATGGTGGATTCATTCTTCGCTCAATCAGCTCAGAGACTCTGTAATGTTTTGCTCTCCAGATTGGACTGGTATGATTTAGTATTTACAGTAACAATCAAGAATTATCTTGCGGCTGAAATCTATTTACCCTACCCTGCACTAGAACGTTGTAAGGAAATCCTGTGTGAGGACTGAATCATCTCAACTCCAAAGACGTGTAATAGTTTAACACCCTCTCACTGATCCATCCCTAACACTCCTTATCAATATAAAAATGAAAAAAATAATACAGGAGCCGTCACAAACTGCAATGTAGTGCAGGGAACAACCATGTGCAGAGCAGGCGTACCTCGTTCGTGGTTATTTATTCAAATCAAACAAACAACAAACACCGAACGGAATGCTAAGCAAAGTGCAACCACACCGAGTGACTTACATGCACCTCCTAATTATCCAAATAGTACCAGGTGTGCATAATTACCTCAAAGCAACCTGAAGGAAAAGGTGAGCACAATACAAAAAGAACGAAAGATGGATGACTAGTTCCACTAGTCATCCCAGGAGCGACATTATACAACATGTTTTCCTTGCCGAGTACTGATAAAGCAATAGTAGATAGCTAGCTTTTGGTTTAAGAAATTCAGTTATAATACTACAATGCTGTTTAGCAGGTTATTCATTCTATATCCGTATATATTTTAACTAGCAGGCTCAACTCAAAATGTTAGCTTTGGAAGTGAAAAGAAAAGTGAGTTTCTATTTGAAATTTCTTGTCACGTATGGGTGAGCTGTGTAGTGTGGTTAGGGGAGAGCACTCCTGTGTATAATGTTGATTAGGAACACGGCTGTTTTGGGTTTAGCTAAGCCCCGGGCATAGGTTAGTTAATCAGTGGGCTATTTAAGGTAACTGGATAGGTTCATGGGTGCTTGTTATTAATATAATGTTACATAGGTTAGTTAATCAGTGGTTAATTTAAGGTCCCTGGTTAGGTTCATCGGTGCGTGTTATTGATTATACGTTACGTGTCATGTCGTTGAGTGTTTGTTGACGTCGTTACCGTTATTTGTAAAACACGTTAAGTCGCTTTGTGTAAGCGCACCTTTGTTTTACAGTTTAGTGTTTTATGTATGTAGTCCGTATCAGTGTTTGTTTTATGTTGAACTAAATAAACACCACAAACGGATTAATGCTCTGCATTTCGCTCACTCTACACTTTATCCTGCAATCTGTGACATTTTCTTACATTATTACTTGTTACAGTGTATTTTACTTCAATTTACAATTTAAGGGAGCTGGCTGTTTTGAAAATGTTCTGGTTTGTTGCTTGCTCATAGTTTAATGCAACCTTGAATATGGGGTTATGTCATCAGTCATTCTACAGTGGATATAAAAAGTCTACAAGGAATAACCAGGTTATTGTGTGGTTTTTATTTTATATTTCTCCCCCTCAATGATTTCAGTTTGTTTTACAATTGAATTGTTCACGTTATAAGTCACATTAATGGTGGAAAAAGTTCTGACAGGATTAATCTTTGTCTCATTTTCTCACATCACATGAACCTGGCATTTTTACAGGGGTGTGTAGACTCTTTATATCCACTGTATATGATTTTGGATATTAACTAGGCAATGAAATACACCAATTACCACCTGTCAATTGGGATTAATTGAATGAATATTTTGTGCATGTCCAGTTAACCGATATGAAACCATCTACAGACCAGAATTAGAAAGGATCCATATAGATTTGGTAACTGTAAATGGTTTCTATAAAGCCATAAAAAGGTTTGTGACCATACTGGACCAGCTATAGCCACAGCAGAATGTAGTAGAGAATATAGTAGGGACAAAAGGATCATAGTTATTTATCTATCCTTCAAAAATGTGTTCCTCTTTTGTCACATACTGAGGAACCTGGCACTATTCCCAAAATGGTGCTGTAGAGTGTCTGCAATCTCAAATGTAATGTTTTGAGTAGCAGCTGGGCCAACTGGGATTGTTATTCTGTATTTTGTCATGTGTCCAACTTCTCCAAAAATCTTGGCTCACAGTTGTTTGTGAGCAAATTGTTGCTGATCAATTATGTTCGTTTTTGTGTTTTTCCAATCTGTGTTTTTTCTCAGTCGGTAGGGCAGCACCCAGCTTTGTAAAGGCGGGCCCCAGGTTCCCACATGTAATGACACATATTTGTTGTGTGTATGTGACTAGTGGTTCTCTGACATAGGGCTACATGTGTGGGAGAGAGGGCATGCGACGATAGAGAGAGAGAAGAATGGAGAGGGAGAGACGGGTCAGTGAGAGGGGTTTTGACTATCACACCTCCCAGGAGTTTTGATGATTCACTCCTTTACAGGTTTTTACAAAAATCGCCTCAGAATTTTCCTGTGCAACCAGATTCGGCTAAAGGACAATTGTGTGATTGAGTGATTGGTCGCGTGGCTGGAATATATCATTTACCAAAACAAATATGTGTAGTTCGTATTAACCATTGGTTTGGCCAGAAGATTGCTTTTGAAAATACTATCAAAAGCTTGCTGGAAAACTTGGAACCCAATTTCTAAATTTAAATCGTATTGTATTGTATTTTGTTTGTATACTATTTCCTACATTCTTTGGGCGGCAAAGCAGACCAAAAGCATGTGGGAGAGAGAGTGTGTGTGTGTGTCTATACACTAATGAGCCTAAACATTATTACAGCTCACAGGTGAAGCGAATAACGTTGATCGTCTCCTAACAAGGGAAAATGTCATGGTCTTTTTCGATGGTAGGCGAACACTCCGTTCTCAAAGTTAACTAGGAAAGATGGACAGGAGTAAAGACATGATCTACTGCCAATTGTTATGGCCTGACAACTGAGTCAGCGCATTTCTGGATATGTCCTTGTGGGATTCTCCCGGTCAGATGCATTTTCATTTTCAAGTCACCACGCTCATCAAGAAAATGCATATGGTCAGGCCTCTCATCAAGGCGGGTCAACGTGGCCCCCAGCATCGATTGGTACTGCAACCTGCGTCCCATCGGATTGGTTACCTTTCAGGTCACTATGTTTCAGCAGGGACGGGACAGGGGAGTGGTGATGTTCACCCACAAACACATACTGGCCATGTCTGGTTGTGTGGTGCTTCACTGTAAGCAGTAGGATGTTTGATTTCTTTTTCCAGTTAAGTGGCTTTCAGTTGAATATGTTAGTTTCTACTGTAGGTGTGAGAGAAAGAGAGTACACACACAGTGTAACACTACGAAACATTGCTTAGCGATACACTTAGCCACAGTTACTTTACGTTCTTGAAAATAAGTATTATACACTTGATTCCTGTTGTTGAAAAAAACTTTTGAATACATTTTTTTATATAAGTAAGGTAAACTGTAATTTCCAAAATACCTAGTAGTATTATAACAAATAAGTACATTTTGTGTGTAGTGTTATAAAATTAGGAAATAAAATGTCAACTAGTGTTTTTCAATGCCTATACATGGTATTAATAATAGAAAATGGATTAACACTCAAAAGCTATGCGATAACATTAAATAGTATTAACACACATAATGATTAATATGTTATTATTATGTAATAACACCATTCTGCATTATCACTAAATGCAACAACACATTTCTGAGATGCTGGAACCAGCGCATTTGGCACATACAATTATAGCACAGCCAAAGTTGCTTTAACCATCATGTCTTCCCTATTTGGTCAAACAACAACTAAACATTTTAAATATGTCCGTATGGTTTCTATATTAAGTTACAGCCACATGATTAGCTTTGCTCGTTGAATTAATGAGCAGGTGTACCTAATTAAGTGGCTGACGAGTGTATGTGGGAAATATTACGTGTGAAATGTGTGCTTTAGTTACTGTTTTTATTTTTGAGAGCATTCACATTTCAAAACAGTTAACTTTTTACTATATGTTTACCAGAAATATAACTTAAATGAAGAAAAACAAACTGGTCACCAGGATCAAGTTGAGAGTCAATATAGCCTACAGTTTATGCATTGAAAAAAAAAAACAGTAGTGCCACAAACTGTTGAAAAATGCGTTTTCACAAGGCAACATTTTGAATGGATCTCTTTATAACCACTATGATAAGAAAACAAACGTTTGTGTGTGCAAAATGCATGCAAATAAATGAATTGCCTTGTTGAATGCTGACTGTCTCTCTTCTTTCCACAGACAGAAGTGCCTTCCTTGAAGCCCTGCAACTCTTTTGACTGGTTTGACAACACCAGGAGCACAAGGACCTCCCAGCACTTCCAACATATACGATTGTGTTCTGTCTGCGTGGGTGGAAGGGGAACTGCCCTTTGGCTGTCCCTTCCTCTCTACTACCCTGAAAGTTCATCTAAGGAAAAAGGCATAGGGAGGGGCACAGAGAGTGTCACAGTGAGGGAGGGCAAAAGTTGGATCAGCCTGCACGAAGTGATCAATGCCACCCAGCCTGGGTGACAAGCACTGCCGGAACCATTATTGCCCCCGTAACACGCTCTCAGGATGGGCTGCGGAGTTCCAGGTCCATGGACTCACCTCTACCAACCTGGATATATATTTTAAAACACCTTATCGATTAGCTTGTTGTAATATTAGTTGTAATCTTCAGTTTTGTGCCATCAGAAACAAACTTTGAAAAGAAAACGTTCACAGTCCAAGTCCTCACTCATTGCCTGGATCGCGGCAAAATAGGCTACTTTTGCCCGGTTCAAAATGGCGGTCAATATGACGCCTATTCGAGACACAAAATGGCTAACCTTGGAGGTATGTCGGGAGTTTCAGAGAGGTACGTGCTCTCGACTGGCCAATGAGTGTAAATTTGCACACCCTGCCAAGAGCTGCCAGGTGGAAAATGGACGAGTCATCGCCTGTTTCGACTCTCTCAAGGTGAGTGTCTTTTAGGTAAACTCAGTGTGAAGGCGCATGCAAACAATCAAAGAAATGATGACCTGCATTTTTTATCCGTAGTAGGTTTGTCCTTGAAAAATGAAAAACCATATATGTTGTAAATATGTTAGTTGCTATTTAAGCAAAGAGTGGCAATACTTTAATGGTACAGGAACAACTGACTGGTATACAGAGACAGAGACCAAGAGAGGGTGTGTGTGAGTGTGTGTGTGTGTGTGTGTGTGTGTGTTTTAAGCCTTAGTGAGAATAGGCTCTGATTGCATTCCCAGCCCTTTATCAAGCTGAATTTCATTTATCAACGTTATGTTTAGTTTTAAACGCAGCCAACCATCCTTCAACGTAATTTTGTCCTCCAGTTGGGTTTATTCACATATTTAAATTCAAACACTGTATAGAACATGTTGCTGCCAACCAAGTAAACAATAGTTTACATTGAATAAATAAGTAAGTAGATTATCATTGTGAGTATTACGATAACTCTACACACTGTTTAAAAGGAAGATTCACGTTTTGATAATCATTAAATGTTCGTGGAGTTGGTTAAGTTTTGCAAGCAGAATTATCCCCCATTCATCCTTAATACATTTCTTCTTCATCAATTTCAAGATATACGTTTACCTTAAAAAAAACTATGCAGTTGATTAGGTAAAAAATCTAAAATACCTTGTCTTCATAATTTTTTGTTTAGATACCAATTTCAAAGAACATACAAGTCATTGCTCTTTTTTTCTTAGCATTTTTCCCCAAAAAATTGGAATCGGGGTTGTATATTTTGAAACATATTTTCAATTGAATGCGGCCATTTTATAAATTTGCGAAGTTAGAGTGAACATTTTCAGCAACCTGGCTGCCACGACTCCCTGCGAAGCTGCCGCATCTTCGTCTTCGGGCAGACTTCGGCACTTCTCGTCACCAGTTTTCTAGCCATCCCGCGCCATTAATTTCACAGTCCATATGATTTGTCTTTCCTGTCTTGTTAACTTACACACCTGGTTCTCATCCCCTCGCCACTACTGTCTATATGTACCTTCTGGTCTCCCTGTGTCTTTGTACCTTTTTCGTATTTCTAAGAGTGCTCTGTTAGAGCTTTAGCAGTGCATTGGTATCTTTATCGGAAGTTTGATGGCCTGATTTTGGTAAACGTTCTTTCATTTCCGGTTTACCATTCAAACTCTTATATACGCTGTTTGTACAGTACAGCTGTTCTGCAAATGAAGGAACGGGTAGTCCAGCCTGCATTTGTCTCCACCACTCCTCTATCACGTTACACAACCTTCATGTGGGTACGCTCGCATGTGCGACTGGCACAACGGGCGTTGGCAGTCATAAAGGTGATGGATGCATTGGGGTATTTTCCGGTCAAACACACATAATCGGCATCACCTGCAGAATTCAGATCTACAAACATGGCCTGCTAACGCCATCACAACCTACACGCCTCATATGGAAAACGTAACTCAATGATCATGTAAGAAAAGCAGTCAACTAAGTCCCTGCTGATTTTCTACTCAAGTTGTTGAATTGCAACAGATTAGTTCCGAGAAAAATCGAACTTGGCGAGTTCTGCCTAAAAAAATGCCGTGTGTTCCAATTGCTGATCGCATCTGCTTCTGACTAACAACAAAGGCGGGACCTAACCACATGTTCATTTCTAATTGGGTGAAAACTAAAATAGGTTTTATTCCAGACTCCACCTTGTTATCACTTAAACTGTGTTCCTCTTGCACTATACATAAGAGCGGGAGTCTCTGGAGCAGAAGAAAACAAGGTATAGCAGTGTTAGACTATTGTATTGATTTGGTTCAAAGTTGTGGATTGAAAGAGCACCAGGCCACAAGGGAGGCAAAGGTTCGAGATCAAGCCCAATCCGTCCACATGCAGTCCAATGCAGGGTGTTCCGACCACTGTCCACATTCAGGGGTGTGGATGACTGGCGGGGATACTACTTACTGATTCGGCGTGCAATGTCCCAGATCACGTGCGCCCACAGACGCTTACGGTACTTGGACGACACCAGGCCTTTACGTGTCAAATATGGTTCAATAAGGCAAAACAAATCTACACCTTGAGGACCTCGAGGAGGACAGGAAAGATTCCAGATCAGAAATGTGTCAGGATAAGGCAGACTAAGGCCGTAACCACAAAATAGATACGGTAAATAAATAAAAATACGGTAGACAAGTTCTGAGAAAAGGACGTTTCAGAATTCAATTAGTAGGTATAGTGTTCTGGGCGTCGGCTTAACACAGATAAAACATATTTTCTGTCTTCACTTGCCTACCCTCATCATCCTCTCATCAATTTCCCCACCCTCCTCTCCACCCTGGCACGCAGACATTTTATTTCCATTTCACTCACAGTGACTTTTATCTTTTTTAATCTTTATTCTGGGAGATTTACACGCCAGTCGTCTGACATGAAGCACTGAGATGAGAGGCCCAGTGATCAACAGGCCTCCCTCCATTGTAAATGGCTAACGGCTAATGGCGGGCAATAACTCCTTCATTCTCCTCGCCCGGGAAGCGCACCTTGGAGAGCACATCCAGTCATTGTGGGGATGGGAGTTTGTACCACTGTCACTTAAATATACAAATCGCTGTATGTCTGGTGTTTAAGCTTCTTGAAAGCACAGATGGAGACAGTAAACAACACATGCACCGTTGGTAAACTGAAATACAGCACCTTCCAACTTTAACTTTGCGGCAGTCTAGAAATAATAATATGCTTTTTTTTAACATCACTCTGTACTGGGAATTCACCCCTGGGACACTAGTGTTTTTTTAATTCTACAACTATACTTATTGCAAAGTTAAATGTAATCTTAAGGAGTAGTTTCATGCAGAACACTGATGACATGGTCATTTGAGTTCACCTCTTTTGGTTTTTGGATTAGTGCCCAATCCACAACTAGCATAACTGGACACTGAAACGAGATCCTGGTCCATTCTTGATGAAATAAATTCATAAACAGGCAGGCTCTCTCCCGCTGTTTGCAGAACACACCAAATGTCCAGATCAGGATGAGCTAAAAGCAATGAAGGGAACAAATCGATGAACCCATTCTTTCGGCTTGTAGTTGGCTGTTCAAATGGCACACGCGAAACGATGCATGCTTCAGTTCTTTCCCAATGTGATCCCAATACACATATGACAACAAATAAATTGGTTTGTGTGGATTGGTGATAATTCAATTCATTGACAGATCAATAAAAACATGCCCTAGTCAATATATACTGCTAACAATGCTGTAATCTATCTGATAGGATGTTGGGTTTAAATACAACCTAATTAAAATTTTATGTAAAACAGATTATGGATGGATTAATTTGAAAATACATAATGATCATAATCATTACATAAATCTAATTTATTTTACATATCTTCAATGGTTGACAGGCTGTCAGTTCCACTAAAACACTCAAAAAAGACGTGTTTTTTATGACATTCTACAGCAGCCTGTGAAATAATAAAAACATATTTGGTTGCACTCAGAAAAAAAGATGAAAATTCTCACAACCCCAAAAAAATTTGCGAGTACATTCATTACAGCAGGAATGTTTACAATGTGACTGTATGTGTACTTTTGCTATTGCAATCCAATGGAATCTTGGTGGAATGTGAAAAATGCTTCCCCTAAGATCAATGAGCAACGTTTTGAAAAACTTGTTCATCTGGAAATGCTTGTAGAAAAATGACTACAGCAGACAGATTGTTTGGTCACTAAATAAAACTTTTTTATGAAATGCATTTTGTTTAGCTACCAAAGGGTAGGATAGCCTCCCCTGTCATGTTAAGTTGATTGGTAATATTCCAAACCGAAGAATATGCCGTAGGGTTTCTCAAAAGTGTCCCTCTGGTTTTTATCTCACCTGGACAGTTTTTACACTCCATTAAGTAGCTAAACAAAACTCAATATCATTTGACGTAAGTCGTTGCTAATGCAAGAAGCAAGCTAACGTTAAATGAACAATGCTGGGCTTAACATGTTAGCTAACCCAACAGGGTGCAGTTTCAGGTGCCTGATAATATTAGATGTGGTTGAGCCGGAAGCCTTTATCTTGATACCACATCTTCAGCATTTAGCGCTTCTTTCGTTTAGCCATGTTGTATGAAGTTTTAAATCCAATGCTTCTGATGAACGGCAACGCATGTTTGTTGTCCTCACTCACGCAACAACAACAATGCCAAAACAATCACAAGAGCCTTCAGAATGAATGCCTCCTATCCTCCATGTTTGCACTTCTTTTTCTTTTTGCCCTTTTTTATTTCTCTGTTTAGTGTTGTGCTGTGCTGTTAATAAACCACAGACAGACCTGGGTACCTACAGAGTAACACTTCAGAGATTCATTTATTTAGGGTAGAGTGTACTTTTTAATATGTATTTAATGGCACACGTGCAAAAGAGAAGCCGACGGTGATACCCACGTCTCGTTGTGCCGAGTTCACTCGTCTGATCGCCTGCCGTCAGCGTCACGAACGGAATACTCAATGAGTTGTGAGAGGAGAATGCTTCCCCCGTTAACTACTGCCTCCACAACCACCAACTTCCCTCAGGCTCACTCACCTCCCCCACCCACCCAGCCACCCACCGCCTAGTCGACGCCACGGTTCTCAACAGAGGATATGTAAGCCTGGGATGCGGCCCCAGAAAAAATCATATGAATTAGAATGCAGACGGGTAAACGACAATGGGGGAGGTAGACAGAGAAGGGAGTGGAGCTGGTGAGGGAACATCAGGTCAGCCAGATTGTCTCTCTTCATCCTCATCCCACACTCATCTCACCGTCCCTCTCTCTCTCCCTCTTTGTATCTCTTTCTCCACTCATCCACTCTCCCTGAATAAAATGTCAGGTCTGTTTTGATGAAAGTAAGGGTAATTGCACCAAAGTGTATTATTTTAGTGTAAACATTGAGCCCCTTGAGGAAGCACACACTAATTGGTACACACCCACGCAAGCAACGCACTTTCACCCTGGCAACTGTCAGTCATTCAGTCCCAGTAGGCCTTCCCCTGATTCCAGGTTAAGCATTGTGGGACATTGAGTATTCTCCCTGGGTAGGGGTAATTGAATCCGTCTGTGCACGGTGCCTTTGTTTTCCATGTCAATGTCAGACTGGACTGGTGTGTGTGTGTGCGCCCGTGTGCGTGTGTGCGTGCGTGCCTGCGTGTGGTAGTTGTAATTCTGTTGAGCTATTATGACGTATTGGTGAATACCAGGACAAGTGAGTGCAATTAAAGATAAGAAATTACCCAGTCGATGGTAAGACGTCAAAATTAACAGTAGGAAAAAATTGAAAGTCATAGAAATTAGGGTTTTGGAAAAAATTATTTGTGGGCGGATATTGTTCTACCCAAAAATCTACAGATAATCAAACCTGTCAAAACTCTAAAATTCCATTGTCGTCAAGCTTTTAAAAAGTCTTATCTTCGCAAAGTTGTACAATATTTCACATAGCTTAATATTCCATAAAAACGTTCCAACAGAGGAACACTTTTTGGAAATATCGGGCTTTTGTGAGGACGGTCAACAGCTCGACCGCTTCCCAAGCACGACAAGAACATGCTACTGACAACTCAAAAGCCTGAATTACACGGACACATCATCCACATCAAATAATTGCCACATATAATCATTAGCTAGCTATCAATAGTAACATTAGTTTGTCTGTAAATGGAATCAAACTAGGCCTAAGTTATATATGAACATAACTAGTTAGCGAGTTATTAATGAGCTGTTGGCAGATAACTTCAGCGATTGGAGACATGACCACCGGTCTTATAAGACTTCAAGCAGTGCTATATTCAAATCTAGCTCTCAGGATAAGGCTTAGAGGTTAAGTGTCATACATTATATTTATCTGGACGCGTATTAAACTACAGTCCTGAAACGGACAATCCTACAATATCTCTAGTGTATTCTTTCTCTTCTTCTAGGTTAGAAGCAGCTCCTTGCACTCTATCTGGTTGACAGTTATTCTTTATTCCAGCACTGCAGACAATCAGGTCCTATCTTATTAATCTCTGTCAAGCTCTTCTAACAAGCACTGGCTGGTGAGACCATTATAACTCAACAATATATATTGAGCCTTAAATTAACATGTGTTTTTCACTTGAATAATGATTGTATCTGCATCTCATTGTATCTATTTGGATTTCTATCTTGATATTTAGTTGGGCCTTTTCTTCCTCGAAGACACATGCTGTTAAATTGCAGATACTTTATATTTGTTCAAGTTTATGTGAAACCGTTGTTATGTGTTAAAAAAAAACAAATAAAGAGCACTAATTCCATGCAGTTGTTTATCTAAAAGTTTAACTCACGTTTTCACTGTTTGGTAGTTAAGATGGTGCTCTCTTGCATCGATTTAGTATCTATTGTTATGTACAACGTATATTACATCCCTGTTAAAATGGGAAAGATGCTAACAATGACAATATTACACACCCAACTGAGTTGTTCCAACTCACTCCTGACCCAGTCCTTTGCTTCCTCCTAGAATGTCTGTTAGCTGTCCAAATCTAATTACACAGCGTGTTTACCACATTGGACTTTGCGTTGCAAGGTTATTTCGCCAACTCCACTTCAGCAATTGATTTCACAGCCGGCCAATCGGCGCACAAGGCATCGCTGAAGAGAGAGACCTAAAGAGACATAGCATAATACGCTAGTTTGTGCTCTGTACTTCCTGTGATGTGGCTCCAGGCTAAGCTGGAAATGCTGTCAAACCAAGATCACACCCTTGCCATCATCATATTGGCCATGTTAAGATGAATGTATCACATACACGTATCTCTGATAACATCACAACCTAAGAAAGAACGAGATATATGATAATCTGAACCATCTGCCACTTTTTGTTAATCATAATACAACAAGATTTACGCAACCGTGCTAAAGTTCCAGGCAGGTGTGAAAATATGACACAGCTGCCTAAAACTTTTGCACAGTACAAAAAGAAATGTCATGATTACATCCTGCCTTATAAGCTATTTGGACTTGTGGAATGTGATTGCCAAGGTGTCACGATTTGTCTCTCAAGCCGACAGAGGACACAAGCAAGGCTCTTTTGAGTTTAGCTAAGCACTGGGCATAGGTTGTTAATCAGTGGGCTATATAAGGTCCCTCGTTAGGTTCACAGGTGCGTGAAATTAAGATAACGTTACATGTCATTATAGGTGAGTGTTTGTTAAGTCAGTCACTGTGTTTTATCGTTTTTGAAGTCGCTTTGAGTAAGCGCGCTTTTATTTACGTGACAGTGTTTTAGTGTTATCCGTTCAGTGTTGAGTGTTTGTTTTGCTTGTATGTTCGAGTGAATGAATACCACAAACGTGATAATCCAGCTCTGCATCTCACTCCCTTTCGCACTTTACCTTGCAAGCCAGGACAGTGCGTTTGGGTCAACTTTCTCTCCGTGGATCTCACTGTGACAGACAGTTGAGGTCACATGTTTGAGTTCGAAGTGCTCATTGGTCGATCGCTGTGCTACATGAGACTATACAACGTTTTGTCGTTCGAAATACGTTGGGTGACTGGTTCGTAACGGCAATTATGCACCTCGCAGATTTGGTGTACGACCAATATTCCAGGGCTAAGGGGTGTATACATCTTACTGCTAGGAATACATTGTTATAAAAATAATGTCATGAGACATATTACTCATAAGAGCCATGGGCTTTGATAAGCCACTGTTTGGCGGTTGAGAGAGAGATTGAGATATCGCTGTAATATCCTTCTATTATTAAGTTGTTAGTTGCCACGCTTTCTGTGGACATTGTAATGATTCAGCTGGGCTTAATTTGATCATCTGTATAGCTGGCTGGCTTTGCGTAATGTCTGCTTCAGTTTGGTGTTAGGACAATCAGTCCTGCCTCAGATTAAATGCATATCAGTGACGTCCACAGCACACAAAGTCGCATATTCACCGACTCGTTCTATGGACGTCCAGCATCCATGATATCTTGCTAATAATAAGAGTTATTGTGGACCAACAGGACATTGCTGTACCACAATGTTTTGTTTGCAGCAGAGAAACATGTGTGCGAGTTTGTGTGTGTGTGTGTGTGTGTATTATAAATATACTATTCATTTGTCCATCCACTTGAACTGAAAGCTCTGTCGATGGCTACGTTATTGAGGGGTGTTGTGAAAAGCAGTTTCAGTGTTGAGAGTTCAGCTTGTTAACCTATGTGTGTTCTGGTCCCATCCATTGTAATGGTAAAAGTGTCGGTAGAAGAAACTTCTCGTCATTGTTTTGGTATAGCCTAGCCCTAGACCAAAGCACGCCGTTAAGCTGTAGCCCTTTATATGGCAAACCATTGCTAATTATAATGAACACACTCATTCATGTCCTTTTATATTTACATAAATCAATACTGGCAGAGTGTGTCTTTTAGGCTTGTGTTTTTAAGGATTGCTTAGTCTGAAGCAGATCTGAACGGTTCATCACAGCCTTTGTTTTCTAGCTGTGCTGCTGTTGGTAATAAATAAATGATTACAGGCTATTGTTTATGAGCGTTATTCTCCCTCAGAACAAGACTATGTTGTTACTCATTACACTTGTTGGGGAACAACACTTTTAGAAGTAACTAAATGCATGTAATAGTTACACTTCCTATCAAGTAACTAGTTACATTTCTGAGTTACTTGCTATGGAAAGCCTGTATCGTACATCTCAGCCTCGCGGTGCGCAAACCACTTGTCGACGTTACATATGGATGTGAAATGAATGGGAGCTGGGCAACGGGCTTTGGTGGCTGTGTCATGCCTTTTTAGCAGGGGAAGTTGGTGCTGCCATCTGTGCAGAATTTCTTGCTACTAAAGGAATGTCATTTAAAACTACGTAGGTTGCACTCAGGGAAACTGTGGAGCGCCTAGTAAATGTGAAAAAATAACTAGTACGGGATTACTTCAATTTAACAGCTAACGCGTTGCCGTCGCCGTTACATTTAAAAAGTAATCTGACAACTTTACCATTGCTGCAACCCAGTCGCCTACTAGGACATTACTGTCATGTCAGTGTGTGTTTACACATGCCTGTTGTGTGCACACGCTTGCGCTCTTGCACGTGGGCTTTTGTTGGGTGCTATAGCACTGCGTATGTGTATGGTCACGGGCCTGGATTGGGTTCTCCCGTACAAGACATCCTAAGTGTTCATAAAAAGTGGGATTCTGAATAACGTGCGTGTGTCTATACTGGGCAACAGAGAACTCGGCATATTGACCATTGAGTCATTTGTTTGGCGGCTTCTGAGGTGATTGTGTAAATTAAGTTAATTTATAACTTTGTTGTCCTTTTTCTGTCTGCTTTCATTCTTTGCAGGCTTTTTTTATTTCATCCAGACAATTTGAGACGCAGAGAATTATGCCTGGAATCCTAATGCAAACCATAAACCTTACTCAAATTTAGACAATCAAATGTTACACTTGATGATACACAGAATTCATCTTCGTCCGACCCTGTGATGAAAAGGAATTACCCAAAATGTCACAATTTCTGTTAACCAGTCATCAGAATGTCAGATATTCAGATATTACTTTTTTAATGCCAGAAGACCACTGAAGCCCATTTCGGTTTTTATTAGAATGAACGTTACAATGATGTGAGGAATAGAATGAAAGAAAGACATCTGTTTGCCTGTTCGCTAGTTTTCCATTAATGGCTTTTAATAAGACACTGTGTTCTTCCTGCCTGCTTTTCCACCTTGCAGAATAAAGAACTAAAACAGAACCCCGTGGCGCTGATGAGGTTTTATAGATGGATCATAAAGAATAAAGCTCAGATGAACGGAGAGAGGGCGTGAAAGAGGACTGGAGGGAAGGTTAGATGGAGTAATATCAGTGACATCCTTTGGGCACTTTATATTCTCTCTCTCTCCACTCGATTGGCATTGGTGTGTGCCTGGAGGGAGCTGTGTAATTCTGAGGTAATGAGACTACAGCGAATAAGAGGCTTGTGTCTCCCTGTGTGACATTCCTGGACAATAATCACATTCACCATCTGCACCCGAGAGAGGCTGTCGCTTTGGGACCGACAGAGGTCAGGAACATGTATTCATCCGGGCGGGCGGGGTTAACTGAACCTAGCATCTTGTCGTTACGCTAGCGAACTGGCTCAGGCGAATTGGCGTAATTTATTTTTGAAGTATTAATATCGCAATTAGCCGTTGCACATGCAGCAGCGACTCTGCCTAAAGTCCTCATCAAAAAACATTGTGCATATGACAGAGTGAATAACAGGTTGTTACAAGACAATGAGATTATTCTACGTAAAAAAAAAATACACGAGTACCTACTTACAGTGATCCAGAGGGCCAAACCACAAGCCGAAGGGTGTCGGGCACCAAAGCCACAACGATGCGCGAGGGACACACAGACTACCACCCCCGCTCCGAACCGACAGAAGGTCGTCTCGGGCACAATTCATATTTTTTTTATTCATAGTTACAGGAGGAATGTGTCACAACACACAATGCAGCATATTGGGGCTCTCATCATTGCATAAACACATACCTAGCTGCTCAAGGGAGAAGATGTTGCTGCTCGCGGGAGAGGACTTGACACAACCCGACCATCGCTAGAATTAGGTGTGTATTATGCAGAGTCACACGGCAGAAGTGGCAGACCTGTCCCAGCGCCCCTGTAACACCCGAACCGTGTCTCACGGTATTATGCCAAAGGAATGATAAGCATCTTCGTGTTTGTGATGGTGTGATGTGTGTATAGATATGTGCACTGCATTAACCTATTTGCCGTGCAACGGGTGAACTTCCACTGAATAAACCTGTGGTCAAGACAGAAAGAGCCAGAAGAATTGAAACGGCGACAGTTAGTGACAGGTAGATAGAGACATAGAAAAAGCCAACATGACATACACAAGCAGAAAAGCAACAGTCGACAGATACAATAACTACGGGCAGAAGCCAACTAGGCGACAATGAATTAATTCAACCAAGACAACATTGAAACCGAAAAATTCAACGACAAAACCTGGGTGTTGATACGATTCTAAAGTATCAATAAACGTTCAGAATCAGAACGAGCTTTAATGCCAAGTAAGTTTAGAACCAACAAGGAATTCGCTCTAGCCCGTTAGTGCAACAATATATACACACGTAATAAACATGTACGAACAATAGACTAAAATACATTTGTAAAAATATGTTACGGTGCAAGTGTCTAGTCGGGGTTCTGTGTGAATGTGGGGAGAAGGCTACAGTCAGTTTGGTTCAGAGGGAGCAGGCTACAGTCAGTTTGGTTCAGAGGGAGCAGGCTACAGTCAGTTTGGTTCAGAGGGAGCAGGCTACAGTCAGTTTGGTTCAGAGGGAGCAGGCTACAGTCAGTTTGGTTCAGAGGCTGTGATCCATCTGCAAGTAGACTTGGGAGAGCTTGTCCTGGAGCAAGGCGGGTATTATCGTATTGGTTGAAGAACTGATGTTCGCAGACATTATTCTGGCATATGTTCCAGGGGAGTCAAGATGCTGGAGGAGGAAGTGGAGAGCTGAATGAATTTGCTGAATAAATTACAAATGATAATGCTTGAAGGCTCTAGAAATTTTACACAGCTGCTTCAGAAGGACAGTCTGAAAGCCAGAGGCTTCTTCAAATTCACATATCACCCAACAAAGTCAGTGGAATCTTGAAAATGATCATTTTTTATTTAAAGTCAGACAGACTCAAACCCAACCGTTGCTGCAACAAACACTACCGTTCAAATGTTTAGGGTCACTCAAAATTGTCTTTAATGATTCCTGTCGTGTCTTGTATTGTCCGGTGCTGCCCTCTGCTGGTCATTGTTTTTTCTTCACAGCCATAGTTAGTCTTTCCTGTCAGCCCTCAGTCATTCATGCGATCATGAACACCTGTGTTTCCGCTCACTTGTGTCTTGATATCAGTCGTTAACCCATGTATTTAGTTTGGTCTTTTGTTTCAGGCCTTGTGGTTCATTGTGGATGGTAGTGCAGTCAGGGTAGCATGTCAGGTCTGTGTTTTCTTGCGTTTGTCGTTTTCATGTTCCCAGCTCAAGTTCCTAGTTATAGAATAAGTCAAAACCTTTATTCAATTTGAAAGAAAGTAATTCTTCGTCAATCAAAATGACATTGATTAGACGTTTCTTTCAGGTGTTTATGTTTTGATGTACTGAACAAAAACATGTGAATGTCTTACTGAGAATCATGTAACTGGTGTCCATATACAATTATTCCCCAGCTGTTGTTTTTAAAATACCCAAATTGTAATGTCTAGTAATAAGTGAGCATATATGAGTTGAGTAAATATGTTTGGAAACACATATTTGAGTGTGTAGATATGCAGACAGACAGGCAGGGAGAAAAATCTGAGATACACAAATTGCCACTGAGCTGGAACGGTAACATGAGGTCACCACCCAGAGAGAATGTAAGGCAGACTGCGAGACAGCACCCAATTAGCATTGATCAATGAGGGGATTCACACTGGGCCAGGAGATCGGTGACAGACTGAGCCTTGGGGAAATTCAGCTCCTAGCCAATCCGGGCTGACACGCCGTAGTCCGCCAATGCAAACTCGTGGTGTCCCTGTCGCCAGGCAGTTTGAGACTGCTACTGGCCAGTAGCATCAGAGCAGCAGAGAGAGGCAGAGTAATGTGGCGCACCAGTCAGACACATATATAGTAGGCATACCGGTCAACTGTGGAGGAGATTGATGAACGCTTGCGGTGTGATGGAGGAGCGTTACGGATTGAGGACGTCACCTGTAGCAGAATGCTAACATTCACGCTGTTGAATTAGTCAGGCAATGTAGTCATAGCCCACTAGAATTGGCGCCCAAACGCACATACCCCAATTCCCAATCTGTATTCATGAAGAGCTGATAGCCTATCGTCTTGAGGCTGCCTGGGTCCTGAGGGGACAACAGAAGGGGAGAGAAAGAAGCTAATGAGAGAGAGAGAGAGAGAGAGAGAGAATATTCTAGAAGGAGAATGGACTTCTCCATGCATTATTTGTTTCATGTAACGTATACAGGCTGTGCGACACACCGTCTGCCTGATGAAGGTGATTGTATTCATAGTCCGATCCTCCTCCTGAGGGGCAGGGAGGGCAGTGTTCCTCACAGTTCCATTTTGCAGCTCTGCCAAACACTCCCCTGGCTAGGAGTTATTAATGGGAGACGTCCAAAACTCACACGGTGAACACACAACTTTAATGTCTCGCGCAGTGGACGTCAGAAACGAATTGGAAATGAAAACTTGTCCACAGTCGCCCTTCGGGGTGCCTGGTGGGAGGAGGGCGAGTGGAGGCGTGTGTGTGCGGTCGGCTGCAGGGGAGGGCGGAGATGTGGTGTCGAAATTTTCACTAGAATCTAGACAAAAATTATATATTTTCATTTGAGACATTTATTCTAATCCACTTGCAACGAATTAGTATGTTTATCATTAAATGCTGTGTTTTCTTAAAACTGATATGTGGGACGAACACACAACACAACACGCTAGTAGTAGTGTGATATAAGACACATAGTGTCACGAACAGTCAATGAGGTTGCTATTAGCAAAGTCAGAACAAGATGAAAAATGACAAAATTGTGACATACAAATAACACATATATATATTGATGCTATGTTGTATGGTATGATTACATGTTTTGATGTTGAGTATGTCTATTCTTTAACACTCTCTATTCTCCAGTCTCTCCCAAATCCTCTCTCTCACGTTTCCCTCGTCCATCATTTTCTCTGGATGAAAATTCTCTGACTCCTCTCACGTCTCCCTGCCTCGGTCCACATCCTCCCTCTCAGGGGTTTGTACATCATCATCTTTTGTCAGGAGGCAATAGACAGTTGGTCCTCTTTATCGCGGTTTCTGTTGCTAATTCGCCTCACGTGGGGAACCGGAAGAAAGAGAGACTGGATAAGGATGGAGTGAGATTAGGCACGGAGAAAAGAGGAGAGAGAATAATGTGACAATGAGCCAGAGGAGGAGATTAATTAATGAGAAGGGAGAATTTAACTGGCCTCTGGCGCTGTCCCAATTGGAGTCAAGCTTCTGGGTTGTGATATTTCCTATCTCTCTCTCGCTCTCTCTCGCTCTCTCTCTCTCCCTCTCTCTCTCTCTCGCTCTCTCTCTCTCTTTAATAATTTCAACGCTACAAACTGCAAGGTAAAACATCTATGTACTTCACTGGTTTATAGGTCATATTGATATGGGTTAAAGTAGTTATTTACAGAGCATATTACAATGAGAGATTATGAAACACGCTTGAAGCTCTGTTCTTAGATGTTTGCGCAATCCATCACACAAAATAAGTAAGATTTGACATCGAACAAATATAAACATCCCGCACGGGTTCCAAAAGGATGGAGACATTTCAGACGTTACACGATTTGCTAGACACAGTGCTGGAGACATTTCAGACGTTACACGATTGGCTAGGCACAGTGCTGGAGACATTTCAGACGTTACACGATTTGGCTAGACACAGTGCTGGAGACATTTCAGACGTTACACGATTGGCTAGGCACAGTGCTGGAGACATTTCAGACGTTACACGATTGGCTAGGCACAGTGCTGGAGACATTTCAGACGTTACACGATTGGCTAGGCACAGTGCTGGAGACATTTCAGACGTTACACGATTTGGCTAGACACAGTGCTGGAGACATTTAAGATGTTACACGATTTGCTAGGCACAGTGCTGTAACAATGTTCGAAAAATTACATATATGAATGACAAAGTTCTCCAACTCTCCCACGCCTCCTTGCAGGGTCGTTGTTCTAGGGACAACTGCAAGTATCTCCACCCTCCTCCCCACCTCAAGACGCAGCTGGAGATCAACGGCAGGAACAACCTGATCCAGCAGAAGAACATGGCCATGCTGGCACAGCAGATGCAGTTGGCCAATGCCATGATGCCAGGCACACAGCTACAGCCCACATGTATGGTGAGAGAACAGCCTATAAAAAGACACGCCACACACACACACACACACACACACACTAGATCGAGCGACATGACTACGGTGTGAACCTGCTCACTCAGGCCAGTCAACATTATCAAAGGGACCCTGCCGTTTTCCTCCAAGGACCTTTCACTCATGTTTCTTCCTAACATTTCCTTTTCAGCTGTAATCCCTTCACTCTTGGAGAAAACTACAAAGCAGAGAAGGCCGAGCTGCAGCAAATTGTGACAAAGGGGAATTTAGTGCTTCAAACAGACACATTTTATATATCTATCCTTGTGTGGACCCAAAACATTCTGATTCTATATCCTATTTCCCCCTGAACCCTAGTCAAATTGTACAAATTGTAGTAAACAATTATGACACATTTTACACAAACAGCACACACTCCAGCGCCATCTATTTTATCTTTATCTGTATCGATATAAGATAGGAAGCAGACAAAAGGAGACCTTGAAGAAAGGAAGACAGGAAGTCAGGAAAGGATTTACACAATAGAAGATGCATCAGCTGGTAGAGTGACAGGAGCATTGCGGCACCTGCAACCGCTTCCTGTCACACAGAAAGGGAAAACGAGGAGAATGACACATTGACCGGAAAAATGACCAATAAGAAAAACACAGGATAGTGACAGTCACTTCTGTTCTAAAAGAAAAGAACAACCAAAGCAATATGAGAGCCAGGAAAAGGTGGTGAAGACGAAAGTCTCTCAGAACAATGAACAGGGAAAATGTACCCAAGGGATAAGACAAGGCGTCCTACGTTATCTTTTTTATTCAATAAATCAATCAAATTTATTTCATAAAGCGCTTTTTACAACAAAGTTCTCACAAAGAGCTTTAACAAACACCCAGCCTGAATCCGACACAGCACACGTCAACAAGTTGATACACGCGGCTAGGAAAAACTACCTAATGGGGAGAATTTAGGAAGAAACCTAGAGAAGAACCAGGCTCTGAGGGGTAGCCAGTCCTCTTCTGGCTGTGCTGGGAGAACTTATGATAGTTTACTTTAATAATTAATTAAATGCAATATTCCCGTGCAAAGAGTCTTAAAAAATGTCCCGGTCCAGAAGAAATCCTGGTAACACTGAATATATTGGGGACGGTAAAACTATTTAAATAATGCATTAATTGACATCAATTAACGACTTATTAATGCATTAACCCTGTGTGCATGTGTTAGTGAACATATTAACTATAATGATTAGTTAACCGTTGAAACACACGTCAATAAACACTAGCTAACACATTAAACACTGAGTAAAGTTCATTAATGCATCTACAAACAATGAACCCTCTGTGGTTGTGTTATTAAACACGTGACGTATGCATAGGGGGCGAATAAATAACAACCTAATGTGATCCATTTTACTGAGAAAGGGTCATTTTTAGGCCTTCATGGGCTTTGTTTTCCAGTTGTGTATTGATACACGTCAGATCATCACATAATTTATTTCTGTTTTGGAGCTCACAGAAGTCTTCAAAGGAATTCTGAACAACATGACTAAAAACAACACACCTCTTTGTTTTTGAATACATATAATAGGACAGCCAGACACATGTCTGTTAATAGGATGCGAAAGGTTGAACAAAAGATCCAGGAGCCATCCCTGTTTGGATGTAGGTCATCCCTAAGAAATAAGTTTGGCCTGTAAAAAAAAATTCTCTACAGATGGAAGGCTCAAATAATAACAGCATCTTATGAGTCAGATACGTAACTGGCGGATTTGAATAAAATACATATCCCTAAAACAGTGACATTCTCTGTTGTACACTTTCACGACTTCCCACCCTTAACTTTTTCTTGTGCCAGTTCTCAGAGTCTTTAATAGTGTGGGCGCGTGTTTTCATTAAATGCCTGGCGCTCAGTTGAAGGTGTCAGACTGGTCATGCATTGGGAATGGACTGTTTTACAAGACTCTCTGCATTACAGAGTGTATGTAATAATTATGAAACTATTAAAACTTCACCTATTACAGACAGGACTCCCCCCCGTCAGAGCCTGGTTCCTCTAAGATTCTTCCATAAATTGGACCCATCAGGGAGTTTTTCCTAGCCGCTGTGTATCAACATGCTGGTGCGTGCTCTGTTGTTTTCAGGCTGGGTGTTTGTACAAGCACTAGGTGTCCACTATAAGGGTAAAAGGGCTTTATACATTTGATTTGATTTGACTGCTTTGAAACCCGCCGTACGCGCTATATCTTAATTTCTATTTCCCTATCCAACCACTTTTCCCCTAAACCACTTATTTCTCTCTCAGCTTCGCCTCCTTAATTTTTGAATCACTTTAAAATCACTTTGACGCATTAGACATTTTTGCCTCATTACACTATACGTATGTTTGCTGTACGAGGAACAAAAAGCAGTTAACTTGGGCGCGTTTGTAAATTCACCCAAGTGTAACAGAGTGCTAAAAGTCCTGCTTCATACCGTTCTGGGCAGTTTGCATGTTCAGAGCACTGTCTGATTGGATCGTTAGGTTTTGCATTCCCTTCTCTAGAAGTGTCATCTTGTTTTCAAGCGTACTTGAAAATGAAAGCGTACTTGAAATGTATCCATTGAGCCTATTCTCCAGTTAGCCTTGGGATGGCCCGAGATAGCGTTGTGACCAAAAGTGCAACCCATGAATTGCATTCATTCGGTGAGAAGGGTAGGTGACGTGTAGAATGAAAGTCAAAAACCTCGCGCATTCTACGCTCAAAGAGAATACCAAAACATCTCAGTGGAGTACCGGTACTTGTTTTATTCAACGACGTTTCACTGAATATAGGCAACGTTTGTGTTATTAATAAATAATCAAGCCACACAATTACATTAAGGAGAGTATGGTTGTTTTACCATGTACATCTCTGGTCCTTAAGCATGACATCATTGCTTTGATATTCCATGACATCACCTTGCGTCATCACCTAAAGAAGGGAATAATATTTGGAATAATACAAAGAGACGCCTGCAGACGTCCTGAACATCTTCAGGCGATAAAAACACTGCAGGTAATCTGCACTAGGATACATTGATGTTTCAGTAGGAGGTAGATGTCCAGGTTGGGCTTACGTCGTCCCATGAATCACTTGGTGTCCCTGGCCGTCTGGCCGCAAAATCATAGCCTGAAGTGAGGAACGAAAACGAACCGCCTGCCACGTCAGCCCGTACAGACTCACCGTGTCCACGCTCGCGCATCACATCTGCCAGTAGCTCTCTGAAACCGTAACAGGGCTCGAAGACACATTAATATGCATGAGGATGTGCACTCGTGCAACCGAAGCTATGCGTCACAAAGCAGCATCACAGCAGATCTGCCTCAGGCTTTGAAAATTGTTCAGCACGGCCTGACGAGGCCTATGACTGTCCACACGGGACAGGAGTGAGTGCTGCTACGTTTAAATACAATGCTGTTTTGTTTAAGGAGAGCAATTGGCTGTATTTTTTTAAGTTAGGAGTCCATCATCACGAATCATCTCTTTTTTTCTATATATCTATCTCTCTATTAGGAAAGTCCCTGTATTTCCACGGGTGGCACCATGAAAGTTTAAAAGTTCTATGAAATACTTTAAATTACACTTAAATAGACAAAAAATTTGACTTTTACATTTGCATTTACAGCCTTGCAGGCCTTAGGCATTCTAGTAGTCAATTTGTTGAGGTAATCTGAGATTCACCTTGATGGGAACTTCTTACGTACCATGCGCGTTTGCTGCTCCCAGAACAGCTCCAAAGTTGTGTCTATGCTAGCTAACCCATTATAGACCAAATACCAGCTGACTTCTTCTCCCCTACATACCTCTTGCGTAGTATGGAGCTGTGGAGCTCTTTGGGTCCTGTTATAGGAGGAAATTGGCTCCAATCAAGCGCCGTCTACAGGGTATGGCATGGTGTTGCAGAATGGAGTGATTGCCTTCTTCAAGATCCCTTTTACCCTGTACAAATCTCCTATTTTACCTCCACCAAAGCACCCCTAGACCAGCACATTGCCTCCAAAATGCTTGACAGAGAGCATCAAGCACTCCTCCTCCAGCATCTTTTCATTTGGTCTACATCTTACGAATGTTCAGAAGACGTCGAACTTGGGTTCTTCTGTCCATATATATTTTTCCATTTAATGTATGTCCAGTGATTGTGTTCACTTGCCCATCTTGTATGTTTCTTCGTTTGGCCGGCCTGAGATATATATTTTTCTTTGCAACTCAGCATTGATGACCATCATCCATTCTTCCCTGTTGATGATGAGACTGACGTTTAGCACGTGATAATATTTGAACCTGCCAGTTGAGGACCCATAAGGCGTCTACGTTTCTCAAACTAGAAAATCAGTGTAAAATATAATTATATTACTAATTTGGAACACGGTGTATATAAATACACTTTAGAGTATACACTTTAGAGTATACACTTTAGAGTATACACTTTAGAGTATACACTTTAGAGTATACACTTTAGAGTATACATACCCTCTGATCCCTTCTCAGTCCTGGGGGTGTAATAAGTGTGGCTCCACACAATAACATACGGCAATGACTATTCATGAGTGAAGGAGTCGCAGGCATCAAACGAGCACGCAGCCTTTCTCTATTTGCCTTGTTTCTCTCTCACAGTATTATATTTCTCCTAACTTTTTTTTCATTGACTCTTTCTTCTCTGACGTCTAGCACTCCCCCATATCGCCCCCATATCTAACTGAAAACCTGACAGAACCGGTTAACGCTGACGTCTTTTGCTCTTGTCTCCCTACAGCCTTTGTTCTCCATCACGCCCAGCCTTGCCGCCAATGCCAGTGCAGCATTCAACCCGTACCTAGGCCCAGTGTCAACCACCCTGATGCCCGCTGAGCTCATGACCAACACCCCGGTCCTGGTGACCAGCAACCCAAACCTACCCATGCCCTCCGCCGCTGCGGTCACTGCACAGAAACTCATGAGGACAGACAGACTGGAGGTGAGATGTAACGACCTGCACAAGCCAACGTCGCTCTCTTCAGAGGAGTTGTTAGTAAACGTCACTTTAAAACCTGCTACTGACGTTCGGCACGTACAATGTTTATAGCGTGCGCCCGCAATTGATTAGCGTTTCCGAATTTTGGTGTTTTCACCTTGGACTGAACTTGTTTGTTTGTTTTTTTTCTAAATTATTCTTTCGCAATTCTAACAACTTGCATTCGTGTGTGAATGGCAATATAATCGGGTTACACTGCGTTGGTGTCACCAGAACCCGGCTCTCCCCGAGTGAGACTGTCGTGTTCACTGAGAGACTGTCCAACAAGCACTTTAGGTGATCAATATATACATATATATTGATTCAAACCAGTTTTCTAAATGATGTGAAATCATTGACGTCACATCATCACGTTATGAAACGAAAGACAGCACTTTCAAAGTGCGACCTGCATACTCTTCGAGATTCCCATTCATGATTTGACAACGGCAAAACGGAAAATGGGTTCATGGTTCACACGTGGAGAGCTGGCAGAATAGGGGGAACCGGGTTGATGCGGGGAACGTGGCTCGGTACAGCCAGTTAAATTAATCCAGGTGGTGTGTAGGAGGTCTCAGGAGAGAATCAGAGAATCAGTCAGGATGGAAGATGGAGAGAGATGGAAATCAGTATATAGCCAGCTGGTTACTGTAATAAGTGAAGGAGAGTGGCAGAGGTTAAAGGGCAGACCAGTGTCCAGGAAGTGGAGCTTATGGAAGAACAAGGATCTGGGTCAACTTAGTCTGACCATTTCCTCAGGAATTGGACATCTGATTTCACTACTTCTCGTTCTTCCCCTCGAGATGGACATAGAAACAAGCAGAGGTCTAAAAAATGTGTGAAGAAGACCATGAAGAAGAAGATTGTGTTATTGCACATGTATACTTCCTGACGAAAACATGCTACGATACCCACCAGCTCTCACTTGGCTCTACCCACTGTCCCTCCTGAAGAAAATGACCTATTCGCCATTTGTTATAATTTCCAAGAGGAAATTGGCTGTTGGCTCAGTAGTCTCTATCTGGAAACGCCATACAAGTTCTACTTTTACAGACCCTGCTCTGGCCTCATTCGACAAGAAATAGGTTTACTATAAATACACTTCAGGAAAAGGGGCAGTCATATGTTCCTCTCTATCATAACATGTCATTTATAATAAACGGAATAATAATTATTTGTCCCCGCGTCACATACCAGCCACTCTCTAATCAATCTATAAATGATTGTGGGTCATTTGCTTGAGGTTGGAGTATCGTGTATGTGTTGGAGTTTTCGAGGTAATATAGCTTGACCACTCATATTTTTCTACTTGAAGGAAACGTAGCTCACAATGTTCAGATTTTCTTACACCGCTTTTGTTCTGTTTCATACTTTTTTTAAGGGGAATAGGCTTCACACGCTGCAGAGTCTGAGATCTTAATAAGTGACACCTACAAAATCTTACCTGCGTTATGGCGATACGAGGCCTTCAGCAAGTTCAAGGGGAATACGTGTCAGTGGACTGTAGCTCGGCATCACACAGAATTATGTTGGTTTATCTAAATTATTGACTACAAACGCATAAATAATGACCCTTCGTTAGAATTTGAGCTCTCAGTCTTCGGTCTGCCAATCCCTACTTTTGCTCAGCTCTTTAATTGTTAGCTGTTAGCCAACTGGGAGCTTCCCCACGGTTTCAGATCTCCCTGCGGTAAATTCCATAATGTTAAATCAGGGCAACGATAGCTGTTATTGAGAGAGAGCGATAGGCAATATAACCCCTATTTCTCTCTCCTTACTGTCTTTAAATTCCACTGCTGTCTCTTCTTTGGCTCACCCTGTCCTCTAAATCTCCCTCTCTCAAGAGACTTTATCTTTTCTATCCCCCTAGATCGACCATCTCCATCTGTCTTCCCCTGCTTATCCAATACCCACTCTCGTTCTCTGTTTCTTTCTCTCTCTCTCTTTCTTCTTCCTCTCTCGCTCCCTCCCTCTTTTATAACATCTGCCCGACAACAAGGCATACTTTTTCAATGGTGCTGCTGTGGTGGATGAGAGAGAGAAATGAGTGAGTGTGTGAGTAAGTGTGTATATATGGGACCTGCTCTGCTGTGTCATTAGCTCTAGCTCAATCACTCACACGCAAGTGTTGTGGACGTGAGAAAGCGCGCCTGTGGATATTGGAGGCTGATACAGGTAAGATCCTAATAACTCTGCCCTTTTGTTTTAGACTTTGAGGTCGGCCTGAAAAGCTAGTGTTTCCTCAGAAAAGTCACATCCATCGCACGCGCACAGTCACACAAATCCAATCAATTGTTTGTTGTTTGACCTCCGCCTTGGAGAAGAAAAAAACAGACAAAGACTGAGGTCGGTTGAGATGCCAGTTTTAGCCTGACCATGGAGATGCTGCCCCCTCCTGGAGAACTCAGGAACAGAATATTATGAATTTTGTTTGTCATGGTCATGGTCGAATAAAAATATTAATAATATATTGACGCTTGAATGATTAACTGAGGGAAAACATAGTATACAAACAATTAGCATATATGCTGTTCATTTGGGACACTAACTAGTGTTATCTGTTATTTGGAAAATTAATTATGCATTTTTTTTCATTCATTTGTTCCTGTTAGTAATTGATTGGCCCTCCCTGCCCACGGCAGTTGTGTAATATGGACTTACATTTCTACATCTTGGTGTTACATACAGTGTTACCACGTATCAGAACCGTGCATGGTTTTATGAAACAGCACGTTTTCTTCGTTTTTCTGTTGAATTGTGTGTCCGCGTGCGCGTTCATGTATGCTCCCACTTTCTTCAGGTGTGCCGGGAGTACCAAAGAGGTAACTGCACGCGGGGGGAGAACGACTGCCGCTTCGCCCACCCCTCAGAGAGCACCATGATTGACACCAACGACAACACAGTGACAGTCTGCATGGACTACATCAAGGGCCGATGCTCCCGGGAGAAGTGTAAATACTTCCACCCGCCCGCCCACCTGCAGGCCAAGATCAAGGCCACGCAACACCAGGTCAACCAGGCTGCCGTCGCTGCCGCAATGGTATGTATTCGTCCGTGCCCCCGCCAAGCCACTCCTATCCAGCCCCACCAAAACATGTCCCCTGCTCCTCCAATCATGTCTCTCTCTCACTCTGACCTTTCTTTTCCCTTGGCACACATTCCAAGCTCCCTACCCCTCCACACACACACACACCTCCAATCTTTACAAAATACCTTAGACGACTCGGCAGGACAAAAGGACAACTGGTGCTATAAAGCAGCTAAAAGCTTCATTGTGAAATACTAAATGTGTGATCCTCCCGTTTCCTGCTGCCGTTTGGTCCTTCGACAGTTGCCACATGCTGTGTAGCTCACGTTGTCCTAAACATTACATCTGTATATATCGCGATATGCTTATTGGAGCTGTAATTGTACGGCAAAACATATAAGGTTAAGCTAGTAGTTCTCATGTACTGGCTTTAGCAAATTCCCCAGTGTTGAAACTTTAGAGACACTGAAACGAAGTCAACACAGTTTTTATAGCCTTGCCAAGCATACATATTTCCCTCAGTCTGGAATTGTATTTTATTGTATAAAGTGGAATCCAGTCAGGTTATCAGCGCCAGTGCTTTTAGCAGAGAACAGGTATCAAAATGTAACATAATGTTGCTGGAGCCTTTTATGTTCACAATGTCTTGGATTAAGGGTCCTTTGTTGAACGTCTTGAATGAAAGAACCTCTGTTTGTACACCTCTGCGCTTGAGTCCTACAACCCTGAAGTTCAAGACGTCCCAAATGAAAGAACCTCTGTTTGTACACCTCTGTGCCTGCGTCCTGCGACCTCGAAGTTCAAGACGTCCTGAATTAAAGAACCTCTGTTTGTACACCTCTGTGCCTGCGTCCTGCAACCTCGAAGTTCAAGACGTCCTGAATTAAAGAACCTCTGTTTGTACACCTCTGTGCCTGCGTCCTGCAACCTCGAAGTTCAAGACGTCCTGAATGAAAGAACCTCTGTTTGTACACCTCTGTGCCTGCGTCCTGCGACCCTGAAGTTCAAGACTTAAAGAACCTCTGTTTGTACACCTCTGTGCCTGCGTCCTGCAACCCTGAAGTTCAAGACGTCCTGAATTAAAGAACCTCTGTTCGTACACCTCTGTGCCTGCGTCCTGCGACCTCGAAGTTCAAGACGTCCTGAATTAAAGAACCTCTGTTTGTACACCTCTGTGCCTGAGTCCTACAACCCTGACGTTGAAGACGTCCTGAATTAAAGAACCTCTGTTTGTACACCTCTGTGCCTGAGTCCTGCGACCTCGAAGTTCAAGACGTCCTGAATTAAAGAACCTCTGTTTGTACACCTCTGTGCCTGCGTCCTGCAATCTTGCAGTCTCAAGTACGTTACACACGCAAATCGGTCATCACACATTTGAGACAAAATCAAACGCCATTATCTACTTGCTGAGATCACACTATTGCTGAATAAGGGTCAAATTTAAAAGCAATACTGTATGATTTTGATATCAGTCGGCGAAATTTGCGCATTAGTCGTAAGATACACTTTATCGTTTTGACGTTCTCTGTAGAGACTCCCCTTTGTCTTCTATATAGTTGATATTGCCTTCATCAGTGCTGCTCAACAGACTGGCTAAAGGAAAAAACATCACAGACAGGCATGGATCAGAAACCAGGGTATACTTGAATACCAAAATGGTGAGGAAAAGTGGCTCAGTAACGCTGCACAAACAAACAATACCTCACAATGAGCTGAGGTACAGGAACTATATATATATACAAGTGATAATTGGTAACAGGTGTTAGTACTCTGGTGATTGTGAGCACTGATGTGTGGTGGTGGTAGCAGGAGTGTCGATGCCCTGACTAGTGGCGGTAGCAGGTGTCACAGTTATATGAAGAATTTCAAGCAATTAAAAAATCACCATGTCACTGTCTGATGGCTCATCTTCAAACAGAAAAAAGCCCAGACCACGATAAATATATATCATATGTTGTCCAATCAAATTCAGGCCAAAAGCTGACTGAATGATGCTCATAGAAGTCTCTCAGAACCCCACGATGACATGAAGGTATCTATAGGCCTCTCTTGACACAATGAATTTAAGTCCATGAGTCAGCTGTCTGAAAGTGACTGCACAAACATGACCTTCATCGGATTATTTTGCAATAGTTATGGGCGGAGCACCCCTAAGCTCTGGTCATACGTGCTGTCCTGGGAGCGGAGATTCCCTCAATTTCATCTTTCCTTCCTACGTCTGGACGGAGTCCCACACATCCTGCCTCGAGGATGAAGCCTCCCTACATTCTGAGTCATCTTCTGCCTCTGGGGTGAAGCCTCTGCCTTCATCAGCGGCGCGTCCTGCTTCGAGGACGGAGCCACCCCTCTGCCAACATCACGCCGGGCTTTGTAGCCTCACGTAGGCCCTGCCGAAGGGACGTGGCATGGTCCCCGCATCTGCCAGGCTGGCCACCTCCTGGCCAGCAGCCAGGTTGGGTGGCAGGGACTATAAAACATTTCCTTGTTTTTCCCTCGCCATCAGTTCCATCAGATTTTTGGCCCTTTGGGTGCCCTCGATTTGGGAGGGGGTACTGTGATGATTCCCAGTGATGTCTTGTCCAGGTTTGCCCTCTCCTGGTATTTTGTTTTCCCTCACGCCCGTATTTAGTCTTTCCTTTCACCATTAGCAATCAGGTTCCCCTTTGTTTCCCCTCACCTGTGCGTTTCTGCCCAATGTAATTAGTTTGGTCCGTTTGTTTCAGCCCTTGTGGTTCACTGTGAAAGTTAGTTCTTTTTTTGTGTTGTGTCAAAGAAGAATGATTCCTAGATTCAGTACCCTTGTGCCTGTGTTACTTTACCCTGAAAAAATCAACACTAAATGACAACTCACTTGATGTAATTGATCTGAAGACATCATTATTCACCAAAGACTTGTAAATTCTATCCGGTAAATTCTATCCAGGTCGTAGTCTTTAAACTAACCACACTACAGCCATTAATCTGCATGCTGTGCTCTTGTAATTTGGTGTATATTGCATTCCAATGATTTTATGTTTGTTTGTATTTTTGTTTTTTATGAACAACCAAAACTGCACCGCTGCTTCCATGATCTACCTCTGCTTGCTGGTTTATGTTAATGCACTTGAACCCCATTGGTCCATTGCCGTCATGTGCTCGCTGCCTGCTAATTAAGAATCAGTCGGCTGTCAAATCACTGAAGCGACCCCTCGACGCAACCTTTGACCTGGTACTATGACCTTTCACCTTTTAGCTTGACATGTAGCTCTGTAACACCATGTTCTAGCTAACACATCTCAGTTAGTTAATGTTCAATGAACATTTCATCGATCGGCTGTATGACTGAAATGTATTATGTAATAATTCAACTGGATATGCGTTCATGTTATAATTCCTTCTATGTCTACATAGAAATGACATGAGATATGTAGAAATACTTACACGCTGTTTTGACATCAGTTCTTCGCCACTGTGTTGTTCTTGCTTAATAACATGGGTATATTTGTTTACTCTGAATTGATTTTGTAAATGTGGCGGCCCGATTCCTCTCAACTCGTAAAACTTAATTATATATATATATATATATATATATATATATATATTGTATGATTATTACAGTTTGTCATTAGGTCCAGTTTTGCACACTATTTTTCTGGTGGATGGACGGGCCTGTAGAGGGACTTCAGAATTAACATGGCCTCTACTTTTAATCATGGACTGGGCTGTGCATCTTTTCCTTGACGACAGTTTCTTTCAAATAATCAGTTGATTGTTAATTTCATTATGTGTCGTGGTGAAACAGCCTGTGTCTCTTCTGTCAAGTTTAACAGTATTTTTGTAACATTAGTTATGTTTATATTGTCGGTGATGTTGATTACTGCATATAATTATTTGTATTACTAGTTATCTCAGTTCCTATAGGCAATCTCGTTTTAAAAGTGCCAGTCTAGCATTGACCATTGCCTACTCTATTTTTACATCAAAAGCGCTGCTACTCTAAGATTGTGTCGTTCTAATGCAGTGATTCCTTCTGTTTCTCATTGATTCCACCACCATTCTGTATTTTCGTTTGTGTTTCCCCCTCCCATCGGTCCCTGTATCAGGGACTTCCTCCCGTTATGCCTCCGTTACCAAAGAGACCGACACTTGAAAAAGCCAACGGTGCCACCACCATGTTTAATGCCGCTGGCATGTTCCAGTATCAACAGGCGCTGGCCAACATGCAGTTTCAGCAACAGTTTATACCATCAGGTAAGCCGTGAACTTTCACCTCTCAGCCGGCCGTTGCAGACCTCAATTCAGCAACTCCACGTGTAAAATGCGAACAAAGTTGCTCGAGCCCGGTCCAATCACAGCAGAGACTAACGCATGTCCCACAATCCTCCTCGACGGAATAACAATAGCACAGTGCTGATTGGGTTTCAGTGACCGATGCTACTCCTGAGATCTTTTACATCTGCCTGTATTGGACCGCCATGCTTAGACAATGTGTATACAAAGAGAACTGAAGACACTTTATCTATTCAGCTCTGTGTATTTGTATCCTCAGTGATTCTGGTTGTAACAAGGTGCCAATGTTAACACGACAATGATTGTCTTCAATTACAACGATTGTCACTGGATGCCACGCAAATGTGTACTGTGACTGTATTTGAGTTGACATATTACATGTGTAATGTACCGTATACTCGAGGAACCAATAACGCTCTTTCTATGATGAGACTTCACTTGTAATGGGTTGTGTTTCCTTCTCCGTTTCCGATCCGATTCCTGTCACAACGCATTGCAGGCTCTATATTGTGCATGACTCCTGCCACCAGCGTTGGTAGGTGCTCGCTTTTTCCTACCTAAATGACCTTTGTATCTCGCTCGATCACGCTCTCCATCTCACCGGGGCTGCCATTTTTCTTCACTCTGAGGCCAAGAGCACAGGCCATTAGTCCTGACTAGAATCATGTCCTTGTCTCCGTCAATTTATCTGCACTAGACGCAAGACGGCGGACAACTGTTACAGATGTGGTCACCTGGTTGCCTGGGATTTATATGGTCATGCACAGCAAGTTGCAGTTGAGGTGTTCAATGAATGAGATGTCACAGTAACATTACACATATTTTCACTTCATATTTCATACCGTGACAGAGTGGCATTGAACTGGATTGGGATGGACTGTGGGTCATGTATATTCTGTATGTTATTTGTGTCGATAGTTAAGGTTCAGTTGTGTCTAATGTTTGTCGAAATATGAATTACAAATATTTGTTGTTTGGAAGAAGAATTTTTGGGAATGTAATTTTTTTATTGTTTGACTTATTCTTTTGTGTGACCTTGGTAGAACGACTGTCCTCTTGCAGTGCCTCATTACTGCGTGATGTCATATATTTCATGTTTGTCATTAATACTGAGACTCACAGCTTGAGCATGAAATAACCCAGCCTGATCCTTTTATTGGACTAACCAAAACTCCCTTAACCCACTCTGCTAACACATTTTTTTTTAAAGGCTGGCTTGTAAATCGTACAACGGCATGACATGAATATACAGGCTTATTTTGTAGTAGTCAACATCAGCATTTTAGAAGTCAGTTTAAAGTGGACCTCTATATTAAATGTTATCCTAATCACCATTGCGATGCCAACACGTGCCTGTTGCTTCAGTTCATTTACCTGTGTGACCTATCCTTCTCCAAAGTACCCATGATGCACGGTGCTACACCCGCCACTGTGTCTGCAGCCACCTCCCCTGTCACAAGTGTTCCCTTTGCAACCGCAACAGCCAATCAGGTTTGCTCATCTTCGGCTTTCTCTCTCCGCTTGCATTCTGTGATGACAGTAAACAGTGGTCCTATAACTGCATAGGTCTAAGAAGGCATTTCAATTTCTCTCTATACAACATATATTAATAATAGAATATTCATATAGCTTTTGTTAGATGGCTCCCCGAATGTGAATGTAAAACTTGGCCAGAGAAAGTTTGAGGAATATCTTTGTGAGTCTCTACATGGTACAGCAATCCTCTGTTTTTCTTTCTCTCTCTCTTTCACTCCAATATTCTTCCCTAGATTCCACTAATATCTGCAGATCATCTGACTAGTCACAAGTATGTGACCCAGATGTAAAGTCTCGACCCAGAACAGTAAGATTCAGTACATCTTTAAGATATTATAACAATGCGATAAAAAAGGTCCGGTCACTTAGAAATGTCCCTGTTTTGTTTGAAAAAAAGACATAAAAAGAGTCAAAAATATAGCAAAATTAATTTGAAATCTAAGTTGGCACGGTTTGATTTTGATTTGAGATTATAATTGTGTCCTTTTTTCAAAGCGTCCTGCAGCTGTGGCCTTGCAGACCATTGATATTCTGGTTGTCAAATTGTTGAGGTTCCCCCCATGCTTTAAGAAGCACCTCCAATACGGCCAAGCTGCTACCACAAAAGCCCAATGGGTTTAGATCCCCTGTCTGTGCTGGCATCCATAAATATGTCTTGCATAGTTTGGAGCTGTGCATTGGGTCATTGCCCTATTATACGAGGAAATTGGCTCTCATAGGGTATGGCCTGGCAAAATGGATTGATAGCCTTCCTTCTTCAAGATCCCTTTTTCCACTGTACTATTCTCCCAATTTACCACCACCATAGCAACCCAAGACCATCGCATTGTCCAACCACAATGTAGATCATTGTTAATGATCAATGTCTATGTTATTTTGAGAGAACTGCTTTACTTACAAAACAAGGACGTCTGTAAATGACCACGAATGTTGAACAGTGCTATATATTTTTTTTCAATGTTTAAGTATTTTGTAAAATGTGTTTGCAGTTAAATTGCATTTATTCATTTTCTGTTATATTCCCCATGCAGATCGACCTAAAGTGACCTGGTGTTTCATCCCAGACAAAATATCACCATTCATATGTGTAATTAGAGTACTTAGAAATATATTCTATTTATTTGCCTGTTCACTCCGAGGGCATCAGAAGACAACAACCGCCTGTAAACTCGAGTGGCACCGCCATGCATGCTAACCCAGGAGGACCAACAAGCGTTGAACAGGTCTCCCTCTGACAACACGGACCGTAAGGACAAAACGCGCACCACGAGGGCAAAAACACTGTCTGGCCTCCCGCAGAAAAGAACTCTGTCATCAACATCACAGGCAGCCTCTACATCTATGGGAGGTGTCATTCATTTAACACACCGTACACGCATTGAATGTCAAATCAAGACGATGAATGTGTGTGTGTAGTCGCGCCCGCTGGTTTGGCACATCAATAGACCAAGACTGATAAGTCTATATTTCTATATTTATTTTTTTTTCAAATCCGTATGTTTTTATGGTTTCAACTAAAACAAACAGTGCACCTTGGATTTTAGAATGGAGAACAAACAGGAAAAATGACCGATTGCCATATTAGAGTGAATTGTGTTGTGCACTCACAGCGTATCATTCAGAAATTAGTCCTTATAAGACAAATTTGATTCAAAGGGAGGTGAGTATTTTCGGCATTAGAATGTTTCTGGTCTAATACACCTTTGTATATGTTGCTCGCTCCACTAAAAGTGCCATAGACTCCACGTCCGTCCCGACGAAACAACAGTGTTATTGGATCAGTGTAACATTGTGACCGTGGGAACGCCTTCAACGTATTTTCTTTATTCCCTATACATGTGTCTACCATTTGTGTTTATTAACCGGAACATTCAATGGTGCCCACCTCTTTTGCACGCGGTTACTTGCCTTAGCTTGTCTGATTTGCCTCTTTCGGTTGATTCGTTTTCTTTTATTTGCCTTAAATGCGCATTCCAGTATGTCTCACACATATAACATGACTTGTTTCTAATAGGACCCTGTCTTTTTTTTGTTCATGGTAATAGTGTCAATTCTGAAGGTAACAGTTGTACCTGTAGTTTGCCCTGTGTCCGCTGAAATAGGGCTAGAATCTGAGGACCTTTTGACAGTTGCATGCTAAACCAAATTGCGGAAACCGGTGCGAAGAATCAAAGAATTAGTGGACCGTTCTAGATTTTTCCTTGACATTTCGTTGTTGTTCCTTGTTGTTGTTGTATATTAAGTGCAGTGCATATGATCTACAACGTATTTAAGAGAACTTAATATGTGTCGAAAACACAATACTGTACATTCGTGAAAGATACGGCCAAAGTTTTTTTCCTCCTGTATTTCATTTTCCTGTGTTGCTTTGAACAGAAATGCGTGGGCCGACTTTTGAACCTCTGCCAGTCTGCCAGAATCACAGATGACGTTGTGTGTGGCTTCCTGTAGAGGGCGAAGGGTTGTTTGTGTTGTTAAAGCACGTCAATTGACAACTCTGTATGAGAAAGTTGGCAGTGCTGTCCTGATTATATGACTCATCTGAAGCCTTAGTATCGCACACAGTGAGGTCGGCCCAATGCAACGTGTCATGTCTTAGCGTCCTCTTGCCTGAGCCGTGCAAGTCTCTCGGGACAGGGATTGTTGCTCATGTTTTGTTTTTTGATTTTGTCTTGTTTGTTGTGCGTTTAATGCATGCATGACATTTTGACATTTGTTATGGCTATATTTCACCAGTAACTTTTTGTAGGATGATGAAAATGAGGTGATTCATGTTTTCTGGTTTTATTCATATTGCATTGAGTTTTCTGAACATGTTTGTGATGTTTTTTTCATTTCTTGTAGTTCAATTTGTCAGCAAAATCTTTTTTCATTTCTTGTGATCTGTAAGAATGTTGTTAAATTTGTTGTTTGATTTTTTTTAAGAAATGTGTTTCATGTGGGTATCTAACATTGATCAAATACCAGAGGAATTAGGTTTCTGTGGTAACTCTCATTGACAGTGGGGCAATGGTTAAATATTTTTTATCTCCCAGGATGTCAGGCTGTTAAATTAAGCTTACGGTCAGGTGAAGATGCTGGGTTGAGTTTAGTCTAACTTAAACTGATCTCTTTGCTTAGCCACAAACAAACAAGGGGGAAACCTAGGTAATGTAGGTTGACTTTTTTGCACTTCTGTACATAGTCAAAAAAGAGAGCATCATGTATAATATTGAGATGTTATTTTGAATTAAAAAAAATGTCTATAACAACATGAAATTTTGCTAGGATAATGAAAAATTATTATAACCAACAGCTGAACTTAACCGCTTGCATAAAGTGGCGCAAAGTTCCAGCTCTAGCCCAAAAGGCAGTGTTGCTATTCTTTTTTGTCAGCAGCTTGTAGTTTGCCAAGAAACCTTTAGGTAGAGTTGTTCACTAACCACTAGAAAAAGAGCCTGACTGGGTTTGTCTGGTGTCTTGGTCACCAGCTACAACCAATCAAATCACATTCTCTTCACCATAGCCAGAAATGAATGCATGTTAAAGGGAATTACGTATACCTTAAAAAATGTCACAACATAGTAATATTAAATGAGTCAACATGTTATAAAGCAAGATATATTAATGGTATTACCGAGTATAATATCAACATAATGGAGTAAAAGAGAAACATACAAAACAAAAGAGTGGGTTTATTAGAAAAACATTCTTAAAATAATCTCAATGGTTATATTCACTTACATACAGTACAGTACAAACACAGTAGCTATGTTTCATTCTGTTGGTAAGTTGTGCTTTCTGGATGATAACGGCCAAACTCATGGAGAACACGACAGTTCCCCATTTCAGTGGGCTTCGTTTGTCCAGACCATGATGTCACTCTTCATCTGACCAGTGCTCACATGCCGCATTTTATGATATGATGTAATCTGAACTTTCAACTTGCTCAGCTTGTAGTGCATTCTGTCCCTTGATGCTGTTGTCTTCTGCATCTTTTATCGTTGAACGCCCCCTGGAAGGATTTGTGCCATGTAGCCAGATGTCCATCTTCTTTGAAAAAGCACTTTGTTGTGTAAAAGCTGATTGTCACAAACTAAAGCCATAATATATCCTGCATAAAAAGCAATCAACGTGGAGGTAACTTTATTAATAACTATAGTGAAGTGAGTGACGTGCAGTGAGTGAAGGTGTGTGATTGAGGGGTTTTTTGTCTCCAGTTTGTACATTTGGTTTTAATAAAGTTGAGTGATTGGCACTCTAGGTTTGCCAACAGAAATGACTTGACTGACAATGGCTATCATGTGGGGATCCTTTCACAGGGCTTCTACTTATATATTTGATTCTTGCTGTTATAATTCTAAAAGATAAATGAGAAAAATAGATAAGTCAAATAAAATAGTACATTTCATCATGGCGTGTGTTCTCATTTTTCTGAGTTTAGTCGCTAGTATGGTGATGAGAACATAGCAATATAACCATACTTTTTAATAAGTATATGAGTAACTGGTCTCTGTCCAAGTGTGTAAATGTGATGTGAAAAGTACCTCAATCGAGATTAAAAAAGTGATTCATGGAGATTCGCCGAAGGAGGGGTTGTTAATGAGTGCGGTTGCTGAAAAGCTGTACTGTCTATATTTTACTTGACATGAGAAAATGCACTTATAAGTTAGATTTCAATATTCAACTTCAATTAAATGTATATTATCAATATAGAAATACAGTTGTATTGTTGAAATGAATGTGTAGTTTGGCAGCAAGATAAATTGTTCTGACGATGTACCCCCCCCAAAAAAAAAAACGTTTCTAAAATGTTTTCTATCGCAGTGACAGTGTGTCAAAGGCAAGCGTTATTTTACTTGTGGATACATATGTGGACGACACTTTTCAAATAGTGCCACAGATTCTCAATGGAATGTAAATCAAAATATAAAATCAGGTATCATTAGTGTATACCGATCAACCATAACTCTATGACCACCTGCGTAACATTGTGTAGGTCCCAACTAAACAGCCCTGACCTGTCGAGGCATGGATTCCACTAGAAGGATACAACCCAAAAAAACAACAAACACTCCATGATGACCAAATCCCCAACAGTCGTGACACTCTAATTAAACCCCAATGTAACCCAGCTGTGACTGACTACTAACAAATACCCTCCTAGCCCGTTAAGAAGCATGACAATTGGTAACTTTATTATCTGTTTACTTGTCCCAAAAGCATCACAGGTATGTTTTTTAAATAACGTTGATCGTAGGCTGTCTGAACCTCGTCTAGACCTATTTCTGAGGCGTTAACCCCCTGCTAAAACCTTGTTTCTATCATGGAAAATTGTCTATTTTTGGGGGCTAATCTAAGCTAGGCATTCATGTCATCGCCGCTTTTCCAGCAGAACATATTAAAAAAGTTGAATCCACCTACGACTTCCATGCTCCGGATACCTTACAGATCTGCTCTGATTAACGTGTGTGGAGATAAAGTTCTCTAGCCGTCTTGACCACCTTATTGCATTGACTATTCAAAAACATTTGTTTGAATTTGGGAATCGTTTAATTGAGACAAGTATTTAGTTGTGACTAACAATCCTTCCGGAAGCTTCTGTTTATTTGCCCCCACCCGAACCCTATTATATTTACATTTCCGACTCAACATCAAAGGACATAACCTTGAAAAGCTTTGGTGTGATTCAGTATTGGAGCAAATGCCTGTCGAACCAGCAGCTCTCCAGGTGAAAGGCGTTAGACCAAAGAGCAGCCTTCTATTAACTTCAGAATTTGTGCAATGTGCAATTAATCACAATCAATTATTTCATTGTTTGACAGCGGAAATACTGTATATATAGAAACCATCGTTCAAGTGTTCAAACACATTAAAAGGGAAAACATCCATTGTCCATGACAATTTAAAAATGTCAAATTGATCAGGAATACTGTTGTAGAGTTGGTTCATGTTAAAATAACACCCCCAAAACACCAGTCAGTAAACAGTAAAGGCAATGTCTCAGTGAAGTGGAGAGATTTCAGTTCTTTCAAATTGTGAATTAACACAATAATAGATCTGAACCATTTTGACTGTGAAGTGATGTTCACATAACGAGCTGTAAAGTTTCCTATGGTATAAAAACATTGATTCTTTGGGGCTAAGGACCCTTTCTGTAATAGCATATTAATCAGGGATTATACATTCGGTTTATAAATAGTTTGCAAGCAGTTCTAACATTTTCTATGTGCATGGTTGAATTATCCAAATCTTAGCCCCTGGGAATGGCCATTTTAAATGCCCACCTCTTGGTTCAGCTGAGCACTTTTTTCCAAAAACTTTTTTGTTCTGCAGTTATTTCTCCACGTGTTTTAATAGGATATGGAGATTTTGTTTGTTGCAGCTTTACAGCAAATATTCTAAGTCCTACAAATTTTCCAATATGCTGCCTATATATGTGTTCCCTTCAAATGCTGTCAACTGCTCTACAACACAAAAAAATATATTTCCCCACTTTGTTGTCCAATGAAGAACAATTGTTTAAACAATTGTTTGTATGATTGAAGAAAGTGTTTTGTGATTTTTTTTTATATATATATGTTTACAATTGGTATTTATTGAACATTATGACATGATTAATTGTAGCATTCCCATAAAGAAGCACATGTTATTAAAAAAAATTCCACTAAAGATTAGAAAAACAATTGTATATTATTTTGTATGTGTGAAAATGCAGGTCACGGTAACAAAGTAACGTTTTTTTTCTTTAATTTTCAAATCATCAACATTCACAACATGGCCACAAGATGGAGACATTTCCTTAGCCACTGGTAGGTGATGAGCCAGGGTTATCCAGACAACTACATCCCGGTTGTTCAAAAAGTTTAATCTGGATCAGAATAATCAGGATTTGGAAATCCCATGTTTTGCTATCCAGGTTCAAGTAATCCATTTTACTTTTGTCCCGGTTTTGCAAAGCAACGTTGAATTAAATCACCTGATCCAGATAAAAACAATTTTAAGAATACCAAATCTAGATTTCCAGTGCTCTTAATGGGAATACATATCACAATGTAGGCCACTAGCTATGTAATGAATAACTGGTGAAATAGCCGGCGTGGGGTCACTAATTATTTTTCTTTGTAGAGACAGAAAACAGCTCAATCAAACAACGCCAACTCTTTCATTTCCAATTTCTTTTAAACAGTCAGAACCATCGCCTGTAAAAGGTTTATTTCAAGTCTGGCTATGGTTTGCTGTAGTTGAGTAAGAGTGCCAGACAAACCGGAAATTCGGTTCCTCGTTTAAGAAGCATCATCATCTTTGTTTGGAAAACTATGCTTCGAGCCTCTTGTCTGAGCTCCTGTGGCAAAAACTACTGGCTCAACCAGTGAGGATCCACCTTGTTTCTCAATTATTTAATTGATTTTTATTTAACTTTATCCAGGAAGACGCATTGAGACCGAGATCTTATTTGCAAGCGTGGAATATCAACTCACAAATACAATGACAATTAAGGACAAAAATACATCCAATCAACAACAATTCACACACTGACATTAACATCTCAAAATTCTAACATCATTTCTTTTACATTGACCCACGGACACCAAGGCACCCAAACAGAACTTTAACCGAAAACGATTCCACAGATAAGGTGCTTTAAACAAGTAGGCAGAACTACCCATCTCAGTAGATACAAAAGGTGTCTGTAATACTAATCAACTCAGAGATCTAGTATTGAATCCAGACAATCTAGGTGTCAACAGTGATGTTAAGTACTCCGGAAGCCTGTGGAGTAGGTCTGTGTGCACAAAAATAGATTAATGGAAGGATCTATGCACTTTTACGGAGGTCCAGCCAACTATATGATATAAGATGCAGTGATGAGTATTATAACTGTCTGATGTAATACAATGCAGGACACTATGATAAACTGAGTCAAGCACCTTCAGAGTAGAAGCAGGTGGACTTTGGTACGCTGTATCACCATAGTCAATAAAACCTTACACTTAAGCCTTTTAACAAGCTCATTGGTGTGCTTCCTAAACGAGCGGTCGCTGTCAATCCAAATTCCGAGGTATTTGTATGACGGAACATATTCAATAATAGAACCATCCGAAGAGTGAAGAGGTAAGTCGGGTGAGATCAACTGACGGTAGAGCAGAAATATAAGTATCGTCAGCATATTGATGAAATGCACAACTATTTACATATAACCAATAGCAATAATATACATACAGGTATAGTAAAACAAACAGGTCCAAGGACGGATCCGTGAAGAACAAATTACATTGTAACAGACCAGGTTCAAAATAGTCTGCCTTTATTGATTTCTTAGAATGTATATTTGGTAAGGAAGCAAGAACCTCCTTACTAGAAAAATGTCTGAAAGGGAACCCAGCCCCCGCATTTTCAGTATCAGCCAACAGATTTCCTCCATCGGAATCCAGATCACAAACACATTGAGATGACCTAGACACTGAATCAAATATATTGCTTGCAGCGATAAAACTCTGTTTAAAAGCATAATTCATCCCAACATGGTACACCCTCTCCACCTGGTGGCACCCCGGTATCCTGTATGTTCCATGATGATGTAAGGGCCCTACCAGGTGGCCAGGAACACGCTCACGTCTGTGGGGGACCTTTTCCCCTTCCTGAAACTCATGGAGAAAGTTCAACCGGTCGTAGGACCTCTGCTGATGATGGTGGGCATGAGAAAGCCTGGCTCGCAGTCTTAGTCACATTTTATCCTAAAACATGTTCAATGGGTTTGCCGGGGCGCTGTGCAGGTCACTGTGGTTTCTCCACACGAACCACATTAAACAACATCTTCATGGACCCTGCTCACAGGGCACAGTCACGCTGGAACAGGAGAGAGTCTTCCCCAATCTATTGCCTCACAATTGGAAGCACTGGATTTAAGCAATATAGCCCAAAACCTGAAAAACAGGTACAGACCATAATCCCTTCCCCACCAAACTTTACAGTAGACAGACACTAGGCAGTAGTGGTAGTGTAGAGGTAGGTAGAGGTAGTGTTCTCCTAGAACGTGCCACACCCAGATCCGTCCATCATACTGTCATCGAGTGAAGTGCGATTCATCACTCCAGTCAACACGCTGCCACTGCTCCAGAGTCCAGTGGCAGCTTACTTCAGACCACTCCAGCCGACGGTTGGCATTGCGGACGCCCTTCAAAAGCCCCTTTCAATTTGGCCAAGTCGAAAGTTAGGTGTGTGGGGGTCACGAACCATGCGGGTGAGGTGCAGGAAAGCCAAATGCAGGGCTCAATAATCATGTTCGATGGTTGTTTATTATCAAATAAAACACACCTAAAAACCTAAACCACTGTAATGAAAATAAAGTTGCGCATACAAAAGTGACTTACAACAAACATCAAATACAGCCACGGGAACCACACTCCCCTCGAAAACACTGTGACTTAGGAATAATAACCAGCAAAGTGGAGACATTTCCCAGTGACAAAAATACCCCGACTAATTAGCCAATTCGCCCCCTGGTGTGTGCATTAGCAAAACAACTCACCAGAAAACAGGAAGTGAACCCAACTAAACTCCCCATGTGGAACAACACTCACCACTCGTGACAGTGGGAAAGAGGAAAAACTAGTTGTTGGGCTCTGTACCTATATGTGTTATGTCAAATAGCTTGAAACAGAACAGACAGGGGTGTGTGTACGGCTCTGTGTGTTTGTGTGTGTTTCCACAACACTCGTATCGGTGTGTTATAATGGCCTATGATAAATGTGACTAGACAAACACCGGCAAATAAGACAAGATCATTCCTCTTCATCCTGTAGAAAGCCAAGTCCTGTCCGTATGGATTGTCTTTATCTGTCCACACTTTGTAATTGTTTGGTTGATCACCGTTCTGTGGGAGCTGGTTTCAAAGTCGGATTCAAACAGGACGGTAAATCCATACAGATAGTGTGGCTTTCTACGGGATGTTGCATCTAAATCAGTTGAATCGTTGATGGTGATTGGATAGATGTTGGCACTGTCCGACGCCGGCCAATCATGTCATTAAGCACGGGTCCAGGAGATCCAGTGTTCATGGCGAGCCAGCCATTACGGTAATCATAGAGGGCGACAGAGGAACAACAACAGAGGCACTCAGCAATGATCGTCCATTACTTCACACTAATGTCAGAAGAGAATTACCTCTTTGAGGGAAGGAGGGTGGGAGGAAGAGTGCTTGAGATTGTGTGTGTGTGTGTGTGTATGTGTGTGTGCCTGTAGACAAAATGAGTGGGAGTGAGAAAGTGGGAGTCTGAACCACTGTGTATATCAGTGAAAGGACAGGAGCGAGATAACAGGATAGATGTGTTGCTTCCTACAGACCAACCCTGCAGGGATAATGTACTGACCTCATTACACATCCAGCTAATGACGACTAGACAGACAGGAGGGATGGAGACACAAAGGAGATGGACAAAGGAGAGTGAGAGAGATGGAGACACAAAGGAGATAGACAAAGGAGAGTGAGATAGATGGAGACACACAGGAAATGGCCTAAGGAGAGTGAGATAGATGAAGACACACAGGAAATGGTCTAAGGAGAGTGAGATAGATGAAGACACACAGGAAATGACCTAAGGAGAGTGAGATAGATGAAGACACATAGGAAATGGCCTAAGGAGAGTGAGATAGATGAAGACACACAGGAAATGGCCTAAGGAGAGTGAGATAGATGAAGACACACAGGAAATGGCCTAAGGAGAGTGAGATAGATGAAGACACAGTGGAAATATACAAAGGAGAGTGAGATAGATGAAGACACACAGGAAATGGCCTAAGGAGAGTGAGATAGATGGAGACATGACGATTAAAGGGAAAGGAAAGGGAGAGAGAAAATGGAGATTGAGAAGTCAAATATTGATCGAGGTGAGACGGTTGAAAGGAAAGGAATGGAGAGACACGCAGAGAGTGGAGGGGAAAAGGAGGAGTGGAAAAGAGGGACAGAAAGAGAGAGAGAGAAAAATAGTGCCGCCTGATGAGTTTCTGAATAGTGAAGAGTGATTGCAGGAGTGGAACTACAAAATGACACATAATCATACGCATCATCGTATTCCTCATCATTACTGCCAGCTCGTCACCTGCTCCGTTTCCTTCCTCTCCTTAATTCTCTTTGTTTCTTTCTCTTACGTCCTCCCTTCTCCATTTCTGACGCTGTGTCATTCACTCCCGGGCACCTGTTTTCATCTCAACAACGTTATTGAAGCCAGCTTGGGAGAAACATGCAAAGAGAGGAGCCTCGATAGGAGTGTCTGTAGAGGCGTGTGGATGGAGACGCGTCAACAGGGAAAGAGCGGGAAAGAGGCCGAGGCGTGTGTTTCACATGGTGACAGAGAGCTCACCAGAACTATTGTAGGTTGGTCGAATTACATGTCCTCCCGGAAGAGAGAAATCGTTCTTGCCCACTGCATCAAAGAGCATTACACGATCAGCCCTTATTCTGACAGTTAAGAAGCCCAGTGTCTGAATAAAAGCGCCAAATACAGAGGCTTTCCCCATTACGGTTTCTGCCCTTTTTTCAGAGGAAGAATTCAGAAGAGCATTTTCGGATAAAGGGGGGCATATCGGGGATCCGCTGTAATGAAGGGGGCACGGGTCAATGTCCTCGTCCGCAGCTGCGCCCCGAGAAGAACGGCTGCCATTCAAAGCGTAACAGGATGCCCACTGGGCGGCAAGGGACGGGGGCGGCAAACGCCACAAAGGGTTTCTTCTATCAATGACCCATCGTTGCCAAAGCTATTCACTCATTCATTCGCTGGAATCAATCCCACAGCGAGAGGAAGAATGAGACAGTGTATTGTTACGGCTCGAGTCTGTCAAGTCACAGAAGCACCAACCCTCTCAGCAGACGTTGAACCGTGGAAGGAGGGAAGACGTGGAAACGAATAATCGGGCTGTTGTCCATTTGATTTTGAGCGCTAGGTGAGAGTTCCTGTTTAGGTCTCTGAAACACTCACACATCTGAATCTACTCTCTGTCGAGGTGTTTTTCAGGGCGGCTCGTGCCCCGTGCTGGCCATACAAATTCAAAGACCCAACTGACACCTATAACACAGTTTTCTACACCGTCAACTCAGCCAGCATTAAACATTTCACAGAGCTGATCCGTTACCTGTCAAATCAATGTATATATCCTATTCTTCTGAGCAGCAGAGGAAGTCAATGAATATGAGCAATCATTTTCTTATTTTGTTGATTTTTTTCGGCATTTTCCTGCTTTATTTGTGTGACAGAGATAGTGGTGAAGACAGAGTAGAGTGTGCTAGTAGAGTGTGCTGCAGAGGGCACAGGCTGGAAGCAAACCCACACAGTAGAAAGACCTGTGCGCCTCTAGACAGCGGCCTAGACTTGTGATATTTGTGAAAAATAAGAGAAAGATAAATCATGTCAGAACTTTTTCCATTTGTAATGTGACCTATTGTGTAAACATTTCAATTGCAAAACAAACAGAAATCTATTTTCAGGGGGGAAAAAACCTGACACATCACAAAAACCTGGCATTTTAACCTGGCATTTTTAAGGGGTGTGTAGACTTTTAAATATCCACTATATCTATGTCAGTTCTAGCTCCAATAGGCTCTATTAGGCCACACACAATGGACATCTTTGTACACACAAAAACATGTATTCTATTTTCTAGACCAATAGTGTTTATGTATCAACTATAATCAATAACATATTTGAAAAACTAATGAAAAAGTTTGTTAGGCTATATAACACTGTTTACCATTAAAGAATTCAATCAGCAAAGTATTTTTTGGTTACAATTATTATATACATAACCATTTTTAACCGTGCCTCACAGTAGGTATGGTGTGTTTTGGGTGGTGTGCTATGTTTGGCTTTCAGTCAAAGAAATTGAATCTAGATCTCATCTGACCATAAATGTTTTTGCCACATGGCATTCAGATCTTTTAAGTGAGACTCCATGAGGCCCTTTTTCAGTAGAGGCTTCTTCTTGCCACGCTGCCATAGAAGCACAGTTTTTTGTGTAAAGCTTATGAGACTGTTGTCACATGCACAGCCAACCAAACTCAGCCATAAGGACTTGAAAGTCCTTCAAAGTAGCTGCTGTCCTCCGGGTAGCTTCCCTGATCAATATCCTTTTGGCTCTGTAATCCAGTTTGGAGGGACGACCCGATCAAGGCATGGTGTTGGTGGTGCCATACACTTTCTACTTCTTAACAATACTCAGAGAGATAGTTAAAGCTTTTGAAATATTTGTGTATCCTTCTCCTAACATATGCCTGTGTCTGGATTGTGGCCTTGAGTGACCCAGCGGTCTTGGTTGCTGCCTTTTGGTGCATGCAGTCAAGTCTTTTGGGTCCTCGGGGTCTTTTTTAAAGCACCTTTCCAACCATGGTGTATGCTTTGCGTTGCCATGCACAACTAGTATTGGAATCCCCATTGAACAGACATGCTCCAAAACCCTACATTTGATGTCAAGTGGGGGGGGCAATTAGCGTGGTGTGTGATCTGGGAAGTGTCACGAATCCTTGGGTGTAGTAGCGCATAGAGCCACACGCGGGAATTTTTTTTTACCTTCGTACTGGCGTTTAATTTACACAAAACTAAAACAACCAAGTAACACGAACGGAAAACATATAATGAAATAAAATGCGCTTACACAAAGCGACTTAAAACAGACATTCAAATACAGTAAACTTGGAGTTGGAGTCAACAGGTGGGATCTGCCATTGACCAACGTTCAGGAGATCGGCGATTTAAGACGTAAGTGGCACCCTTTAAAATAATGACACCTCTCACTATCGCCGTCGGTCCAGTATGAAATAATACAATGAACAAGACTGTTCGAAATCTTACTGAGGCCTTGTGATGATTATTCCCAGGAATGTACAGCACTCTGTTTATAGAACTTGCAGATTTAAATTGCTAATAAATACATCAATGCAGACCCCACGCATAAGCATGTAGGTGTTCACCGCAGGCACAAACTAAAATAGCTAGTTACTTAACCTCCATGTATGCGTGTTAGAGTGTGTATGTAAGTTTGTTTGTATGTAGGCGTTTTCTGGATTTTTTTGTGGTTCTCTGTTTGCTTCTATTTTCTATTGACCTCGAAACTAAACACTCACAAAGTGCCCAAACAACCTTCATTCCGAACTATCTTCTCACAAGCAGCCCGGTTTGAAGGAGCAGCTTCCTCATAACCTCCACTGAAGGGGGATTCTTAATGATGTGTGACATCGGCGGAGACTTTATCTGGGAAAAACAGACTCTCAGCCTCCCTTACAAGGAAACAGGGACAGAGCAGAAAATGGATGTTTTGTAAAATTTCGAGACATTTTTGTTAGAACCATGGAAACGCCTAGTTTCACAGTTTTAGTTCCAGTTTCTCTGTTTCTATGTTCTGTTAACATCTCTGGGTCCAGTTCAGTCTTGTCTTCTGTGCCTCGTTTGCCCCATCGTTAAATTTTCCCAATTTACGTCCCGCCGACTCAATTGTTTCTTGTGTGTCGTTGTTTTGGGTCACGTCTTTGTTCCTACTTGATGTTCATGGGTGGTTCCTGTAAGGTTCCTGTTGACTCCACTAGACGGAGTGTGTGCTGTGGTGTCTGGCACCAAGAGTTAGCAGCAGATCCTTTAAGTCGTGTTTGTCCAGCACATCCCACAGATGCCTGATTGGATTGATAACTGGGGAATTTAGAGGCCAGTTTTGCTTTGTGGCAGGGCACATTATCCTGCTGGTAGAGACCAATCACAGAATACCGTTTTTGTAACAGGCTGTACATGGGCTGCGCCAATGCTTAACCATCTGAAGGCTATGGTTTTTTGGCCGCTTTTCACTACTTGGACATTTTGGCTCGTCCAGGCATGTCTGTAATAGCCTTTATCGAGGTGGGTTAGGGAAGTGTCAAAGTAACATCCACATGAATAGTAGGACCCACAGTTGCCCAGCAGAACACTTCCCAAAGCATCATACTGTCTCCGGTGACTTGCCTTCTTCCTGTAGTGGATCCTGGTGCCATGTGTTCTGCAGGTAAGCGACGCACCCATTCTTGTAATGTGAAAGAAAACGTGATTCATCAGACCAGGCCACCTTGTTCCATTGCTCTGAGGTCCAGTTCTGACGCTCACGTGCCCATTGAAGGGGCTTTTTTAACAGTGGACCGGAGTCAGCATGGGCACCCTGACTGTGTCTGCAGCTACAGAGCTTTATAGCCAACAAACTGCGATGGACTGTGCTTTGACACCTTTCCATCAGAACATGCAGTCACTTTTTCAGCCTTGTCAAAGTTGCTCAGGTCGATACGCTTGCCCATTTTGTCTGCTTCTAACACATCAACATTGAGGAGAAAACGTTCAACTTCCTGCCATATATTTTTCACCCACTGACAGGTGCCACGATAATGGGAAAATCTGTGTTATTGACTTCACCTGTCAGCGGTCACAATGTTATGGCTGATCGATGTAGACCAAAGTGCATTCCACAGACATTAGTCAGACAAAGTAATGCAAATCCTTAGAACCAGCGTAGAACTGTGTATTAGTGTTGGCTATCCCAGGGAGATATAGGAAGTAAATGCTGCATCACACCACCCAGGCACTGCCAACCAAGGGCTTTACCTGAAAAAGAAGTGCTTTAATTGGAGAGGAACTTATGAGAGAAGCCACACAGAGGACAACAATCATCTTGTAGGGGCTACCGACATCACAGGGAACTAATGCACATTAAAAGTATACCTTTCTGAAGGACAATGGCCTGTGCACATTGGAGTGGGGGGGGGGTATAACACATCTCTGTCAATTTATTGATCTCAATTCCGTTGAGAACCAATGGAACCATTGAAAAATTGTCATCCATTATTTAGCCCAAGAAGAATAGGGACAAAATCACTATGAGATGGTTTGCAAAGATGTTCCAGACTGCTAATAAAGCCTAGGATATGACGACCAAATAGGAATGTGTGGGGTTGGTTGAACAAGCAAGATATTTCAGTTAGATTTTTTACAATTATTTTTACAAAAAGAATCCAATTCATTGTTTGGGTCTTTGCTTTGGAATAAATGATTAACCATAATTATATTGCAATGCACAATTTGTAATATGTTAAAATTAGGGAATCTGTCAAAGGTTTGAATACATTTGTAAACATCCACATTATTAATGTGGTCAGATTTTACATAAATATTATCGTTAAAAATCAATACTGTCGTAAAGCTTACTGAGGATTTATGATTACTATTGCCAGGAATGTTCGGTAATCTGTTTAAGGAACAAGTAGAATGAAGTGGCTAATAGATAAATAAAAGAAGACCTGCATATAAGCATGTAGGTGTACAAATAGCTATTAACTAAATCTCTATTTGTATTAGAGTGTGTATGTATGTTTGTTTGTTTGTATGCATTTTCCGTGGCTCTGTGTTTGCTTTTTTTTCTATTGACCTTCAAACCAAACACACACAAGTTCCCAAACAACCTTCATTCCGAAATATCTTCTCACAGGCAGCCCAGTTTGAAGGAGTAGTTTCATCATAACCTCCACTGAAGGGGGATTCTTAATGATGTGTGACATCGGCGGAGACTTTATCTGGGAAAAACAGACTCTCAGCCTCCCTGCTAGGTATAGGGACAGAGAAGAAATTGGCTTTTTCTTAAATTGGTCTTGATACCAAAAATGAACTTTGTTAATCGTACTAAATTCTATATATAGAACAGACGGTCCATTAAAAATGCAGTAAACAATAAATATCAACATGCTAAGCCCATCCATACTCAAATTGCAGCCATTTGTTTGTTGTGGTATGGCACATCTTGATTATCAGCTGGGATGCTGGATAGATTGCAAATTTGACTAGATCAATGTGACAAAATGTAAAGTATTCCCACATTCCGAAAAAGTTGGGACAGTTTGGAAAATGCTAAAAACAAACAAAAAGAAGTGACTTGTAAATGTGCTTTGACTTTTGTTTTAACACTTAACATGTAGAGACTGAAATAAGAAGGTGATGTGAAACCTGTCTCCGATTAAGAATGTGTTGCACACTATGAAGTGCAAAAAAAAGGCAACAAACACTAACTGTTCTGATTCAGATGTCTACTTTTCATAGTACTTGATATTTCGCATGTATAGACAAAAATAAAAACATGTATATGCCAAGCCAATTTGACGTTACGGTCCATATCCTCACAATTAATGTTAATTAATTAATTTGGTGAGGCCAGGGCAAATAGAGTGCATCCGGAATGTCAACACAGTGCTTCATTTTTTGCACACTTTGTTATGTAACAGCCTCATTGCAAAATTGATTAAATTCCTTTTTCTTCTGAAATTCAGTAGAGTGGCCAAGACACAAGCCATTTATCAGTAAAAGACAAACGACAGGCCGTCAAGAGTTTGCTAAAAGGCACCTGAAGGACTCTAAGACCATGAGAAATAACATTCTCTGCCAAGCAGCGTGTCTGGAGGAGACCAGGTGCCACCCTTCAGATGGCCAATAACATCCCTACAGTGAAACGTGATGGTTCACACTTGGGATTCGGATTCTTCTTTAATTCAAGAGTCAATAGATAGATTTGATCACATTTCTGGGTCCATATTGGAGGTAGTTACTCTTGCCCCTTTAAGCCCCAGGCTAAGACACAGGCATAGAAATACAGCCTGACGTCGTCTAGACTCCTCAAGTTAATCCATGCTTTGTGTCACCTTATTAGGTCTGGAAACATGATGCCTGACAGAGCGAAAAATAATATGATATGAAGCTGGTCTCTATACAAGGAATACATTACTGATGGAAACTGCAGGATGTGGAGAGAGGAAAATAACATCTGCTACGTTGGTTGGATTAAGGCTTCTGGACCTCATGTGTGTGTTTGCAAAATACAACCTATTTCCTCTATAAAATCAAAATGAAATAAACATAATTGTATAAGTTAGAAGTAGTCACTGGTCTAAAATCAAATCAACAAAACAAAACGACAAACATTGGAAACTCTAATAACCATATGCTCTAAAATGTTCATGGTAAGTAATAATCTCAAACACACAGAACTAACAAACAAGATGAATCATATGGAAACAGATTACCCATCATGTCTCACTGTCTTTTTGTACAAGGTCTTAAATATACCAGTGACTAAAATAGCAGCTTTAATTCAGTAGGTTGGAGCTGTGCGCTAGAAAAAAAATGGTAGAGCACATGTGAAGTAATCATGTCACACCAACCCATTCTCACTTTTATGTTTGATTTCATTTTTACATATAATTCCAAAATGCCATTTTCTGTTCACGGTGCATGGCATCAATTTTCACATGCAAAGTCCAACAGTTGTTTCCTGTGTAGCGACTGGGTAAACTTAGACGGCACTAGAAATGCAGGATAGATTTAATTGTGAGACAGGGGTCAATACTTGTCATATGTGTAGGCTAAATCAAAGTTCCTACAAGTAGTTGGTGTAGGGCAGCTTAAGTCACTTGGATTTATGACCACAAGTAGTAGATATATGACCATCAAGTGATTTGACAGGTGGTCAGGACTTCCGGTTTGTTAGGGCGGGACATTCTGTGTGAAATATGATAAAAGGTGGGACTTCCTGTTTGACGTACGCTAAGAGAATGTCATTGATGTTTTACAAAGGGCTCGTGAAATACCAAGACAATAGATGCCTATAAGATAAGTAGTGTTTGTACTTGACGTTTCACAATGAGGGGGTTTGAACATGTTACTGCAAAAATGTCAATGAATCAACCATATTCCTCTCATTAATAAATGTAGTCATCAAAATACTGACAAATTATCCTGGTGGGATGACCTCGAAATGGTGTGGCTTACAGTTGGAAGTTATTGGTCATCCCTGAGTGAAAGTGTTTTACTAGTTTGTGCTCTGGTAGATGAACTAGTGAACACATAAATCCACAGCTGTGGTAGAATCCTATGCATTATGCATAGTACCTATAATTGAGCGAAAAAGCAAGTGTTTTTGCCTTTCAGGAACACATCTGCCAAGTAAATATTTAATAGTGTGCTACTGAGAAACACTTGGTTTGTAGGGCATAACATGTCTACAAGCAGGGTTTTCCACATTCGGGGCCACAGTTTCACAAGACCCCCCTGTCGCAGCCCCAGGATTTTACGCTGCTATGTTATTGTGTCGGCGGCATAGGGAATTACAATGTCTCACTTTTCCACGTGGCTTGTTCCGTTTACGCTGAGGAAAGCTGTCCCTGTCAGCAAAAGCAGGGCTTCACCAGAAGAAGATGAACATTTGGAATGACCCAGAATCCAATTGATCATCTGTGGGGTGATCTGAAAAGAGCTCTGCAGCGGAGAAGTCCTCGCAATCTGACAGATTTGGATCGCTTTTGCAAAGAAGAATTGGGCAAATATTGTCAAGTCAAGATGTGCCATGCTAATAGACTTCTACCCAAAAAGACTGAGTGCTGTAATAAAATCAAAAGGGGCTTCAACAAAGTATTAGTTTAAGGGTGAGCACACTTATGCAACCTTGTTACTGTAAGGTATTTATTTCTCCCCCTCAAAGATTTATTTTTTTATTGAAATGTTCACGTTATAGGTCACATTAAAGATGGAAAAAGTTCTGACATGATATATATATATTTATACATACAGATACACAGAGACAAATATGGTGTCATTTTTGCCGTAAGCCCTGTCTCATTCCAAACACATGTCACAGCCATATTCTTTGATCACTCCAAGTAAAGAACGATAGAAAATACGGTAAGACCGGGAGCGAGAGTGAAGGAAGTAGAAAGCGCATAATACATTTCCTGCTTGGGTTAACGGTGTCTTTGAGTCTAAACTGAACTGAATATTCAGCTTCAGAACGAAACACACTCTTACTCTATTGTTTCTGACCAGAGGGACAGAGATAGTGTATCTGAACTTATCTTTCACACATCCTGTCTTCTGTAATTTCTGAGCATTTTTTAGATGCTCCCATGGTGCCCTGCTGCTTCGTGTCTGTTACTGCCGCAAACCAAAAGAATGAAAGGATTGTGTTAGATTTGGCTTGTTACTTGCTCCCAAATGTACTATCGCTTTCATTCTTTCAGATTTTCTTTTATCTTTTCGTCTTGTATCTTTTTCTGCTCTTTTTTCATAAGCTCTACGACAGTGTCTCTCTTGCTTTTCATGCTTTTCTACTTATTTCTGCTGATATTGAAACAGCAATACTGAAGCATTATTTCTGTCGTCATCCAATCTATATCATCATTTAAATCTTATGCTGATACATGATGTGTTTATGTGTCTGTCTACCTGTGTGGTGTGCTTCTGTATTTGTGGGGACCTCAGTCCCTGCAGAGGTATAACACCTGGACACCAGGTCCCCGCAAGGTTTGTTGACATTTAGAGAAGTACCGAATCAGGGGGAAAGTGTATAATTGGGCATTGAGATGTAACTGTTACTTTAAGGTTTGGGGTTAGACATTGGGCCTGGTTAAGTTGAAATATAAATGGTATTAGAAGTAAAGGCGATAGGTTAAAGTATTGATTTGGCTGGGTCGCACGTCCCCGTGTGGATAAACAGCACATTCAAATATATATCTCTAAGTGTGTTTGCGTGCGTCCCTGCATTTCTAAATGTCTCTAATGGATTTTAGGAAACGTTAATTGCAATGCACTACTCAGACACCTTCCCCCATTTCCGAAACATGTGGTTTTATACGCGCTTGGCAGTTATTTCATCAGTAACAATTCAACCTGTCTTCCACACTTCAATTCCAGACCTTTCCTTTATCTCTGGAATGGCTATGCAGCTTAACACTTTCGGTTTCAGAAGCAGCTTTTGTTCATAGGGTACGGATAAAAAATGTAACACAAGTACAGAAGAGCCATAGGCAATTTATTATAGATCATATTACGTTCAACTGAAAAAGCTGTGTTTTTTATGATAAAAAAATATAAAATATAATGTCAAAGTCAAAAAGTCAAAAATAGAGATCAGAAAGAGATAAAAAGACGAATATTGTAGACATGATAATATGTCTGAACGATGCAATAAATCACAATAAGAATCAGATTTATTCGCCAAGTCTGTTTATACACAAGGGCAGTCTAAAGCAAGAGGCATATTCCTTAGACTCACTGCTGTGGGGAAGAATCTGTTATTGTGCCGAGAGGTTTTGGTCTTTATAGACCTCAGCCGTCTGCCAGAGAGGAAAGTTCTGGAAAGTCCATTAGCCGGTTGGGAGGGGTCTGCCTCAATCTTTGCTGCCGCCTCAGTGACCTGGCTTTAACAGTTCTTTGAGGGACGGCAGCTTGCATCCAATGGTCCGTTCCGCAAAGCGGATGATGCGCTGCAGTCTGTCCTTATCCTTGACAGTGGCAAAGGAATAAAGGCACGACATGGATATGTTGGTCACATTTTGAGGAAAAATGTCACAGTGCCCGGAAGGTGGACGCAGCTACAGAGTTTCATTTCAACATACTTCTCTTTTATTCAAAACTGAAACTATAAAACAAACAGAAGGCACTGCAGCAACCAAACAGAGAGCATGATACGCGGACAATCACATAAGTGCTATACAAACACTGGACTCAAACGGGCTCCCTAATTAATGCAACACAAGGCAGCTGCAACAAATTGGGGCGCAAACGAGCAAGACTGATCTGGAGGGCGGTCATGCACTTTACACTTGGCACCAACACAGTTGCAGTGTACCTTTGAATTTGTTTGCGACCACACTGTTGAAGTGCAAATACCGTGTAGGCATCCGCACCCGTTCACCGGGCACGAAGACTGGGCCTCAATGCGCGGGCGATCAGCCTGGGTCTTGTGTTGTCTTCCGGAACCACTCGTCCACTGCAGAAACTACATCTGGTCCCAGTGCCACGGCTGGAAACCAAGGACACACTGCAAAGGGGACAGGTTAGTGGAGTAGTTGCCCAACGAATTCTGGGCACACTCAGCCCATTGCAGAAATGTTACTCCTCCGGTTGATTTTGGCAGTATGTTCTCAGCATTCTGCCCACCTCCTGGTTAGCCCCCTCCACCTGCCCATTGGACTGGGGTTGGTACCTGCAGGTTAAACACAGGTTAAACTGACTGTGACCAAAAGCAAGACATGAAGGACTTCCACACTCTGGACATGAACTCAGGGCCGCTGTCCGAGGGAATGTGCTCCGGGATCTCATAATGCAGGAGGTGATGTAGTGCCGGACGTCCCAGTACTTCTACGCCAGGGCCGAGGTGGTCCACCAATCCCCGGGTGATACCCGATGACGGTGTGGTGTGTGCCATGTCAACATCCGATTGCCCAGCTGAACACTGAGCTGGCACTGGCTTCACACAGGAATGCACTGATGTTGAACAAGAAGGCCCGGCTCGCAATCACTATTTCAAATTAGTCCAAAATCCCCAAAGTGTTCAATTCGGGTTGAGGTCTGGGATCTGTGCAGGCCACTTGAGTTCCTCCACACGACCCTTGTTGAACCCTGCCTTTATAGACCCTGCATTATGCATATGGGCACAGTCTTGCTGGAACAGGAAAGGGACTTTCCTGAACTGTTGCCACAAAGTTGGAAACACCCAATTGTTGAAAATGTCTTTATATCCTGTAGCATTTAGATTACCTCTTACAAGAACTGGCCTAAACCTTGAAACACAGCCACAGACTGCTTTGTAGTTTATTCAAATAATGTTTTATGTATTTAAGACCTGTTTGCTTTAAATCACCATAAATCTATACCTGATTATAAATCTTTGTTTACATTCTCAGTGAGCTCAGTTGCCATTATAGCGGACTTGTATAGTCTGTAATGTGTTTTTTTAATCTTACGTCATTTAAATGCACCACCCTGTAACAAACATTTAGCTGGAGTGTTACTTGAGGTTGTTGTTTGCTTAGCTAGGCAGCTGGTCTACTGGTGCCAACATTTAAATGCAGCATGTCTGCAAATATATTTAAGGGTTTATCCATTTACAGTATCTATGCTTGATAAGCGAATGAGTTTCCACGTTTATGAGGGTCTGAGGTTCAGTTGTTACTGGCAAAGAAGATCTTGAGCCAGCAAGGAGCAAAGAATGGACAGTAAGGAATAATCAATAATCTCATGCTTAGTGGCTTAGTGGGAAATCATTTAAACAAATGATTTAGTAAAACCATGAGTTGATGCATGACTGGCTGGATTGGCTGTTGCTTAAAATGTCAAGCAGTACGTTTGCGTTACTTTGCGTAAAATCTTTACATTTCCATGGCATAAATCTGCTTGAGGTAAACTACTACTTATTTTCACCGTGTACATTTTGCATGATGTAGACATTTTCCGAGACCATTGAGTCCGTGTCCCGAATCCACTTTAAATTTCCTTTTGTTAACAGTTCAACACGATGGACAAAGTGGTGTTTTACTCAAATGATAAGCATTTCTATACGAGCTGAATATAGTGGCGATGTCATTTAAAACACCCGTGAACCGCTTGCGAATAAGAATTACTTTTTTGGGACTTTTAAACAAACCTATTGTGTCAAATGTTTAAAGTATTGCTCTGATAAACCAACTGGTTTCTTTGGCTCCGTCATGATCAAGTGCTTTTGATATTGCTTATTTAAGAATGTCTTTTTATCAAATAAGCCCAACGTGTCAGATCCCTTTTTATCTTTGCTACGTTTGAAACCCACATTAACATCTTTACAAAAAGTCCTCACTTGCTTAATAATGGATTAATTGCGTACAACAGAAATATCTCCGGCTTGTTAGAAACATTCTGGTCTTCGTTTGTGCCCATTGAAGTGTGGCAGTCCGCTGGCATGGGGTATCGTATCTAGAGACGTGTTCGTGAGAGCAAGTACGTCAAAATGTCTATAGAAATATTTGACTCCTGTCTGCATCCTTTGTATTTGCAATTAGTATTTGTGTAGTTACCGAAGGGTGAACATTATGTTTACAAAACTGAACCGAAAGTCAGCCATGACAAATGGAAAGGAGATGGTCCTTTGCATGGGTCTGTTCTCATGCTGCCTGCTAGACACCCACCTCACATAGTCACTGGGATTTGGGTTCGTTGGCGGACGACGCCCGAGTGAGAACAGAGTCGGAATAGCAGAACATCATAACTTTTCAATCTAATTGAAAACATGTTTTGTTAATTAAATGCGTGTGACTTAGTTACAATCCATCTCAATGGAGCAGCACTTACGCCACTCTTGCACGCTAAAAATACTTGTGAACATCAAGTGGTTGTGTATTATCAGAGTTAACTCAAAGAATTTAGGTAGGTATATTTGCATTTTTTATTGCTGAGGTGTGAATGCGCCTCTACTTGCTTCAACGGCATCAAACCACGGTCGCCCGCACCTGTTCCTCTAAAACCATCACCGAGAGCGCAAACCCCACTGAGAAAAACACATCCTCATGAAACAGGCTTCTTATTTGCTTTCAATCTGTTTCTTACCTCCTCCCATTTCACTTCTCTTGTTGTTCATGAAACACTCTCCAGGGCCTTCAACCGTTTCCCATGTGTCTGTCCCCTATGTCTGTCCCCTGTGTCTGTCCCCTGTGTCCTAACCCTGTGTCTGTCCCCTGTGTCTGTCCCCTGTGTCTGTCCCCTGTGTCTGTCCCCTGTGTCCCCACCCTGTGTCCTAACCCTGTGTCCTAACCCTGTGTCCTAACCCTGTGTCCTAACCCTGTGTCCGAACCCTGTGTCTTTCCCCTGTCTCTCTCCCTGTTACAATGCCAAAATCCCTGTAATAATAAAAGACAAGGAATGAGGACTTTATAACTTCAAAAGACACAATAACAATACAACTAATCATACATTTGCAGCGATAATATGAAAGGATCAACAAGTGATACATTTTTCAGTAAACTTTGCAATCAACCTGAGTTTTAGTTTTATCTTCTCAAAATCAGAATATATCCAAATTTACCCAATTGTGATTAGAATCGCATCAGCTTAGCCAACAGGGAAGAAAACACTAGTCCCAGACACACTCCACGGTCTCCAATACATCTCTAATGTAAATTGTAGCGGCACAACCGTCTTTGATCCGAACAGAATATCTCAATATCCTCGTAACAATCAATCCATAACATGCAAGTGAATACAGCAGCCCTAAAAATTCGGCTCTTACTGAGCTTTCGAAAAAGTCTGGGCAGCGGCCTTCAAGCTAATGAAAACACATTCAGCGCGTCGCTAAACGTTAAATCCCAATTTCACGCCTGAGGGATCCCCAATTGTGTGCTAGCATCCTGTGAGTTGAGGTGCCCGCCTCACCCCTGCAACAGATCAACCACTGTCTGGAAGCGGGCCGCTCATCGCGTCTCAACACCGGCTCGACGAGCTAACCCCTGCTCTGTGGGTTGACACGCCGTGTGTTGTAACTCCCGCCTGAAACAATTAGGCCTGTTGCGTCACGTCGTCCTCTCGCTGTTGCCAACGTTGGAGAGTGTGCTAGCGCCACTAACAGGGTTGCTAAACGTGCCAGACCACAGTTTGACGTGTTAGAACAGGAGCGCGTAGAGCTTGTACCTGTTCACTCAAACCATAGCTAGCACATCCACCCCCAGTCACACACACAAACGCACACACACACACGGCTATGGACAGCTTGGCGCACAGTATACAGTAGATACATGGAAACCAGCCAGAAAATATTACAATAAAACTGATTATGTTTGATGGGACCCTGGAAAAGAGGATCGATTCAACCGGCTCTCCTGGAAAGACCTGCCTTTAATGCACTTCCTGTTTGTCTGGAGCTTTTTTTCCCCGTACAACTTAGTATTTTTTTACCATATGTAGCAGACAGTAAAGAGCCTTTATGTAAACCATTAGCCTCTCCCCAATCCTTTCGTTCTTTCTCAACTTCCCGTCCGTTCGACCGACCGTTCTCTAATCTCCGGCACCGTCCACGGATCCACGCATTCGCCCCCTTGCTGTTCTCACAACACCTCCCATTAGCCCCTGTTTCGCGCAGCTCTTTTATCTCGTTATCTGTCCTTTCATCTTTGCATCCTTCCGTCTGTCCCTCCCAGCTCTGGGCCATAATTTGCCGGGCACATTTTTCACTCTCGAGTTTTGATAAATGCCAAATTGCCAAGTGTGTTTATGCCGTCTCCGTGTCAGTTGAAAGTCATACTCTGAGGGCCGGAGCTAAAGGCTAATGCAGCCGTCCCTTTGAAAGCGAGCCAAAGGCGATGTTTATTTCCAGACAGATTTGCATACATTTAGCGATGCGGTGCGTGGGCGCTCGCGTGTGAGAGACCCCGCCACAGATCGCTCGATGAAGTAAACGTTAGGGTTTCCGTCATCTCCGCCTCTTCGAGACACATTCGGTTCCCGTTTCCTAGGACATCGATGAAGCGGTGCAGAATAAGATGGGTAGTTAAATAAACAGCTCAACGAGCTGACATAGACCAAGTCTTTTTTTTTTATCAGGATCAGTTTCATTCATATTGAAATAATACAGCGGACTCAAGACAACGCAAAGAGACGTTGGAACTGATTGTGTCACGTCGGTCTCTTACGGGAACAGAAGCGAACGGCGACACCCGTTGTATTTCTTGTTTTCGGGAAAAAATCACTCCCCCATGTGCAACCTCTCATTCGCCCAGGCTGACTGAAACGAATATTGTCTGTGATTAAATCTTCTTTCCCAGCGGGTAGGGTTGTTTGATGTTTTCCATATATGTCTTTAGGAGCTGTGCCTGCTCGCAGCTATGGCTCATGTGTGGGACGAGAACCGTGGCACGGTCACTGAGACCATTACAACTGTTTACATGCTTTCGCTGTGACAGTATTCCTGACTTATCCGTGTCTCGGGTTAATCGCAGTGTTTGACCTCACTCGCCCTCCGTAATTGCATTTTCACTTATTTTAAGTTAAACTCCGTCACAATTCCATATTCATGATTGCGTATGTGCCACAGGCACTTTTCAAATCCAACTGTAAAACTCTGAGAAACACAATTGAGTTATAAACAACGATTGATCTTCTTCCCCTGTAAATGCTCTCCGTGACATTCGCTAGCACAAGGGTGTTGATCCGATAACTTTGAATGCGACGTGAGAGTGAATATCTAATTGTTTGTAATTTTGGAGCAGAGAAAGAGAGAGAACAGGCGATGGAGAGAAACAGCTCTGTGTATTGTTTCTCAGATAATCCGCAGTGAGGACAGAGGTGTTCGGGTGCCTATCGATCGCGGGGCTGCACTGGGCTCACTGAGCACCTGACCTTTATGCCTCAGTGGCAGTCAGAGGTGTGTGTTTGGGGGGTTGGAACCGGTACGGCTAACAGCAAAGGGCTTCAGACAGTCATCGCTGACCTTCACATGAATGCAAAGTCCAAAGCTCTGTTCTCGGAAATCTGGAAATCCGATTTTCGCACTCGGCCAAGGGTTCCTCACGGCTTTCTGAGAACCGGATGCTTGGGGCTACTGCGTCGTTCCCCGACAACTCAGCCTGCGATGTTTCGCCACGTCATCGTTCGCTACATATTTCGGTCTGAGATGTCTTTCCTTCGCAGACGTTTAGTAGTGTGTAGGAGTGTACCGAACGCAGTCCCTCCGTGTTAGGATAGACTTTAACTGACCCAGGCGACAAGCTATTTGTGTTTTTTTATATCACTTCACCTTCTTGTTCTGGGCCTACCTGTCATGGAATCCAACAGGGTGAAGTGCAGAGGGGGCAAGATGCAGAGGGGGCAAGATGCAGAGGGGGCAAGATGCAGAGCCAGAGAATCCCGGTTGTGGGTTAATTTATAATTAAAACAAACACAGAACAACGAACGTAAATGAATAGGCACTGTACATGAAACGAAAGTGTGCTTAATGGCAACTACTAAATTACACTAAACAGCGACCTAGACAGATAACACTTACCTACAACGACACGTGACATTAGACTATATTAAAAACAATCCCAAGCACCCGTGAACCCGTCCACTGATTAACTAAGCTAAGCCCGGTGCTTAGCTAAACCCAAAACAGCTGTGCTCCTAATCAACCTGCTACACAGGAGTGCTCTCCCCTACACACCCTGTGACAGCACAGCTCACCCAAACGTGACACTACCCAACCCATCGGACTCTGTGATGGTTTTGGTCAACGTTAAGAGCTGAAATTATGTTCAGAGGTAAACTGCTTGTGGAAAGAAATTAACAGTTGCGGGCAAAGCATAGTGTTTGACCTGAACAAGATGTTTAGGCAGCCAGGCAAGTTTCTGGTAACCCGCAGAGGTTACTGGGTTAATAATGTAATAGCTTTTAAGGAATGTAATCAATTTAACAGCAATATGTAATATATACAGTTGAAGTCTGAGGTTAGAATCACCACAACTCCTCTCTCGCACACACATGGTGTTTGATGAGGCCAGGTCTCTGTGATGGCCACTCCAATATCTTGGACGTTGTTGTCCTTAAGCCACAAATTCAGAACAATGCAAAATGAAAGAATGAAATAATTTTTATTACCTCATTTTCAGTGATTTTCCAGCTTCTGTATTACTATTTTGCTATTTGTGCCTGTGTGTGTGTGTGTGTGTGCGTGTGTATGTGTGTGTGTGGCTAAGCACATGTTTCTGTACCTTTTTTTAGAGTTTCCTATCTTTGTTATTCTAGCACACTTCATTCATTTTCTCTCCCTGTTATGCATACACCTGGTTGTTGCTACATGCTTTACTGCTTAGCATTTAAACACAATCACAATGACTGAAATGTGCCTGTGACTTCAGGTATTAGTATTACTACGACACTACAACAACACCACAAGAATTCCACACAGCATCAGACATTTACACCAGTCAAAACTCATCTCGTTACCAATAAATATGTCATCTTGATTCAAGTGGTAAAATAAAGTGCTTATTTGTACCCGAAATGTATTCCAGTAAAATTGTAAAAGATTGCTGGAAATGTATTTTCTTTACAATTCATAATCCATTGATGGGAAAAACGGATTCAAATCCGCAAAGGTCTACTGTTCATGTTTATTAAATGAAGATCATTGGCAGGCGGGGTATCAGGTTTCATAAACACAAACACAGCAGTTACTGGGTCCAAGCCTGGACCACCTGTCAATCCCGATTTAGTAAACTGCAACATCATTCTAAAAAGCCTTAACAGTCTGGTTTGATATCATAGATCTCCTGGCCCTTGGGCGTTGTACGGCGTTTGACCCTGGATATTCATCCAGGCAGGCAAGCTGAAATCCAGTGTGATGTTAGTAAAGTCCATTGGGAAAACACAGCAATGAGACACTTTATCAACAGGAATTAAGATAAACTGTTTTGGTTCTCAGACGGTCGCAAGAATAACAAAATCCCTGCCTGGGACAAACGAGAGGTCGGAGCTGGGAGTATTTACAATGACACGACAAATGCGCGTGTATTTTTACTAATGACGCCCAATCATGTCTAAGGCTGGCTAGGACGACGAAAAGTTTTCAGAAAGTAAGATAAAACCGATAAAAAATAAATTATGAGGCAACATCGCCTAGAACAACACAGTGAAAGGAAAAATGTTAAAAGAGGAAGTTCTGTATTTGAGTTCGACTGAGTGAAAGTCACAAAGCGGCAAAAAAAAAGGACAGAGTGAAAAAAAGGTAGAGAACGAGGATAAATGGTCTGAGGGAGAGAGAGAAAGGGAGACAGATACGAATAAATTACTCAAGTTGCCGGTCTGTCAGACGGCAGATAGGGACAATATATAGTCGGCTTTTAATGTGCATTTCTCAGGACATTCCAGACTCAAATTGCGTTTGAGTGAGAAAAGGCGTGACATTGAGTTGAATGACACAGGGATGGAACTACACAGAATACGTTAAAGAGATGGATGAAGACAGAGAACGAACGAGCGGATGGATTGATGAAAGAGTGAGGAAGGCGAGGGAGAAAGCAAGCCAAGGCGGGAAGAGGTTAGACTGGGAGGGAAATTAATCAGATATGCTGAGAGGATGGGTGAATTGGCAAACGTAAAACAGTTTTTTTTCCCGGTCTTACCGAACATATCGGCGTGCTTTTTCTGATAATGAGGCAGTTGCTTCCTGTGTATGTCTTCTGAAATGTGGGTTTCTCAAGGGTTCATTTAAAAGGGCAACGGTTCTTTGTGGAACCAAAACGAATAAAGAATGAACACTTCTGAGGTCACTTAGCGGTTCAAAATAGTGTTATCTGCTCTTTCTGAGCTAATTTGAATGTACAATAGGAGCGGAGCATTTGCATGTTTTGGAGTGTGGTCTGATAACAGCTGTTTCTGTTCAACCAAGTGTGCGACTGTCATTACAGTTCATTGAATGTGAATAGTTGACCATTTAAGGAGAGTGCTCAGCTATGGCTACAAGCAGTATAACATGGTTATTTGATTCCAGCAATAAGGCACAAAGGAGTGTAGTATATGAACAGCATACAGTATCACGCTAATAGCTCTACCACGCTAACACTAAGACATAAAGCATTGCAGAGTGCCCGGATACCCCAATCAACTGTGGTATATGGGATTAATTGCTATTAAGATACGGTTACCAATGAGATAATATCAGAAAGACTTGTCTTCAACAATGCCATGTAATTTGTTGTTACGCAATTAGCGGGTAGACGTTATGAACGGTATATCAATATACTGGTATGAACAGTGGCAGCTGTATTTTTTGGGCTAATCCAAACAGTCTTCTGGCCCGTCGATTTAGTCGATAGATTTTGCAACTTTTCACCTTCCCTGGCGACAACTACCAAACGACAAAGTTGGAAACTTTCTGTAACTTTGGCAATCTTGAGTTTCTAGAAAGTGGCTTAGTTAGAAAAGAACATGGTAGTTAACTTTGGTTAAGTTGCTTGGTATTTAATTACTGTCACAGTTGTCAATTACTTCGCGCCCCGCCTATCTCTGAAATATCAGGCTTCTGCTGGGAGTATTTTGCCATAGGTGGAACAAACCAAGTGTACAATTAGGAGAGGGGGGGGTCGCACACATACCTTTTTCTTAACAAATGTAAATACATTGAAAATAAATATGAGAGAAACAAGCAACAGATCCGTTGACTAGGCTCATAAAAAGAGGACATATATTTAACATATTTTTTATTGCTTTTTACGCCTTAATGTCGTATGAACAGCGAAGAAATTCAGGTTAGCGCCCGAAAACAAACCAAAAAAGTGCACCTTTTATTCAGATAGGTTTTTATAACACAAAGGTGTAAGCAAATAATATAATTGAGTATAATCAACACAGAGTCCAAGGTTCGTTTCTCACACCTCTGCTTCTAGATTGTACCATTGATAAACGAAGGCAGGATGCAGGCACATGGAGAACAGAGGCCTTTTAATAAATAACTTAGATGTAACACATCTCAAACAGGACAGTACCAGAACAGAAGAATGTTACACAATAGATCTAAAAACACGACAGACAAGGTACACTAGGAACGAAGGAACTTAAATAAGGCATTAAAAAGAAACACGGGTGAAGGCAATGACAAGAAACAGGTGTCCGTGCACTAAACGAAGGTCAGATACGTTGTATGTAACTGGCACGGCAAGCCAGAGAATTTTTTTTTCATGCGTATAACTTGAAGGAATTTTGCAAGTCACAGCTTTTTTCCCTCTAAAATACATTATTTGTCTATCCCTAGATTTTATGAAGTCATGATGGTTCTAAATATTTGAATGTAAAAAAAAAATGCTTGCTCACATTGCATCACCAGCTCGAGTCACTTCTCAAGCTCACCTAGCCCTACTGACTAATGTGAGAACATCATCGTGTGTTTGCTCAAGGTCAGAATTACAGATTTTCACCAAGTCAAACGAAGGGTTTGATGTAGCATTTCGGTTAACGGCCGATGGGCTCTAATGAGCATTTGGATTGATGGCACATTCTTCATTGAACTGATATCTTTCTCGAAGTGGCGTAATAACGCGAATGTTTTTCATCCAGTCCTACGTTACTGTTATCGCACAATGAAGAGGGAGTCGGTTAGTCTTGATAACTTAAACCTAACAAATGCGAAGGGGTCTGTTTTCAATTATGCACTCTGTTGGCATAGATGAATGATGTTACTGCCTATGTCATCATCTTATCTGTTTATATTACACATAATAGTGGCTTGAGGATAGAGATCACTGGCAATTTTTAATGAGCGCGTTTCGCGTGTTTGCATCAACTATACCTTGACCAAAAACCACTGCAGCGTTTACGTCTGCAAACCGTGGTTCTGAATTTGTTCCGTTTTGGCATCTCTGTGATCTTGTTGAGTCTGATGCGGAGGTACTAGGAACAGCTGACAAAAGAATCGCAGCTAGATCAAATCCTACAACCGGCTAGGTAAAAGTTTCTGTCTCTGTCAACACTAATTGCTCACCAGGCCTCCATCCTTGCCGCTTCCTGCACCTCTTCTATTTGGAGGAGCTGGGTTAAGTGTAAAAGCAAAATCTCGATCTCGACTTGGTGTGCAAATGGACACAAATCCCTAAATGTATCCAATCAATAATGAATGTAAGTCGCTCATGGTAAGAGTGTCAGCTTAATGCCGAACAGCTAACAACGGCCTTGTGTAGTCCATTTCTTTTGAGATCTGAGATGACAGTAAAATGCATTGGAGCATCAAACCCCCGACTGGAGACGCTGTTTCAGCGTGTCTGCAGATGACAGAGAGAAAAAACCCTCTGAGCTCATCAATGGTTCTGTACAGTTCAAGAAAGGCTTCTTGGCTATTTTAGTAATAACTCAAAGAGTAGGGGAGTGGCCTCGTTCTAATTTTATCTGCCACGGTGTGCTCACAGCTTATTTTGTGCAACCTTTAACCAGTGTGATTCATTTCGATGTCATGCGTTGCTTTATGCCATTGGGTATCTTTTGTTGACATGTTAAATATCTTAGTGATGTATGGATTTGTGACAACTGAGAATAGTTAACTCGGTTCTTCCATGTCTCCGCTCAAGGAACCGTGTAAAACTACGACAACCATCTCAGTAGTGTGCGCAATAAATTAAATTAATAAACAGGCTGGATGAGTTGAGAACTATTTCTGGTCAAAATGAATAAACCAGTATATGCAAAACACACGTGTGAAAACAAACAATCAAATAGTCCACTGTAATAGAGCATGATGATACATGTATGGACCTTACAGTAGAATCCATCTTGGATGATTTTATTAGCCAAATATGATTTTATCAAATCAAAATGGCGATTGGTCGGACACTGTCTCTTCTCAAATCCTAATCCTTTTGGAACATTTCTTGTCTAATATTGCACTGTCGAACCTAGGCCATATCACGTGCAGTCGACCTTCCATTTTAAAACGTAGCATTCAAAGAGAATTATCACGGAACCAAAACACGAACTAACTTGATTAAGAAGTCAATGTCAACAATGAACCTCCAGGAAGCTGTTTGTTTCGCAACAGGTCTTCCACACCAGCGTTTTGGCCAAGGACACTGTTCACTTTCACTCTCAACCCAGCTTAACATATTCCATCTTCTTCCTTTTTCTCCCCCCAATGTCCCCCCTCCTATAGTTCTCTCTTTCGGTCTCTCTGTTTGATGCCAGTTTCCTTTTGTTTGACCTTGGCTCGCACACACACGGCCGCCTTTCTGTCTCACTCATTTGCAAGACCTCAGACAACATATACAAATAGCCACAATATGCCTTCATCTCTGTTTTCCCTCCTCTTTCACACAATTGAAATGTGCAACAATAAAGTATGGTAATGAAGAAATGGAGAATGCATCTGGATATGCCCTTGTCAACGTATAACAACAAACAAGCCTTTTGGTACATTTCATGTGCACTGTGTCTAAGTGATACGGCGCTGCAATTGATGGAGAGCGTTTTTTTAAACGTCACAGGCAAAACCGAGGAAAATCTTACTACAATTTGCAATGCCAAGCATGGGTGACCTACTACAGGGCAAATATCTGCCACTTTGCTGTACCACTATAGATACATAAAGGCATAGTGCAAGTTAACAAATAGAAACCATGACATTCTTTTGTATGACTGACAAGGTTTGAACCGGGTTTCCGCATTCTCTTTGTTAGGAATTTCTGACAGACTCTGTGTTAATGGCGAGAATCTGTGAAGATTCGTAGAACGATGTGATTATGAGTAAAAAATGACCTGGAGTGGTTCGGTGGTCTGGAGTGGTCCGGTGGTCTGGGGTGGTCCGGTGGTCTGGAGTGGTCCGGTGGTCTGGAGTGGTCCGGTGGTCTGGAGTGGTCCGGTGGTCTGGAAAAAAGAGCAGATGACTGAATTTAAACCCATGCTGTGGCATTAGATGTGCACAGCAGACAAATACCCCACTAGTCCACCCTAAACCACAAGCACCACATTGGTAATCTAAAGTATGTGCTACACAAAATACTGTCCCAGTTGCTCGATGCATAAATCCATGAATTCCAACTATTCCAATGTCCAAATGGTTGACATTAGCTGAGGTAGGGGACACTTCACTTCACGACATTCACACATGAGAAATCACAAGGGTCATCGACCGTTGAAATAAAATAGGAAGTGACAAACGTCCATGGGATATTTTTACTTCTGGATAACCAACTCGTGTGTTGGCAAAATATGGCCTCTGTTTTGAAAACAGCTCAGTGCAACCGACAAGGAATGTCGCTGATTAGTTGTAAAATTGCTGCATTCATACAAATGCAAATACATTGCAAAACAAATATGAATTCAACATCTCTATATGAATTTAAACATATGTTATTCTCATCCGTTTTCAAGGCTGATAATACACTTCCGTATCACTATCCAAGATCCACAATAGTATCCTTTTGACATATCAAAGCGTGCTGAATATTAATAACCTTCCAACCTTATATTATTTATAACCTTCCAGCCTACCAGCACGCCCATAACACTATTCTGATATTAAAGATATCCTAAACGCGTGTGCGGGTTATTCAAGCTGGCAGGGAATCATTACAAGACACTATAGTCCGCCAGTGGGACTGAAGGGCGATTATACCTTTCAGCTTGTCAGGAGAGTTAAGGAAATAAAGCGCGTTTGAGAAGCTTTCCTGTTTCGGTGGGAGCAACTCCTCGCCCCTCCCCTCGTCTCGCCCCTCCCCAAACACCTCGTCCCTCCCCTCGCAGGAGCACTTCCCTCATCTCCGAATCGCTTGGAATCCCTGCGCTCTAGTGTGTCGGATAGCGCGCTTTTGCAATTGTCTTCCCCGGGGCCAACCCGCCGCTGTTAACCGACACGGTGCAGAACGGATCGTGTACTTTGACCGTGAAAAGGAAACCAAACAGGCGGCGTGTAACTTTGCCACGCACGGGGAGCTGCGTTGGATATAGGGACGAATAAGAACTGCGGATACCGGGCGTTATACGGCTCCCACCGCCCTGCGCTCTCCCGTATATAGACTGTTGTGTTCGACCGGCTACAGACTGTAGGAATGTGGGATATCAGTCTACGGTAAGTGCGCTCGGGAATGAGCAACTTTTACGCTTTCCGTGCGCCGACTGGTTTGGTTTGGCGTTGCGTCATTGAGCGTCTTTTTGGCTTTCAGATTGCATGGAGGCTGACTGTGTCTGTGTGTTATTACTTGTACTCTGTTCAATTTATGCCATACATTACGTCTACTTAATATATATATACAGCATATTATATATACATATATATATATATATATATATAGAGAGAGATAGAGAGAGAGAGAGAGAGAGAAAATATTATATTTGAATTAATATGAATAATTTCCCTTAAAATATGAATAGTAATTTTTTGCCTTAAAATTTGAATATTCATATTTTTTCCTTAATTATATTATTTTCGACAGGGGTGGGAGGGTGCATACATGTGTGGAATTCTTGATCACTTTGAAACACATATCCGCTGTGAGAAATGCGGTTTCGATTTAATTGATCCTCACATCTTTTCCCATCTCTGCCTAGTAAAAGCGTTCCCCTTTGCCTGACAACATGACCACAGAACTAAACCTGACCTCCCTCCTGAATGTCTCCGACCTGTACAACGTGAGCCGCGGGGGGTGTTCCTTGACCAGGACCGGCTTCCAGTTCTACTACCTCCCCACTGTCTACATCATGGTGTTCATCACTGGTCTCGTGGGCAACAGCCTGGCCATCTGGATGTTCGTGTGCCATATGAGGCCGTGGAGTAGCATTTCTGTGTACATGTTCAACCTGGCCTTAGCCGACTTCTGCTACGTGCTCTCCCTGCCCTTTTTAATCTTCTATTACTTCAATAAAACGGACTGGATATTCGGTGACGTTCTGTGCCGACTCCAGCGGTTCATATTCCACGTGAACCTGTACGGAAGCATCCTGTTCCTCACGTGCATCAGCGTCCACAGGTACACGGGGGTGGTCCACCCGCTCAAGTCCCTGGGCCGGCTCAAGAAGAAGAACGCCGTTGTGACGAGCGCCCTGGTCTGGGTCGTGGTCGTCGTGGGGATCTCGCCCATCCTCTACTACTCCCGGACGGGGGTGAAACGCAACGCGACCACCTGCTACGACACGACCACGGAGGACGAGCTGCCCGGCTACTTCATCTACAGCATGTGCATGACCGTCTTCGGGTTCTGCGTCCCGTTCATCATCATCCTGGGCTGCTACGGGATGATCGTCAAGGCGCTGGTCTGCAACGACATGAACAACGCGCCGCTGCGGCGGAAGTCCATCCACCTGGTGATCATCGTCCTGGCCGTGTTCGCCGTGTCCTACCTGCCGTTTCACGTCATGAAGAACCTGAACATGCGGGCCAGGCTGTACTTCCAGGGGCCGGACATGTGTGACTTCAACAACCGCGTTTACGCCACCTACCAGGTGACCAGGGGCCTGGCAAGCCTTAACAGCTGCGTCGATCCGATTCTCTACTTCTTGGCCGGGGACACGTTCCGGAGGAAGCTATCCAGGGCCACTAAAAAACAGTGCAAGAAAGGGGATCACCCGCTCCAGTCGAGGAGCGAGGAGACGGCACTTAACAGCCTGCCGGAGTATGCGGGTAACGGGGACAGACACCTCTGAGAGGGTACCGGGTCTGAATCTGGATCGAATTCCTCGTCCGGATCCGGGGAAGTCCCGAGGGTCCTATGGTTGGTTTTCTTTGTGAAAACGAGTCGGACCTCGCATTGTGGATCAAACGGGTCGCGCGGGAATCGGATGGGGTTGACGTCAATGGATTACATCTATGTAATACTTATGTAATACGCTTGGGATATTGGACTGCGTCATTGTACAGTATTTAAAAGTGTTTCTGAGCAGTCCGTTCTCACATTCTGTTACTAAGAGAGGTCGTGAAATAAGTTCTCATTTCTTCGTAATCAGTGGGGTAGTTGGTGATGTTCCTTACCCTAGACATTGGTTCTTTCCTGGCTATGTAATGGAGAGAGGCTCTGCTAGCTAGCTAGGTGGACAGAGTGAATGTAAGCGTGGACAACAAGGACGAATAGGATGCATTACGTTTACCCAAAAGCAGTAGCTTTGTGACTGCTCTATGGAGGGTGACTCACAAAGGTACAAATTGCACTAAATGAACCCTGTACTTATGGGCAGTTTTTTTTTTTAATTCAATGCATTTCACTCACCAGCAAATCCATATTTGCTATTTCTGGTTTTCAGGTTTACCAATATTTTCAGCTTATGTTGTTTTTACACGTCAAACAGGAAGGCATAATATATTGTTAAGACTGATTGTCTTTTGGTCGACAATTGTAATGCCAGTTAAGGCTCAAATTGCAGAATCATTTTGTTCAAGGTCGGATGAATCGCTTGCATCTTTCTGTGTACAAATAGGATATAAATGACTTAGTGCGCATCAGGGAAGAAAACTGTCACTGTGCAACACAGTTCACCCAAATAGCTTCCCAGGGTGGTTGCCAGGTGAGAATATTTGGGCTAAAAGTTGAGAAAAGGTTAGCTGGACTTGGGGTGTAACTGAACAAGGTGCATTTAATCTTTACTCTGAACCAATAGCAGAACAAGAGCCTATACTGTTTTTTGAGCAATTGCATTCAGAGAGGTTTCACTGTGTTGTAGACCAGCTCCCATTTCTATCATATAGGGTACTTGGAGAGCACAGGGTAAGTCAGGGCAGGGTATAGCTGTTTAATGCATCAGAAAGCCAGGTCTACTGTTTGGACGGTTCAGATTAAATACACAGTCGGCTTTGCAAGTGTTTATTTTCACATTACATTACATTTGGGACATTGTACAAAAGCTCTCACAGTTCTCTCCTTTAAATAGAACATTATTCTGTATGTTTTAAATACAAAACGAAACAAAAAGTAAACTTGAGAAGTGCTCACTGTGTACATTGTAGCTTAGAAGTAATCACATATTTCAAATAGGTGTAGAAGAAATACCGCCCAGCTTTTACCTGGATATGTTTTACCTGGATATGTCCATGTTGTTATTCTGTGTGAAGGTCAGACTTACATAAAAGTAAATGTTATGGTTGTTTTACAACAGAATATCATTCAATGAAGGTCACTAAACTCTTCTGTATATGAAACTGTATTTAATTTTTTTTGAAGTATTGTCAAGTGTGCGGTGATTTGTCAAGCCTGTTTATGTTGTTATTGTTTTGTTTTAAAAATGTTAACAAGACTTATCCAGACTGCAAAAGTAACTGCATGGTCCCAGTGTTCTATTCGGTGTGCGGCTTATCCAATTACAAGCCACATGACGGCAGCCATTTTCCAGGGCTGTTTATATGCATGCAAAGGACAATGCATGCAGATGACCATACAATTAGAACAAGAATGAGAGACACGTTATATTCCAAGTAACATTCTGTAGTGTGTAAAGTCAGGCATACGTTAGTCTACAATAAAAATAAATAATACTCTTTATGTTTCCGGCACACTCGTGTTATGCTAATTGTCTGCGTAAACTTGTCAACTTGAAGTCCGACCGGTGTGATCAAATTTCATACGTTTGCTTACATCGCGGCCTGTTTTTAAACTCCCTACTGTCTCGGGATTTTGTTATTCTGTGGCACCCTACTCAATGCTCAAAATACAACCATATGTGTCTGGCACATCAGGAAGTCTAAATCAACTAAAATTCCGATCTGGAGCACGCCTTTCACCCGCTTACATAATGCAAACTTACGACTTCTTTGTCAGAAGCCTAAAACCTCTCACATTTCTGGTAAATCCAAACCATGGCAAAACAGCAGTCTAAAACAGTGTTACCTTTCACCAACTTGATGCAACATCCATACGAAAGCAGCAGTGATGAATGAAAAATGTGTTGTCTGTCACCTCTGAAATGTGTGTTTCTTTAAATCAGATTGAACACCAAGCAAACCTCACTCTCACTACCCGATTGAGTGTCGCAACAGAAAACAAACAAACACGGAACGTGTCTGGATTTCTTTGTTCTATTTTTACGACTAATTCGTCATAATTACCTGGGCGGAGTCAGTGCAATAAGGCACAGAGCGTGTGTCCAGTGTACCAGGACTGTCCTTTAGCTTGACGGTACTCCCGGAGGCAGCACTTAGCCGCGTTATATTGGCCGTACACCACACATCCCAAAGGCGCCATCGCTATTGCACGCCGTTTACCATTGGCACTGTTAGAGAGGATTAAAATGACAATGAACGCAGTCGTTTGTTTTCATTCCAGCTGTGAAAAACGTTAACGGAATTGTAGTTGCATTAGTAACGAGTTTGGTATTGCAGATGAGTAAACCGCGACAAAAACATCAGGCATTTGTAGTGAACAGGACTGTAGATCACGGTTAAAAGTTGGAACCGGGCACTCGCATTGCGTCATTATTACAAAGAGTTCCTAGCTGTGTATCTTTGACTTTATACAAAATGCCTCAGCGGTTAAATGTACCACACAACATTTAGCCAATCAGCGATCAAAGCTCTGTGTTGTATGTGGATTCATTGAGAAAACATGAAATGCCTATGTTAACCCCATATTGCCCTGAAATATGTAGATTTCCTACAAATTGTATTATTTCGTAATATATTTGCCTGATAACAAAATCTGCCGGAATGAACATTCTATATTTAGCCTGAGGGCCATGCTTCAGATCGTGTGCGCTGTTGTTTAATGGAATTTGGAGAGCAGATGAAAATGAGTGAATACATCTGTGTGTGAATACATGTGTGTGAATACATGTGTGTGAATACATCTGTGTGTGAATACATGTGTGTGAATACATGTGTGTGAATACATCTGTGTGTGAATACATGTGTGTGAATACATCTGTGTGAATACATCTGTGTGTGAATACATGTGTGTGAATACATCTGTGTGTGAATACATGTGTGTGAATACATGTGTGTGAATACATCTGTGAAAGATGTATAACAAGGTTATCAGATTAATTTCCTTACAGATTTATATTCATTCCACAGGGCTTTTTCTGAGGATTCGATTCAGATCTCTTCACTTGCCCAGATCCAAGTCATCACTCCACTTTGAATTTCTAGGTCATTTATTCAGGCAGTCAGATTCACGATAAGGTCTAAAAAGATCTGGTGTGAAAGGTCAGAAAAACGCAATTAGTGGAGGTATTATGGTTGCCTATGTATACCTACCTCAACCTCTTTATTCAAGAGTATTGGACTCTAAAATGCACACTGACAAAGACCTGTGTGTAGTTTCAAAAGCTTAACACTATGCTTTCATCATTTGTCGGGAGCTCAATGGGCTGGACTGTACCTTTTATCAAGCGTATGTGTTGTGGTGTCTATGTTATTCGACACAACCACCGAAACGCTATCCGGGCAGAGTTTTATTTAACCCCATACGCCTAGTGCTCACGGCCCTTTGTTTGCCTCGTTTTGCTTTCGTAACATTTGAATTTCCTTCTCGGCATTTCCCAAGGTATTCTTTCCGCGGGACACAAAGGGACCGGAGCTAATAACGGTGGGAGTGTTGGGATGGTGTGGCCAGGATCCAGGCTAGCTGCTGCCGTGGGCCTCCAGGCACAAGGAGCCAGAGGCGTTGTCACATACTTGGACACCGCCTGTGATTTCCTGCATTTAAGGGGGCTCTAGCTGTGTGCTGCGTCGTTGATTGCGCCGGTTGCGACATTACCAGGGTTACATGAAATCAGAGAAATGCAAACAGGCGTTTAATTAGTATTAGTAGCTTCGTTACGTGTTATTATAACATGTTTGCCTTGATTGTCATAGAGAGCAATGCATGCGTGCGTTTTCTTGTGTGTGTGTGACAGTGTGTGTGTGTGTGTGTGTGTGTGTGTGTGTAGCATGTACTGCAATGTGTGTTTGGCAGTGGAACATCGTCTAAATATAGTAAATGTCTGTGCTGGACAGACAATAGCAGTCTTGAATTGTAACGTGCTGAAGCATGAGACGAAGGTCCTGCCAGCTTCTCCTCTTCCCCACCCTATCCCCTCGCTGTTCTTCTATTTTTCTCCTGCCTCCTCTCGACGTCGTCTTTATTTCCTGCTACCCCACTGATCCTCTCCCTACACTTGTTTTTTGTAAAAAGATTAATTAAAGATGGATGCCAGGAGCCAAACTAACCCCCGGTTATGCTTTGTTTTGTAAGTACTTTTTCAGGTATGACAGGAAAGTGAAAGGAACGAGCAAATAATTTGAGCTTAAGGAGTACTTGGTCAGATTCATAGACACATGTTGCTACACTACATGTGCCCTGCAGGCAACAGCGTAGATTGTTTTTGCCCACTTGAAGCTAATATTTTGGAAAGTGAAAGCATTTCCCTGAGAATGGGGTCGCCCCGTTTCTATGGGACAACAGTGTGAGTGTGTGTGTGTGTGTGTGAGTGTGAGTGTGAGTGTGTGTGTGTGTGTGTGTGGAGGACAAGCGGGCGGGTCCCAAGAGGGGTTATTGAGATTTGAGCGGGCATTATGAAATGCATTAGCTTGTTCGGGAAGATTACTGATCTGACGTGAACAGTAGACAAAACTGAAGAGGCAGGCTTGCCCTGACACCTGCTCGTCACAATTACAAAGATATCGACTTGCTCCGTTAAAGATTTTCAGCCAATCTTAAACGTTGTTATAAAAAGTTACATAACTAAAGATTTCCCCAAAAGTTTTAAATTACAGATATCTAACACCCGGACATGTTTTAATATTTAACCACACTGCATTAGCGTAATATAATTTATAAATTAAACGACTGGGTTAAAAGATTTATTCTTCAAATGTTTCCTATTCTGAGACAAAATGCTGTTGTATTAATACTTTGTAGCCTGAATTTGAAGCCTCTGTATAATCGACAAGATTTTGAAAGGCACAATTCAAAATATATTTTCAACCTCCTTGTCCAAGCTGGATTGCTCCAGGTATTATTACATGAAACACAAACCTGTCCTGATCAGTTTTCTCTGTAGGCGGTCTTTACGTTCATCCACCAGTTCCCTTTATTCCCGCTCGGGCGGGGAGGGGGGGGGTCGATCGTTCAAGAAACCACCTCCCGGAAATGCGTATCTGCATGTTGGGATGTCTGCTATGAATAATTATGTCAAGCTCACCAATCAACCGCCTTAACTACTAGCGAAGATTTCTGTGCCCTATTCAAACAACAGTGGGATGTTCAAAGCGCCGTATTTCCCATGATTACACTTTCAGATGTTGCGCAATAGCAGAGCACTTATTTCTTGCTACTTGTGGCACATACAGTAGAGGGAGTGCTGCAAGTAAGAACTCAACAGAGTCCAGAGAACAGTTTGATATACAGGGTTTAATGTTTTGGAACTTACCTATTGTTCAACCAGTTTAATGTTTCCACTAACCAGGAGAGACAGTCTATGCGGTCACATCTACTCGATCAATCTATTTCTCTAACGTGACTAAGGCAACAATTATAAGCCTATATTTATTTTGAAACTGTGGAAAGTTTAACAAAAAGACGCGTCTTTGTCAAAAATATCTTTGTCATAAAAAAAAAAAATAATAATCCACAATGAATAAGAATAGTCTTAAAAAAAATGATGACCAAGAAATGTACTGACATGCCTGTCCTTAAATGAAGGAGGACACCTTCATATTTCGGTATAGCTCAACAAGTTTACAAATGAGCTGGGCGACTGGGTCAGATAGCTCAACACCATCAAAACTGCAGAACTTTCGGGGGGTTCATGGTCTGCAGCGGTCAGTACCTTTCAAAAGTGGTCAATGGAAGGAAAATCGGTGAACCAGCGACTCAAACTCAGTTTCGACCTTTAGCCTTGGGGTTGCTTGTTCCCCTGGGAAGGGGAACTCTATGCCAAAACCCAGGGGTGTAAGGTCCTGACTATGGGATGCCTATAGTGCCAGGCCCTGGAGGGAATACTCAGGGCCTGGCATCTCCCACAACTTAGTTTCTGTTGTCCCCAATTGGAGGCAGCTGCCGTGCATTGCATTTAAACGAGGACCCTTATTTAAGTTAAGCATTTTGCACACTCTATTTGGATTATTGTTTATGCCTTGTTCGCTGTTGTGCCGCTCCTTTTGTTTGTTTGTTTGTGTGGGTTAGCCTTGTAAACAGAATGTTTAACTCCAGCTCTGCACCGTGTGTCTAGCCTACTCGCAATCACGACAGGGGGAAGGCAAATACTAGTTATTATGCCGTAGGAATGGAATGCTAATTACCATTGGGAATTCTAGAAATGCTCTCTCTGACTTTCCCCATGTCCTCTTTGGGGAAGACAAAAGCATGTGGACTATGCTTCAGATTTACCTGGCACAAATGCAGCTCTTCCAACCCAAAGTTACCTGGGTTGTGTTGTTGACCAGCAGCTGGTATATGACACCTGCAGCCACTGCTCTCACCCCATTTAAATGTCTCAGTCCTGTCCAACTAGTTATGCTGAGGACTTGTATTCTGTTTAAGGACTCTGGTCAAAGCCCACTAATATTGACCTGCTTGTCTTCTGAACATACAACCACATAGTGTGGCCCAGGAGGTTGCGTACAGAGAGGAGGTCAAGCACCTAGTGGTTTGGTGCGCAGATAGAAACCTGGCCATCAATGACAAAAAAAAAACAAAGAACTGAGCCCGAGTCAGTAGCTATTTCACCCTCTGCTTTCAGGCAAGCGGTACAGGTCTCTACATACCTGCACAGGTGATCTTAGGAACAGTTTCTTCCCAGCTGATGTTTCCCCGCTGAACCCTTAAACCCGGCACTAGTCTTAACTCCTCCCCTTACGTTTGCTCTGCTCACTGCTACCTATTGATTTATTTGCCATTTGCACAATGCATACCGTTTGTACGCCCCATTATCCACTTGCCATCCACTTGTACTCCCCTCTGCATATTTGCACTTGATGATTGATATGTTAGGAAGCAACCCCAAGCAACCCCGAATGTAATAAACTAATTTTAAGAATGTAACCCTTGATTACGAAATAGCCAGGCTGTTATCCAGGCTTGTAGCTTTTTCCAGCCTGTGCTTGCACAATGCAATTTTCTCGGATAATATTCAAAAATGAATTATTCAGTGAATAACAATTAATGAAAGCATGTTTCCTTCAAAACACGAGTGTCTTGATATTGCCAAAGTACATACATCTATCAACACCGGGATGTCATAGAACGGACAAAAAAATTAGAGAAAAGGTTGTTGACCTTCATAAATTAGGGAATTGTTACAAGCATGATGACTGAAAATGCCAATCTTAACTGTTAAGTCAATAAACAACTTATAAAAGAGGCTTCTTTGGAATGTGATGGACACATGTGTGACACAGACAAGCTGCTTGGACTTCACTCAGACCACAACTAACGTGGCTAGATGTTAACTGAAGTTTAAGATAAACTGACAGAAAAGTTATTCATATGATGTTTGGTATTAACAAAAGTATTTTCATAATCTTCATGGACTTCCAGGGGTTTCATTGTGTTCCTTAATGTGCATTACACTTGAAACAAGACCAAAAATAAAACACAGTGCACAGCAACAAGGATTAACCATTATATTAACACTAGTCTCTCTCACCCCATGTCATTAAAGCAACTGATTGCCCAGTAATGGACTGTGACAGCTTCTTTTGAATGAAACATGTTGAACAATAGGTTGATTTAAACCGCATTTGCACCTGTCAATTGGACAATAGCTATTACCTGCTGCACAAACTCTTCATTCTGCGGTCTGAGAAGCGGGATATTCCCATACAGCAGATGAAAGTTTTCTTGATTGCAGCCGATTTTTCCCAACTGAATGTTAAGCTCTGGTTGATTTTATCTTTGAAAAAAAAATGGGTCTTATGCTATGAACAGAAAAAAGTTTATTTGCCTACCGGTAGTTGTCAATTGTGTTTGAAATGTACATGATTTCAGTAAACAGGTTGCTATAGATATTACATTGATATTAAAATAATCTGTAGTGTATGCTTGGTGACTGTTTATTCTTACTTTTCATTTGAAATGTTGTTAAATGACCTGAAAGTGATCAAGCCACAGACAGACCGCTGATGCCAAGGCAGGATAAAATGTGAGTCACAGAATGGTGTCCTGCTATCTATTTACCAGACGTGTTTGGTCTTGACAAGTTAATGGCTGTTTATGTAACAACGTAAGTAAGCATTATTGTTTTATCAACTTGACACTAGGCCTTTTAATTTGTTGTTACATCTAGTTCGCTTCTCGCTGCCGGATGGTTTCACATTACGTTTTGAGTGAGCTGTGCAGCCATTAACTCGGGTATTTGTTGATGCCAACATATCTGGAACTCATTCACAACAATGGTGTTTTAAATATCAGATTTTGCTGCAAGATGAGTAAAAAAGACAGCCAGTATAAAATACAATGCATCTATCTTTTTTCATATCTCAGTCTTTGTGCTGCAGTAGTCATATCACCTTGGACTGTAATCCCTTCTGACTTAACAGAAACCAATTTTTTTGAGACAAAAACGCCTCCACAGCCCAAACCGCTAAAATGTCATAAATGAACACTAGAAGGCATTGACACCTACTAGAACTCTGGGATGGGTCATTATGACCCATGCATGTTTTCAATGGTAGGGCGTTGCTGACACACAGTGCTGGTATATGGCACATCTTGTTCGTTTTTAGCAATGCCAATGAGGTCACGGCTGAGTGAGGTGTGTAGATTGGAAGGACTGAGCCAGGAGCAGAAGCGAATACATTTGTGGCAGTTATAATAATAATGGCCATCCACGCAGCGGCTTCCTCAAAAGTACTCACAGGGACTAAGTAACTTCATCAAAAGTAATGAATAGTGCGACACTGTGTCACGTATGTGTGAGCTGTTTAGTCACAGGGTGTTTTGGGGAGAGCACTTCTGTGTGTCATGTTGATTAGGAGCACATCTGTTTTGGGATTAGGTAGAGCTAGAAGTCGCTTTGTGTAAGCGCGTTTACTTCTCATGTTTTACGTTTGTGTTCGATGTTTGTTTGATTTGATTCACCTCCACAAACGTTATTTCTCCGCTCTGCGTGTGGCACTCTACACTTCACGTACAGATTACGTGACAGAATCACACGCCTAAAATTAGCCACATGCAGAGATTTTTAATATTTTACCGGGGGAATATTATCTGTCAAAGTACACCTTTTGTTTGTTTTTCAGCATTTTCCATACTGTCCCAATTTTTGGGGAATTTTTGGTAATTATAAAATCTACAGAGTAGTTTGGCCTTGAATGGAACAAAGTGTATCGTATCTGCAACATTTACTTGGACATGGCGAGCACCACCTCTGTGTCTAACCTTCTGGCTTAAGTTTGTCTGAGCAAAAGCTGAGTTGATCAATCATTATCAAATGTTCTCCCTTTTTCAAATCCCCTTCCCTCAACGATCAATGCCAGGCATCCTGCTATTAGCCAAATAAAATAGGTTTCTCATTTTAAAAAATGGCACTCTGGGTAAATCGACGAACAGTGGAGCCCTTTTAAAAAGCTGAGTCATCGACAGCACAAGATATTGCTCAAGGCAAATAATCAGCTTGCGGCACATTTTATTTCCTTACGTTGCATTCCTAACCCACAGAATGATTATGACAGAGCCTGTTAGAAATAATTGTTAGAAAAAACCCACCCCTTTTGGCTTTTGTCATTTTTTCCATTGGTGAAATCATCGGAATGAAATCACGGCAAAATGAGACGAAGAAAATGTTGAATGCAATGTTTGAGGTATGGAAATCTGACACACTGGTACTTCTATTGGTAGTTCTATTGGTAGAGCAGATATCCATTTTGCACAACATGTTGTGTTTACTCTCTTGCCTGTTTGACGTCGCCCATGAACATGTCAAGTGCGTGTGCACGTTCATGCATGTGAGGGCACCGAGTTTTGCCATACCTGTTCATATACATCTATATTAAATTTCTCCGTGTGTGTTTTATTTGTCACGAAACAAACAGGAATATCACATTTATAACTGAACTGCCAGCTATAACCATTTAGCGACACTATTGCCACAGGAGTATATACTGGAGTGATATTTAATTATATGTAATTGTTTTAATTTTGTAAGCACAAGAGACACTTCCATTAACGTTGTTAATCCTCTTAAATACCCAGACGAATTAAATACATCACAGCAATTCTTTCATCATTATCAGGTTAAATAGTAGAATTACATTTTGACAAAAACATCACGTACTATGTTGGAGTCGGTGATCAATCACATTTCAGATAACTTTCCCTCAGCTGAAATTGCAAATTAGACAACCACTGAGCGCTCGCCCTGGCCAATTCATCAGGGAGATTCCCCATTAAAACCGGATGCAGTTTTGATTGCCATCTTTCACTTACAAAAAGCTGCCCTCTCTGCAGTTCATTTAGCTACAGAGGACAAACGAGGAAATTCTGTCGCTTGCAGGGTTGTTTTAGCTCACACAAATCAGTGCAAACTCTAGTCGCACGCCTAACGCCTGTGGCCACGAGAAGAGCGGAATCTTATCGACACAACTTCAATGACTCCATTTCCGTGTCTGACCCTAACTTCATTGGTTAGCCTTGCCGCGGGTTGCGTTGTTTATCAACTGTGATCACCACTACATGCTGCCAGACGAGTGCACTTGCGAGTACCATCGTAGGTGACAAAGTACTATGCAATTGGAGAGCTGAGATTCTAGGGTTTAGAGGCTGTCCACCGTGTGATTAGTGTTGACGGTATGACCAAGAGCTTATTCGAACGCCGGGGTGGTCGTTGCCAGGTAACTAGCTATACAAAGGGCCAAATGTAATGGACGCCCTGACTTCTGAGGATGTTCATTACGTTCACTACTTTGCATTACGTTCTCACGGTTAACAGAGTTGTTCGTGCGTCGTTGTGTACGTTACAAAGTGCAGAATAGCATGACTCTCCCAACTGATTCGTCATCAACACGGATACATGTAAGCAATGTTGTGGGCAGTAATGTTGCCCCAAGCTGTCAGAGCATACACACAACAGAGAGAGCCAGCCTGTTACTGGACAATGTGTAACGTCTTTAAAACGTTACAACGGTTCCACACATGAAAAGCCACAACAGAACAATTGTGTTGATATATAACCTAAAAATGTATTGATCTCATCTTTTGAAAAGCAAACCACTATGGGGATTGACAGGCAAACGTGGGGTACAAATGTGCAACACTTTAGCCCTGAAATGGGAAACATATTGAGTGGCAGCCTCCTTTTGTTCAGACATGCTTGGGCTGCCTTCACAGGATAAGGATATACCCCAATTCATTGCTTTGGGAAAGCTGTGATCGACTGTCTACCATCATTGTTATTATTGAAATCCAGGCTGACATTCATTCATTCATTCATATTCATTCATATTCATTCATATTCATTCATATTCATTCATATTCATTCATATTCATTCATATTCATTCATTCATAAAAGGGATGTAGTTTCGGGAAAAGGCTTTGGTGGAGGGGCTCAATAATGAGTCGTTGCAGGGCTGAAATAATGTGCTAACAGTAGAGAACACAGTGCGGGAGTTCATATCGGAGCAATTGATAATTTTTGAGATGTACGAGGACCTGGTAGTACTGAGGGCATCTCTGTATACTGATAGGTGAAGTCTGTAGGTCTCAGTGTGAACAGCAAGCCCTGATTTTCTCGTTAGGCGTTTATGACGACGACCAACTTGGTTCAGGGTGCGAAGTGCTGTAAACCAGGGAGATGACGAGGTGATAGAAACATGTGTAGATTTTAGTGGGGCCAGAGAGGAGAGGGAGAAATAAGTCAATCAGGAGAGCCGAGGAGTCTGATAGTTGGACGGCTTTGATGTAACCCGGAATGAGATTATCCCCATGTCAGAGTCGTGTGGCGTGTTGGCGGAAAAAGCTAAATTGATATCCCTGTGGTCAGACAGGGGGAACAGAGAGGGATTTACGCGGGTAACAGCAAGGCCGACGGAGCAGACAATAGTCCAGGACAGTGATGAAATCAGAGGTAAGTTCTGAGTTGAGGTGAGTCAAGGTGAGCAATCCAGTCGCCAAGCAGGAGTAGAGCGATACAGCAATAGTATGAGTAATTCTGCGGTGAGAAAGTCAGAGAGGAATGAGTCAGTATAAATGGGAATGACAGTGAGGGAGTTTGTTGATTCACAGGAAATATATTCAAATAAGATGACGTCATTTCACAGTGGGATTTTTAGAGTACGACAAGGCCACCACCACGACCAGTTGGGCGGGGGCGGGACAGGTAACTAAAACCACTGGGAGTGGCTTGATTTAATATGAAAAAATATCCAGGTGTTTGCCACGTTTCAGTCAGGAAAAATAGAGTCCAGCTTATTGTCCGGTATTAGTTCATAGAGCAGAGGGGCTGCGCTATTCATGGAGCCGGTGTTTAGGACAGGAAGGGGACGTAGGCAGTTATGGTTTACAGTTCGACCTGATTTATAGGGAGGACGGCATGACTGTGACCATAAGGTGATGAATTTGCTAGCAGGACTAAAGATGAGCGACAGTTTGCGGCATGTGCCTCGTGTAGATGCAGCGTCTGCGAAGGACGGAATGAGCAATCTCCAACATTTTTATAACCACATTTAAATGTAGAACTTGGTGTTATTGAATACCAATTTGATTTACTATCAAGGTTTCCTTTGTCATCTGATATATTTTACAAAACTGGCACCGGTTCTGAAAGTAGGTCTACTCACCTAGCAGTTACTTCAGTCTGCCTTACATGATTCATTCTATTGCTTTGGGCATCACTTTGCATTTCTAGCAAATGTGCCTTCAATCACTGTTGCTTTTTTTCTTTGCATTTCCAGAGTGAAAGTACTCGTCTTCCCTTCTTGATTTTGCACATTTTCGTTCCTTTTCACGGAGCTGCCACATGTTCCAGTTCTTGACAATGTTCTCAAACCATAAAACGCCGGATCACCTTTTAGCACAACTGATACACTTTCACTTCCTGGCTGCCTTTTCTCACTGATCGACCTTCATGCCTGAAATCACAATACATCCCCCGAAATTCCTCGCCTAACTTGGTGCAACCCTTTAATTACATTAAAGTGGTCACTTCAAAGAACTCACAAAATCTCGTTGCGTGTTCATCAACTCGACAGCCAAGACAGCGCTTTTGAATTTCCTTCAGTAAATACAATTCGAACAGTAGCCAGACTTCAAACAGAAACAGGAAGCGACGCTACAAGTTCAGATAACGGCAGTGCATACAAACGAGGAGCAGGAATGTGACTCTGTCTACGCAGCATGCCTAATACACATTGACAGGTCATTTCCATAACCCAGGTAGGCGCGTCACTACCGTACGCTTAGAGCCAGGAGAAAAGGGATGCTAACTGACTATCAACCGTAATGCTAAAAACTCACAAGGGTTACACCGGCTCAAGCTTCAGGGAAACGGCTTGTAATCTCCTTATTGAGAATTTCCTTTCAAGTTTTTTACCCCTGCTGAACATGGCTGGAAAAAAGTCTTAGAAAGCTACTATTACCAATAACCCGGGGGTTCTTCGCCGACCTGCGACTCCCTACTTGCGGGGGGCATCTCAATTTCCTGTCTCGGCATCACCGATCTGCTAGCTGACATTATCCTGTTTCCCATGAGCGCTCTATTGTCTTATGCTCACACCTGTTTCCAATTAACTCCTTCCCCTGTGTGTGTATGTTCGCCAATTACCCCGGGTCTTCGCCGTGTTTGTTGTTGTGATGGTAGTTGCGTGTTTGCTGTAGCTACATGTATGTGCCTGTGCGGGCAATGCCATTTATATTGAGCCTTGTGTGCTTTTAGGAACACTGAGAAATCATTGTTGGTAATAAGGGCAATGTAATTGTGGCCCTTGGGTCATTAAACACTATATTATTTTATCCATTTAAAAATGTAATTGCTACTGTTCACGGCCTTGACCGTTCTTGCAGTCCGCTCGCTCTAAGCTCCACACATTTGCTAAACATAATTTTCTATCTTGCTATTACCATTCAGAACTAATATATATTTTAAATTAACTATCTACCCTGGAAACTCTCTGGTTTCCATGTTCTGTTAAGACATATTCTCCTTGATTTCCATGTTCCGTTAAGACGTATTTAACAACCACTCTCCTTGAAAGTTACTGTGCTTAGAAACAGAGAGCTTAAGAATTGCGGAAATAACTTTTTTATATAGAAATTCAATGAAATTAAGATAGTTAATATTAAATCACTATTTTAAGCCTTGAACCTAACATTGAACCAAATCTTAATAAAGATGAACAAAGGAAGAAGAAGCAACGCTTCATAACAACGTGTCAATGTAGGCGATCATTAGCGTTTACCTGATGTCGGCTAGGTGAGTAGAGCTCCTTTGATGGCAAGAAATCATAACATCTGCAAATCAAAGATCCTCGGATGACAGATTTGAGACTGCTTCCTAGAGCATCACGATGACGTCTCATCAAGTCACTGAGGATTCATCTTTTTTTACATGCTGATAGTCAACATAGACGTTTGACGCGGATTATACCAAAGGTGATTGTACACAGAATGCTATTCTAACAGCGGAATTTGACAAAGCTGATTTTGAAATATGGGAACTTCTGGTCCAATGGTTTACCTACATATCAATTGTAAACGGCATCCAACTAAAGCGGCCGGCAAAAGTGGGTTGATTCTGTTGATTTGCGCCTTGTTAATTGCTAAACAAACACCTTGTGCATCGGAGGCATCTCTGCTAGACAAAGACTGTGTAAGAGGAATCCGTTTTGTGCTCGCTAATTATTACAGCAAGGCACACAACGTCTCGCACATGCATGATGAAAGTCATTTCTAATGCCACGTAATCGTTTCGTTTTTTGGCAACTCCGGAATAAACAAGGTAAAATCTGCACTGTACAGAATGTCTGTAGCATGTTCTAACTAGCTTCGTTTAATCCATGGGAGCATTGACGTTAAGTAAACATCTTGAGAGTGCACATTTGGCCGTTTGCTTGTAAATACCACAGCACGGCAGGGAACACCACACAGGCAGGATGAACGTTGTTTTTTTAAAGGTTCATATTGGCTTTTTAAGTTTACCTGAAGCTAGCTAATTTCAGGATAGCCTGAGTTGGGTATGTCTTCAATAATCAAATACCCATCGCTTGTATAAGTTGTCTCTTAACTTAGGCTAACTCCAATAACAGCTGGCATCAACAAAGAGGGTGCGTGCGCGCATTCTAGTCTGTCATCTAGTCCGACAATCCAGAGACTATAACTCTGGAGCAAAACTATCCTGTTTTGACTAGTTTGTCTTATAACTGCAGGACGCAGTATATGTGCAAAGTAAGGAAAAGTTCCTGAATTTTACACAGGGCTGGTTCCGTTTGGGTGGCTAGCCGTTTTGATAATACATAGCAGCTAGGGGTTTATTAGGGATTAGCACGTTTGTATTTTAGGTCACTGGGAAATGTCACCGCTTTGCTTCCGATTGTTATATGTTATGTACTATTTAGGTGACTGTTTCATGCATGTAGCTGTGTCTGTAGGTTGTGGAAGTCGCTTGTTGTGCGCAATTGCATTTTGAGGACGTTTGTTTATGTTTTCCGTTCAGCGTTTGTTTTTCACAGTAGTTTGCAGAGGACCAAGTGAGGTACTACTTTTCCCAAGGATTTAGACTAACGGAAGAAGACGCCACCACTAGTATTTAGAAAGACCTTGGCAAGTTAGCGCAGAATGGTGCTTTTTATTGTTTGGGGGAGGGGTTTTCTGACAGGGGTTTGCTGACAGGGGTTTTGATACAGGTGAAAACCGCAATACGAGGAATATGAATTGGTCTAAATACTTTATGACGGCACTATACATTAATGTAATGTACAGTATTTTGAATTGGTCATTTAGTATAATTACTAGGATGTTGTTTTTCCAGCTGTTTAATATTCAGTCATATGCGTTTGATTGTTTATGCTGACCCCAGGAAGAGTTGCTGCTGAATGTGCAATAGATAATGAGGACACAAATGAACTGAACTAACCAGAAACACATTGGAAATGGAGCATCTTCCCCCAATCTTTGAAATAATCCTACATTTTGAATGAATGGATTAAAAAAGCTGCATACTTTAGATGCAGGATGATGTTAAGGAGAAGAGCGAGAGGTAATTATGATTTATCGTAGATTTTCTCACATCACGCTGCTGGTGATTCAATGTGCACACGGACTCATCATCAAATTTCCATCAATGTCTTTTAAAAGAAACACATTTTTTCACTTCCTCTGTCTAAAGTGGGCTCATTCGGTTGAATGTCAATGAAAAAGTGGCTGTTTTAAGGTGTTAAACAAAGGATACAGCGCACATAGCTGTCACTAGCCTCTGTAGCCATACTGAAGAACTTTAACCACAACGTCTGATTACACAGGTAAACACGAAAAAAGCACAAGTCAATCAAAATGTTTTGCCTGGAAACGTTATCGATTGGACGTTGCTCGTTTCTGTGTTTACTCGACCCCTCCCTGTGACAATAAGCTAGGACAGGTTAGCAACTTTACCTGTAACCTATAATATAAATAATGATGGGTACTCTTTCTTACTGTCATGTTTCCTTGCGTCTGTAGGTCCACTATGTACACCTGGGTGTCCCCTCACCTGTGTCTTGTTCCTTCATATAACTCATGTAACTGTGTATTTAGTTTGGTCCTTCTGTTCCAGCCCTCGTCAGTCATTGTTAGGTGTGAGCTAGTGTTTAGTGTACTATGTAGTGTTGCTTTGGTTGATATTAAAGTACTGCTTTTCACCTACTTCTACACCTGTGTCCTGCCTAACGATGGAGTTAACAATTACACACTAATTTATATTATCTATTGAAAAATATTAATATATTATATGGCAAATAACTATTTTAACTAAATACAATGTGCCACAAAATATTATTCAAAATACCTAGAGCAGGTAGAAATGCCTGCCGTCAAACTAAAAACTAAAAAGGATGGTCATTTCACGTGCCTCTCGATCACCATAAGTGTCAGTTGAGCTATCATTTGAGATGGTTTGTAATAAATTTGCAGAGGCATGCTGTGTACAGTATGTTAAATAATTAAATAATGTTTTTGTTATTACATCTTGCAATTGGTAATTGGTACTGCATGCTATTTTGCATCACTATCTATTTTTCAGAAGGCACACTATATATAGGCGGTGGTTGAGGTTGGTAAATATCTCCTGGGCAGCTAAGCCAGAAGTGCCTGCATTTATTGTGCTGGAAAATGAAAAGGTCAGACGAGCAACAACGATGGGTGAGCATTTCTGAAAAACAAGAAGAGGAGTTCACATTGTAGACTGTGTAAAATAACGCATATGGTATATTGCATATGGTAATGATGAACATCACCTCCCTCACAAAGAAAGCACAGCAGAGAATGTACTTCCCGCGGAAGCTGAAAGAGTTTAACCTTTACATACATACAGTATATTCTTTTCTCCACGTCGTTATAACAGTTCACAGTTCTGCACTTCCCTTTCACTTTTCATTGATATCTTCACCTAGTCCAACGACGTTGTGGTATGTAATAATGTACAAGCATGTTGAGAATTGTTCTAATGAGCTGTGCAGTGAAAACAGGCCAATTGTAATACCATTTTGTTTAGAAATTCATAATTAGGTCATTAAGCAGACATTCCTATCCGGGGAGACGATACTTTCAACTTGATACAATTTTGAAGTACAAAGATATTTGCACTTGACTAGGAGAGTGGCCAAACTTTTAATTTGATTTGCAGTTTTTTCTTTGGTCTTTAGGTTTCCACGTAGTCCATTCAATTTTCCAATGAAATTTCTCTAATATTTTATGTAAATCGATTCATCGGCGTTGCATTTACATTACATTCATTTCGTTGACACTGACATCCAAAGGAACGTACCAAAGCTAGTAAGGTTAATTAAGATGTTCAATTAACCACAAGATAGAACAACAGATATTTAATTGTCTTTCCTTCTGAAATGTACGTCTCACAGAGACAGCAATCATAATTCTATGGTCAAGTCAAGCTCGACTTGACTTTGTAAAAATAATTTTTCGTATTTCTTGGCATTCATCATATTTACAGGCACGGTGTGGATTGAAACAAATTGTATAACTCAAATCACCAAAACACTGTCCAGTTATTCAAGTGTAAAACTCACACACATCTGTACATACACGCATACGAACAAAGATGCGTTTTCACAATCTGGATTAGCAGGAATTGGGCATTGGTGATAGGATTAACACTGCAGCTCTGAAATGAGCTTAAACAGTACGATAGCAGGAAGATTTAATAACTTTTATCTGATCGAAAATTGGGCCATGTTCCAGCCAGATCTGAGCCAATCTGTGGAAACCTGTTCAATCAAAAGCAATCAAATGTATTTCATAAAGCCTTTACTTGACAGCTGTCACAAAATGCTTTTACAAACACCCAGCATGAAACCCAACAGAGCATGCATCAACAAGTTTAAACACAGCGGCTGTCACGAGTGATGGACCAGATCTGAGCCAATCTCTGGAATTCTTGTTCAATCAAAAGCAATCAAATGTGTTTTATAAAGCCCTTTTTATAATAACAGCGGGCACAAAGTGCTTTTACAAACACCCAGCATGAATTCCGACAGACAGAGCATGCATCAACAAGTTTATACACAGAGGCTGTGGTGGACACTAGGTTCCAACTGCAGGGGTTATAGTGGGGTGCACAGGGTAGTTTCGGTTGGCTTGTTTTCATTGTGCACACCAGGTGGGAGTTAGCTAATCACTTGTCCTATTCAATTCACTGGGTTATGTTGCACTTTGCTTCTCATTATTTCAAAGTCACAGATTCACGTAGGTGAGTGTTTGTTGAGGTATCTATGTTTGGATCTAATTGGTAAGTCAATATGTAGCGCAGAATATTTTGACAAGTAAAGTTGTATACTTGCGGTTCGTAGCCTTTGTTTCTTTTATAAACAACCATTGCATTTAAATCTAACTGCATTTTAATAACCTCCAGGTCAGAGGCATGAACCGTCTAAACAGGGACAATCAGAAGCAGTTTGAGTTAGGCGGATTAAAAGTGGTCTGTAGTCTATTGGTACTTGTCCTCCTTAGTGTGAACGAAACAAGGCACAAGGCAAAGTTAGACACCCTAGTTCCCTACGCCTCCTGCACAATAATATATCAGTGTAACATCCGGGGGCTGAGACAGGTGGGGTCCAGGAGGGGTCCAGTGAATAAGTGGCCCGGCAAGCCTTATTTACATTATTTAAAAAAGCAATTATGAAATTTTTTATTTAAACTCAACTGTAAACTCAACTGTTTCAAGCAAGCTTCAGAATCTAAACATTTAGTTGTTGTCTGGTGCAGATTATTTCTCTAGTTCTCCCTTTTCTCTCTACCACTAGGAATAAAAAAAAGCAGTGGACGTCCTCAATTACATACCCCACACATCATTTACTTGACTGTTACATAGTTCACAAAGTGAATCGGAAACAAACAGAGAAGTCCCCCAATAAGTTAAAATCAACATGCATCGCTAGAATTAATGTAAATATTTTTTCATAAATCTTTGGTGACCAGATTAATTTAAAGTACAATCTAAAGTAGATCAAAAACGTATGTCACGGCAGTCCTAGCAGGTTAAAACTTTAATGAACATTAACTTTTATTTCAAACATTGTCGAGTATCAGCAAGGTCGAGTAAAAGTATTTTATATTTAGTGAATGCGAAACATGTTAGTAATTTATGTGTAGTTTTAAGACAGTATCTCGGTCTCTAAAGGCTATACGTACCAAGTCTATGTGTTTTTGTTCTCTTACTTATCTCGTACATGGAACAGTCGAACAGTGCCAATAAAAATGATTAGTCCACGAACAAATCTGCTGTCTGTAGCACTGGGAAAAAATCATTGTGTCTAGATTATCGTTGTGTTCAGATGCTTCTCAGTTTGTACTGTCTCCCTTTGGCAGAGGAAAACACTGATATCAACACCGACCCAGATCCAATTTCACAGCAAAAGTCACAGTGGTAGATAAGGCACAGAGCATTAGTACTTTACCCCAAAAAAATTCCATTAACAAAATGAGAGAAGCAAAGGAGCGCATTCTGTCAGCGAATATTGTGGGAAACAGGGCTCTCAACTGTACGGCTCTATTTTGGGCAATGGCGTAAATGCAATGGCTTTCTGTCCATTTCACTCTCTCTCCTCAAGCCAAAATCCTATCAACTAGTCAGCTGTGCCAGTAAATGTGGCTAGATGGCGGCTGATGCAGTTCCCGCAGGTCACAAGACACACAGACACCAGTAGGAAGAACCGCCCCAGAAACCTCCACCCGGCACCCACCGACTCAACACCAAATTGGAATAAATCCTGTGGTGATTCTTCGCTACAATGAGCAGTCCATTAGCAACATGCGAGTGTCGGGGTGAATTCTGTCAGCAGATACAGTAGGAAACAGATCTATGCATGTGACAGATCTATGCATGTAACAGATCTATGCATGCAACAGATATATGTATGTGACAGATCTATGCATGCGACAGATATATGCATGTGACAGATCTATGCATGTGACAGATCTATGCATGTGACAGATCTATGCATGTGACAGATCTATGCATGTAACAGATCTATGCATGTGACATATCTATGCATGTGACAGATCTATGCATGTGACAGATCTATGCATGTGACAGATCTATGCATGTGACAGATCTATGCATGTGACAGATCTATGCATGTGACAGATCTATGCATGTGACAGATCTATGCATGTGACAGATCTATGCATGTGACAGATCTATGCATGTGACAGATCTATGCATGTGACAGATATATGCATGTGACAGATCTATGCATGTGACAGATATATGCATGTGACAGATCTATGCATGTGACAGATCTATGCATGTGACAGATCTATGCATGTAACAGATCTATACGTGCAGACCACATTTCTGTCTTTACATTTCTCATCTCCCTAGCTCTCTCTTATTCCTTCTCCCTGTTTTTTCCTCTCTCGTCACTCTCTTTCCTACCTCCGATCTCTCTCTCTTCTCTCTTTCACTCCCCCCCATCCGATTCCCTCCCCTTCTATTTCTAGGTTGATCAGTGTCTATTAACCTAGGTTTCTTGGCTGACTGACCCCATCAATCCGGCACATCCCGAGGCTAATGGCGTGTCAATGTGCCGGGTGTTTGTTTCTGAAAGTCTGGGCTGCAGCCTTAATGTTTTCGAGAGTGTCTGTCATGATTGGCTCTCTGCAATATCTGTTTAGGGTAAGTGAGTCAGAAATACACAGGCCCTAACCCCTAACCCCTAGTCCCTAACCCTCGGACTTCAGCGGGGTACAGCCACACAGGGTCTTGACCTCATTCGCTCTCTGTCCGTCAGTTGTTCCTCGTTCCTCTTCAACACCTGGCCAATCGCGTGTCATCGGATCGTGGTACTCCACTAAATGGCAATATTATGCGAGCAATCAATAAAGGCTGCTGGCACTGTCAGTGTAACCCATCACACACACACACACACATTCCTCCATCTGCTGGCATTCAAAAGCATGCTCAGCATCTGTGTCTGTCGTGTATAGCGCGTGTGTTTGCGCGGACGTGTCTATGACTATATGTGTGTGTGTGTGTGTGTGTGTGTGTGCGTGTGTGTCTAAACAGGACACAACGGCACGCTCATTTCCAACTGACTCAGACAAAGGGATCGATACAGAGATGCGGTCGCTGAATAAAAGTGCCGTTGTTTACAGGGAAGTACAGACGCGTGTTCGACTCAGGCTCATAAAAGAGACGACCGCGGTGCACGGAAGATGACTTGGGGTCTTGTTTTTTGGCAGATAAAATAATGGTTTTGTCAAACGAGCTCTGAGTCTCTTTCTCCAGACGTAATGGTGTCATGATGCTATGCGGTCGGCTGCGCTGGTAATACTAAATAGCTGCTTCTGTAGATTGGGTCTGTGAGTTCATTCTGTGGGGAAGCAGCTGCTCCGTACTCAGTCCCATGTGGTCAGAATTTTAGCTCTGTCATACAAATGACTACAATCTAGTTCACTCCTTTTGTTCACACGTAATAAATAAAGATAGTCATTGTGATGTGGACAAGATCTTATGGCCCCACGGCAGACAGAATTAATGTAGTGCGTGCTAAACATTTGTTTTATCCTAATTCTTTCTCGCAGCTTTGGCTACATTTAATTAGACGTACACCTAAGTTGCAATTAAAGTTAAAAGTCCAATGACAATCATTGTGGTCAGTATATTTCACCAAAAAAGATGGTGGTTGAATCGGAAATATTTAAGAGTTAAAATCGACGCATAGTAATTATCATTGTAGCGAAGCGAAAACAATATCGTATAAACGCAGAGGTTTAAAGAAACCTGTATTGGTGAACATTGGGCGTGTACTACACCTGGGTTATAATGTACACTGCACTTTAGGTTAAGCCAAGGCATCCCCAGATCTGAGTTAACCCAGTAAATGAACACGTTGACCTAATAATCCCGTCATGTTTGGGAAATGTCTACTGAAAGTAAATATCATGACTCACACTTATGAATGTCTCCATAAATAAAAACTATAACATCATCTGTAAGCGTTGTCATTGACAGTTGTTTAATAGTTACTACGCCCCCTTTCGATTCCGGCCTGTGCCCTTTGCAGCACACTCTCCTCTATCGTCACCACTTGCTTTGTCTCTCAAATAAAGCATAAGCATGGCGACCAAAAATAATATATATATAAATAAAAAATATATATATTAAAAAAAAGATATGCCTGTAATTGTTCATCATCTGTGATGTTGATGGCTTTCGATTGTAGCAACGATCGCTTACAGAATACTTTTCTTTTTAGGAGATGGAAAAACTCTTTACAGGCATCGCAGGGTGGAAACTGCGCTCGGGGGACGAACGAGAAGCTATAACTTAAGGAATAGAGTAGTTCAAGCAAGGAACCCACACCTTAATCATTACGTCATATCAATCAATATTGTAGTAGTTCAAATGAACTGATTCAACTGACTCACAGTTGAGCAATTAACATTTAGATGAATAGTGGCATTTCCATTGAGTGAGCGGAAAAAAACATGGTCAAGAACTGCCTTTCGGGATCCTTCAAGATGTATTACTTTGGTGCACATTTACTTGGGCGTCTTCCAGTAGACAGTGTACACCAGTGTATACTAAATCAGTCTAGTTAGCAAGCTAAATAGAATGATGGATGTTTTTTGTTTTATTGACACATGGAAATAAAGATAAAAATCAAATGTACAGTACAACCTTTATAACATGCCAGGACAGATTAGAATATAACCGCCCAGAGAAGCTTTCATTTGTAATTACAATTGCTAAATATTTACCCAGGAAAATGCATAGCGAAGTACTCTGGGTGTATTAATCTTGAGTAAACAGCAATGTGTATGTTATCCAAGTATATCCCCACTGAACCAGTGTTTTGAACCTGTGTACTTGGTAAAGTGGGTGCAGTGATGTTCATCTTGTTAAGTCTTGTCCGGGGTTTAAAGGGGTCTTAAAATGCATTTGATTGATTGATTGATTGGGTTTGACACACGCCGATACATACCCTTATCTGCAGCAGTAAATACCAACTGCTTAAAACGCAATAAATTATTCTTATTTATTTTTTAGTTAAACTGACATTCAGTGCATTCAGCTAACAGCACAATATGTTGCACAGACGACGAGGCTCGCATGCTAGTCGTCCCTAATAAATGTAAACACCACTGATTTCTGTAGGCAAGATATGCTACCAGCAGAACTGGGTTTCACTTCTGGTCTGAGGTCTTCTCTCTGGTTAAAATTTCAATGGATCATCTGACCGTGTAACTGATCTATTGACAACCTAATTATTCCCTTTAACAATATAATGACGCACTTTGAGCTATATCCAACCGCATTGCCACGGTAACCCGATGACATTCTGTATACATGTGAACCACCATTTTTATCATGCCCTCTCATCCGCAGCAACAAGGCTTAACTGTTTTGTCCAAAGGATAGACTTTCTTGGCAGTTCAGTGATTCAATCGAGCAACAGATACGATAACTGCTACTTAGGTCTCTCTATTACGAGACTGTTGAATGAGCAATTCTTGTGTTTCAGATCACTGTTTTCCTAATGCAGTTCTATGTAAAAACGTAGTTTAGAGGGTAGAAAACACATACGGTGTCTATAGAAAATCATCAAACCCCTTTGAAATAGGCACTTTTTTGGTCCTGAAATCAAAACCCAAAAAAATTCAACATACAAATAAATGTTAAATAAAAAAAAAAAAGAAAACCGAAAACCATTCGCGACCACCGAGCTTGTCTGGGTTTCATACGTTTTGGGCGTTTGGAGATATTTAAGTGGTACTTTAAATATATGGTAGTAGAAAGTTCTGTACCTCTGAGGGTATTGGGTCCAGGCCAATTACGAGCGACGGTTATCTTGTTTTCATCCATTCTTACTCTGCCGGGGGTTAATACTGATCCAAGGACAGATTCTGTAGTGAGTCGAAGTTTGACATTCAAATGGTTATCCTGTAGACAAAGGAGATCCTGTAGGACACGGGAGATATATTCAGATAGGGAGTTGGAGTAGATGAGAATGTCATGATGACAAAGTGGTCCATCGTATCTCGTAATATGTTATTCATAAAAGACGGGAAATCTGCCGGAGCATTATGAAATCCATATGGCATGACACGTTTTTAGAATGACCCCGGTGTGTGAGGAACGCTGCCGTCCACTCACCCCCTTTCCTGACACGTACCAAATGTTAGACAGCGGGCGATCAACGGTAACGGGCACTGGTTCTTTAGGCTGAACGTAGCCCCCGCGTCCTTCGTTCGCACAATCGGAAGCTGGAGGCGGGCGGAGAGGTTGACGGGCGGATGGTTCCTCGGTTTAGAGCTTCTTTAATATATTTGTCCATCGCCTCCATCTCTGACAGAGACACAGGATAAATGCGGCCCCTAGATGTGGCCTCTGACAGCAGGTCTAAGGTCTATTTCTGACGATTGATAAACACAATGTATTTATGCCCATTCATAAACACAATGTATTTATGCCCATTGATAAACAAAATGTATTTATGCCCATTGATAAACATAATGTATTTATGCCCATTGATAAACACAATGTATTTATGCCCATTGATAAACACAAGGTATTTATGCCCATTGATAAACACAATGTATTTATGCCCATTGATAAACACAATGTATTTATGCCCATTGATAAACACAATGTATTTATGCCCATTGATAAACACAATGTATTTATGCCCATTGATAAACACAATGTATTTATGCCCATTGATAAACACAATGTATTTCTGACCATTGATTAACAAAATGTATTTCTGACCATTGATAAACACAATGTATTTCTGACCATTGATAAACACAATCTAGCATGCTTGAATAAATGAAACCCTATAAACAATGCTGGCTAAAAAAAAATACTTTTATTACAACATTGGAAGATGAGAGGGTAGTGACTTTGAGGTAAACGGGTGTGAGTTTGAGGGAGTGAGGTGAAGAATTGGCACCGAGTACCTTATCAACCTTCAACGAATCAACAAGTACCACATCCCTTTTGAGTACTGAACAATTTCAGTAACAATTTCAGTCCTTTTCCATCAGGAAAGTGAAACCCTATGTACACACAAGTAGTACACAATCTAGCACATTTCTATAACGTCACTTTTGAGGAGAACCAGATATAACAAGGCACGTTATTTTCAGTGGTGACTCAGTCGAAGCCATTCAAGCCTACGTTTTATGATGTCTATTGGCAGAACGCTGTGTGGGTGGAGGATGTCATGTTGTGAAACAGGAATACACAATGTGTGTTTCGAGCTCCAGAGTAAACGTAGGTGATACAGGTATTGAACGAAGGAGGAGACAAGCCATAAAACATGGTATTTGTAGATGTAGACATACATACTAAGATCTATTCGGAGCACGACGTTTCCTAATTAAAAGACATAATATTATATTGAACATTAGTTACATTATGTGAGTACATAATAAATTAACACAACTAAGCTCTTAATAACGTTTGTCTGCCACTCTTGCCCTTCGATCAAAGGATGATGCGAATAATAGTATTCTATTTAGCCGTGGCTTATAAAATTAGGGTTAGGGTTGGGCTAGTCTTTGTGTGCATAGATGATAGTCAATAGAGTGTTCAGTGAAAGTACAATGTGTGCAGATTATTAGTGTCAACCTTCACTGTTAAAAAACCTTTGACCTTTCCCAACCACTTTAATACATTGTGGTAATTGTTTAATGACGGCGGTTCTATTTACCCACCAAACATGTGGTCAGTGGTGAAATTTCGGTTCTCTTAAGATTTACAAAAGGCAGCTGAAGTTCTGTTTGATGGCTATAGAAAATGTGAAGAAACTGGGCAAGTTGAAGACGTCAAACGCAGTATAAGCTGTCGTTACATTACCTCCTTGGGGACAAAAAGAATATTTACTGAAGTGGTTCCTCTGCATCTGGCGAAGGACCGGAGGAAATTCAATGAAGTACTTGCTTTGGATCCTGCGTGGTCACGGTAAGGTGAAGCCCTTAGGTGTTCACCCCGTGTTTCCCTGTTTCCTTTCATTCATTTACTCATTCATCAACCTGTGTGCTTCAATCATTCACACCTGGTCCCAGTCACCCATTAGTATGGGTTTAAGAGTCTCCGCCCGCTCCCTGGTTTTGTGTGTCATTGTTCAATGTCAGTCTTCGGTTAGGGGTTATGCATAGACCCGTTTTGAGACATTGAAAAGTCGCTGCAGAGCGTAATCCCATGTCAATTTACAGACTTTTAGTTTACCTCTCAGACGTTCTAGTATTCTTGTAGATTTACCAGCCCAACTTTCAACTTCGTTAAGGGAACTTAAGACTGCTTTCGGCTCGCCATTGCCCTGAATATGTTGGTGTTGAACATATAAAGATTGCATAAAAGCATATAAAAGAAACATGTTTTTTTATTATTGTACACTAATCAAGTAGCACATTCCACAATGAAATAATAACATTAAAATGCATTATGCTGGCAGGTTCTGCAGAAACGCATGGGGTCGCTAAGACAAACCCAGAGAGCCATTAAATCCAGACGTGCTAATGTTACAGATCGTATTTTAATATTATCCGTCCCTACATTTCAAAGATACCTATCATATTATGCAATCCCCATTTAATGCAATTGAACTTGTTGGTGCTCAGTTAATCTGTCACTAAAGTTGGATACTGTTCGCATTTCAACCGATACCTGTACCTGGAATTCTATACCGGTAGCCAACTGTTATTTCTTTCGGAACTGGTGTAATTTTGTAAAATAGACTTCTAACTTTCAATATCGTTATTTCTTTGGAATATTAAAAAATAATTAACAAAGGACAGGGCACAAACAGTATTCATTTAAATAAACAAATAGATGGTTTTGCATTTAAAACATTTATGTATAAGACTAACTACTCTTGCGAAGAACAACTCTGAACTACTCTTGCAGTTCTTTCTAAGAAAGATCAACTGCGGCTGCTGCGGCTGGCGACTTGGCTTTCATTCCATCAAGTACGGTACACGCTCCAGCTTTACGACATATTTTGTGTTCGATCGGGTGTTTCTTTAGACGAGTTGCATGGACAGCTTCGCATTTCGAACCACGAGTATCGCAGCAGACATTGTCAACATCAAGTTTTGAAAAGTCCAACCTCACATATGACTGCTTTCAGCTCCGCCGTTGGCCTGAGTGTGTGGGTGTTGAACACTGAACATGTCGCTGTGGTGAGGTAATCTCGCTCTCATAGCCACGCCCTCCGTGGCACTTTCTTTCTCTCTCTCTCTGCTCTCTCACCGAAATTTGGCACGATGGATGTTACGGTCATCGTCTCTATGTATTACCAACTGAAAGTGTGAAGGTGCACATCCCTGGTGTTCGTGCGTTTGTAAGCTGATCCAGCTGTCCTGGATTCCCATCTAAATTTAGCCCAGATTTTCACCCTTCTCCGTCCAGGTTGTCACTGAGAATAGCCCGTGACAAACAGAACGGCCGGCTGTACGGGCCCAGTTAACGTAAGTTCTCTGTTCACTCCATTAGTTCTGTGTTTGGGCTGTATCTGTACCAGACATATTGTGGGTTCCAGGAAGGATCTTGGTCTGAACTGGTGACTGCTCTTGAGTTTTGGGAAATTAATAACCGGTCTATCACTGCCATTTCTCCTCGACGTGCAATGTTAAGTTATGCCATATTCCATCTGGTATCCTTTCAGAAGCCTTTCAGAAGCTCAATGACATTGTCAGTGAATCTGTGCCATTGCAATGACTAAGTACGAAATGCATCAGAGCAAGTCAAAGAAAGTGCTTTCTGGTGAATTATACAAGGTAAAGTTCTGATTTTCCAATCTAATCAGACATACATGCGGGTTTTGACCAGTCAATGTTCTTCTCTGCAAAACAAGTGCTTCCAAAAAATATTCTCTTCTTATTTGTCTGTGATGGGACCGTAAACACAAAGTTCATCTTTGAGTGAGTTGTTTTGAGAAATGCGGACCCGAAAACAATATCTAGGTCTCTACGGCTGTAACAAATGACACATTTTAGTCATTCTGGAATTCTATAAATTATTCTGATGATTTATCAAGTCACTTGAACAAAAAGGGCAAAAACACTGCTTAAAAACGTTTTGTGTTGGTGTTTGTGCTACTTAAACAGGGCAATAGTACAAAAGTAGTGGGCTAAAGACAGAAGATCCAGGAACTACAAACTGGTCGGTACATGGACACCTACTCAATGCCTGTACAGAAACTTGTATAACATCCCCGTCTAAATCCATAGGCGTTAAAACTGACTTGGTTCCCTTGTTGCTATTACAGCTTCTGCTCTTCTGGAAAGGCTTTCGAAAAGATTTTGTAGTGTGTTTGTTGGAATGTTTCCTCGTTCTTCCAGAGGAGCATTGGTGAGGTCAGACATTGATGTTGGACGAGAGGGCCTGACCTGCAATCTTTGTTCTAGTTCCTTCCAAAAGTATTCGAAAGGGTTGAGGCCAGGGCTTTATGCAGGCCAACCATGGCTTTATGGACCTTGCTTTGTGCACATGGGCAATGTCATTCTGGAACAGAAAAGGGCCTTCTACAAAATGTCTTGGTAACCTGAGGCAGTAACATGTCCTGCCAGTGGATCTTAGGGGCCTAGGCCAACCTAAGAAAAACAACCCCATAGCATTATCCCTCCTCCACCAAATGTCACAGTGGCACAATGCAGTCAGTCAGGGTCTGTTCTCCTGGCATTCGTCAAACCCAAACTCGTCCATTAGACTGACAGATAGAGAAGCGTGATTCGTCACTCCTCAGAACACGTTTCCACTGCCCCAGAGTGCAGTGGTGGCGGGTTTTGCACAACTCCATCCGACGCTTGGCATTGTGCTTGGTGATGTAAGGCTTGCATACAGCTGCTCGACCATGGAAACCCAGGCCATGAAGCTCCTGGTGCACAGTTTTAGTGCTGATAGTAGTGCCAGAGAAGGCTTGAAAGTCAGCAGAGCGTTGGCGACTTTTGCACACAATGTGCCTCAGCACTGGACGGCCGCACTCTGTGAGTTTATGTTGTAATGTAAGTTGCTGTGTTTCCTAAACACTTCCACTGAGTCTGAATTGATAGTTTTACCCGACCATAATCACCACAGAAACGCTTAATTTGATATTTGGCATACTCAATGTTAGTATGAATAAACGCCTTGAAATCGGCAGTTTGCTGTTTGTCTTCAGCATACTTTTTTTTTTATTTAATCTGAGATTATTATTTTTTTCTTCTGGATTATATGAATAGTTTGTATGAATGTATGACCAGAATCATCAACTAACTGTAATTCATAGAAGGAAAGAAAACTAAAAACGGACAAAAACAAATGACATAAAATAATTTACGTGCACCTTCAAACAGAACCTATCGATTTCATAGTACCCCGTTCTTAATCAACTTATATCCTAGCCAAGTCATTTACTGCATTTCTCTTCTACAGGTAATTGTAAAGTGTAATCGAATACGCTTGTGTTCGCGACACCTACCCAAACTGTCCTTGTCCTCACTCCATTGTGGACTTGGATGCAGAGTGTTTTGGAGTAAAGGCACATTCCCATATCTCGCGGTCAGCGACGGTTGCTATGAGCCGGTCCACATAACCCCTGATCCCAGTCCGTTTCCTCGGTAGCAACGCCATCAGTGGCACCGCGCTGTTCACAATATGTATAATTAATGAAGGGTAAATGTCAGGCTTGAAAGGTTTGCATTGTGGACTGAGAGAAAGAGCCTGTGTCCACTCACAAACCTGACTATCCTTTTCTACCCTTCCTTCCCTCCCTCTCTCTTTCTATCTCTTATTTCAGGTTGAGAGGATGCAGAGGGGATGCTATATTCAACCCCCGGGGCGCGGTTTCACAATAGCCTCTTCCGGGAAAGGGAATCAGTAAAACCATTAAGGCCATGAAACCCTAATATGTTTACGGCAAACGGACTCCCAGACAGATACCGGACTGTGTGTAGTTCACAGCTGTCAAATGCCTCTCCTGACTCCTGACCGCTCCAGTCCAGTTCAACTGTACACCCGGCCGCACCCAGCCAAATGTGGCCCCAACACAGTGATCCTTTGTGGGAATTATTATTTCTACGTCGCCAACAATGGTACTCACACATCCACCAGACTAGCCCTGCCAATTTCTGTCAGTAAGAAGGTGTAATACTTGTATGTGCAGTTGTTTAATAAGTCCCACAGAGATTAAATATATTTCATTCCAGACACATCTGCAGGACGGAGAGAACAAAAGGACAGTGCAGAGAGAGAAACAGTTACATAATGCATGGATTTGCCCATCTCAATTAGCCACTTTTCGTGCTCACGTACGCCAGGTGACTCGCACATCTACCGAGGATAACGCCTGCAGAATAGAGAGACATATATCCTGTTAGAATAGCTAATTTCAGTGATATTAACACGACTCACTACGAGCGACAAAAAGAGAAAGAGCTTTTAATGTGTGATATTTCTTCACACTAGGGGGTTCGCCCTTTCATCTTAAACACTAATTATAGGGGATGTTGATGGACTATTTGGGAATTCTAATGGTTCTATGTGGAATTCTAATGACTTTTGAATTGCAGAGAACCCTTTGGTATTTTCAACGGCTCTTTGCGGTTCATAAAGGGGCGTGTTGACTCGTGGTGACGCGCGATGTGATGTGGGATGAAGCTCCCCGGGTGCCTCCAGGGCACGCGTCACTCATAGAACAATTGATCGCTCTTTACAATCGTTGAGTTCACGAACTGCTGATTAAGAAGAAGTTAAATGGAATTGACGGGAACGAGACGAACACGAATAACGTGAAACAATATGACCCCGTTGTGGCGTTGATCTTCCTACGTCTCACTCGAAAGGCTTTCTCCTGATTGGATGAATGGGTCCAGCACCCTGAGCTCCAAACTACACACCAACTGGAATGTAAAATAGGGGTGTGAAATATCAGAAGGTTAAACGTTTGCAATAGGTTGGAAGAAATGCCAGATCCCATGATGTGTCATCCAATCATATGTTGGCAGACGGCGGTAATTTAGTTAATGGGGCATCATTTCTTTCTTGAAACGTCGAATATATAATGATCTTTTTAATGACATTTTTAGAACTTGTTTGTTGCGTTGGGCTTTGGTCGTTTTTTTTAGGGCTTCTGAAACTAACCAAATCACAAACAGTAGATCAGGGTGAAGTCCACCCAGAACCGAGTATTAAAGATTTCAAATCGATATTACAGTTAAGAGGCATCCAAGTTGGTATCCGAGAGATCCTACGTAATTGGGTTTTGGAAAAGTGTTTTCGGTGCAATATCTCCAAATGTATGAGACCATTCCGGGTATTTATTTATTTAACATGTATAAATGCAGGGAATGCTCCCAGTCCAAGATATACAGTTAGTGCCTTATAGTTCCTTTTCCCACAATATGCATTGTTTGAGTTTGGGTTGACATATTACATTTCTTTATAAAAATGTGAAATATGTTTAGTTGATGTTCGGTTTATTATGAAGTACATAAAACTAAATAGGTTGAGCACTTTTAAATGCAGATTTGAGATATAGGCTCAGATGCAGAAAGCACCGAGCAACAACGCTTGATTTTCCTGGTAAAATAAAAGTAAAATAAATAACAGAATGGAAAAATGTCATATCTTTGGTGTGACTAATTTCTATGGCTCTATGAATATTACTTCATCATATGCAGAAATTTCCTACCTGCTATTCACGGGCAGAAGAAAAGGAAATGCAGTACAGCAAATGTGGGGATATTTAATATTTTACATACTGCAGAACTATTCAAACCTAGAAGTTCTACTGAGATGAAAGAAATATAGTTCCAGACTGATATCTGTGGGATGGGAACAACAAAGGGACAGGGCCGAGATAACACAGCTATTATGACGATTGGATACAGAAGGAAACCATCTGAGAGAGCACCCAACGAAGAGTTAATCCATGCAAATGCTCTCTTCCCATCACCTCTAAATCCGTCACACCTTTGTCATAGACACTGGGTGACTCATCTGCTATATTGGTCAGGTGGTATGTATCAGAAATGCTGGTCATGACGGAATCCTTTGACATGACGGATCATAATGAAAAATACCATCACATGTAATAATCAATTAAGATTCTCTATAGAATCACAGGAATGTTTTGGCACCATATCGTTTCCATGCAGTGTGAACTTATTCCATGTGCTTACTCAGAGTCCTATATGGTTGTTTGTTCAATCGTCATGCAAAGCAATCACCTTATGACCTGTCATAAATCAACACACACAACTTAGATTTTAAGCACTCAGAATGAATCCCTAAAGCGTGAGCTCACAATGTCTCCTAACCACGTCGCCTATATAGAGCTTCGCACATTTTAGTGTAAAGTCTTTGGCATCTGAAGCGAATGGACTGCGCAGTGCATTGGAGACATCTGGTTCAGTCATCATTGATGACCAGTAAAAATCCGGTTGGCTGAACTAATCAGCTGCTCTCTCGTCATAAGGTGTAGTGATGTCTCTGTACCACACTGCCATCGCCTGGCCATACTTAGACACTGCACGGAAAACGTGTGGAAACTACCTTTGGGTGTGTATCGAAATAATCTGAATTATATTGTCTTAAGATGCAAATAGTCAAAGTCAACACTGTGAAAACACAAGGCAAATATTATATCGTGTCTCTTTAAACCCTGGATATTTAATTTTGTAGTCAACTTAAAATGTTAATACTAAAAATAATGAAATGTTAGGGGGCTTGTCCGGTCCAGGGGGTATGGTGGCCTTAAGGGCAAATCCAAACGGTCTGTTTGCTGAGTGAACCACCAGTATAGTGGATGATATGTCCATTCTGTGGAGAAAGCACATGCACAATAAATCTGAGGAAAGGTTACTCTGGAATATTATAAATAGGTGTTCTTTTTAAAAATATTTTTGGAGGAAAAGTGTGGCAAAATAGGTAATTTAGTGAAAGTATTACTATGCTAGCTTTAAACTTTAAACTTTTATGTCCTTGGCTTGACCAGAGATCAGCGGAGAATAGACACCAAACAAAATCACACAGTGCCCTATTGTCAGGCCAAACAGGGTGTGAAGTTTTACTATTTATCGTTTATCATCTTGCTCTTTGCGCTCTGCAAAGTTGTGGACAATGGCACTCAAATCTTGGTGTCTTTAACGGACAGAATGAGCAACCCACTCCATCAGTCCTGTCCCATGCTGCTTCTTGTGCACGATTGAATTATTTTCAGTTTGGAAAAAAGTCATAAAAAGAAGCATTGTTGTAACTATGTTCGTCATCTCTTGAGAATGGGTTAGTAGGCTTACACGTGCCTAAAGGCTCGCAACAGCTACAGAGACAAGCTCCCATTCATTTTCAATGAGAAACAGCTCGACTCGCGGCGACTGTGGGTGGAGCTACGCTCTGAGGCAAAATCTCACCATAATAGCGACATTTGAGCGTTGAGCTGTGGCGTCGCGTCGCTATAGGGTTGTTGTCAGCCGGTGTGGTAGCTCGTAGTGTCACCCCCGACTTCCCCCATGGAACTTCTTCTCGTGTACCATACAGAATCCTTAGCAATGATTGTACACTTATTATACAAAATATTTTTTTGTATGCAGTTTTGAAAGCAAACCCATTTCGGGGTCCTGAAAAATGTGGGCCCTGATTTTGATGCTATAGGACCTTTGTGGCTATTTATACGTGTTAGGTCATGTGAATCAACATACAGGTTCTAAATGAGCAATGTTCTTTAGAGACCAAATAAAAGCGTTCAGTATTGTGACAAAAAGGATTCTACCATGTGTGTGTGAAGGCCTGTCACATTGCAGTAATAAATAAATGCATTGCAATTGCAAAAACACACCACAAGATGGAGCAGCAAGCAAACATTTTAATAGTGGTCACAAAAATAGTTTCAGGTGGGGTAATTCAGCTTGCAACTAGCGGAATCCTTTTTTAATTTATGTTACAAATTTTTATGGTTTGTTAATATGAATAGTTTTTAAGGTTCAAATTGTAACCAGGTTTATTCGTTAAGTCCTTGCTTCTCCACTTTCCAACGTGTAATCCATTGCATTATCCGCACGTATGCCATTTAAAATGCACAACTGGGAGTTATTACATAATCAGTTCATCTATGTCTATAACATACGCAATAACAAAAAATGCAACTAAAAGATAACAATGTTCACGTCCCTTTTACGTTAGAAGTTGTCAGAAAGCACTTTAACAGATATCTTAAAATCCCAAATAGCATATTTTCCAAGTACGGTATCTTGGAATAAGTCTCTAGAAAGGTAGCGCACACATGACAGTTATCCGTCCTTAATTACTTACTATCCCCTGTCCCCCTCTGAGTATATCCAATGGTAATACAGCAGTGTACTCTATCATTAATTAGGTGTTTCATCACGCAGACCTGTTAATTATGTTGCTGTCATGCTGTGGTGGCTGCACAAGTAGAGATAATGTGTTGCAAAATCCTATTAATGCTGAATACAGACACACAAGGGGGTCGCCCTCTGTAGGGCCATTTCAATTAAAGAATGTCAATTATAAAATCTCATTACTTTACAAAGATCTGCTAGATAACCGCAGCTGAGAAAGCTGAATAGCCGGGTTGGTTTTGAAATCGAAGACTATATAGCAGCATAAGGAGTTTTCAAATCTTTTTTGAAAGTATTATATGTAATTAAAGACATCAGGACAAGACAATGGTAGGTAGCTGAACCGTTGAAGCCTGACAAGTAACTGATTGAATCCCAGAGCCGGTTTGGCAAAAAAATGTGTTGATTTGTCTCTCGGTTTCTCAGTTAAACATAATTGCTCCTCTGGTCTTTTCAATAATAAATAATAGTGGAAAATTAAGTTTTTATTCCAACAAACAAAGAATCCATTATGGATTGTTGTTGTCCTCTTTAATGCAATGACGTGAGAACCGACTTACTGTAATAGGTTATGGAGATTCTTGGCAGTTGAAGCAGATGTTTCTCAAAGCTACGTGCAGAGACATGCTTTAACATAGGGTGTTGTTTGTCATTATCACTGGCTGTGTGTGGAGGTTTAAGGTTTCATCTCTGTCCGAAACCTGTTCCAAATTTATGTAGAAACCCTGTTGACTTTTCTCAAAGTCTGAGATAATAAGTGTGTGTGTGTGTGTGTGTGTGTGTGTGTGTGTGTGTGTGTGTGTGTGTGTGTGTGTGTGTGTGTGTGTGTGTGTGTGTGTGTGTGTGTGTGTGTGTGTGTGTGTGTGTGTGTGTGTGTGTGTGTGTGTGTGTGTGTGCGTGCGTGTACTCACAGGTTTTATTGGAAGGGAAATTGTTTTATGTGAACCAAAATGCTTTTCAAAAACATTCACATTTTGGCAAGGTGATTATTTGTCCTTATGAGATGATTCACGTTATAGGAAGCACCTAATTACAACATTGGCTATCTTGCAACCCAGAGTGAGGTTATCAAAACAGTTGAGAACAGGAGGTGTTCTCGGTATACCATTACACGTTATCATTCATTGTTTGTGTCTTGTGAATGAGTTAGATGGCCTCGTGTCAATTTAGAACTGCAGCATAAATCAGTCAGTGCTTCTCTGATTTCTCCCCCAGGGACACCCTGCTGTCCTAGAGGGCATTGGCTGGATTCAACTTGTCAGCTAACACAACAATAATGTTTTTTTCTCAGAGTTACATGGCGGACAAAAAATACACTGGTCCGTACAAGGATCATGTCTGAAAAAAACACACAAATGTGAATCTACTGTACATATTCACAACTATGCCTGCATACACGACCTAGAATGATTCTGCTGTGAATGAGAAGCCTGAGAACCTCTGACTGTCTCGTACTATTTATTTTAGAGCATATTATTTAGACTATCTGTGAGTGCCTGCAGGAATTTTAGTGCCCGGGGAGGTGAACATTCCATACCATCATTGGTATGCATACAAGACAGAAGATATCATTATCTAATTACATTAACCGTTACCTGTAATAGAGATAAAGTGTGAAGGCTGCTCGTTAGCTGATGAAGTGCAGGCCTAATTATCACTTGCAAGTGAACAGACATGAGTTTCTTCTCAATGGACATGACTGACTCAGCTCCTATACAGTCGAGGCTCTTTAGGTGTGAAATTCCTGAGTCAAGTATATCATATGGTTTTCAAACCCCATTAGACATGCCGATAAACACGCCCAGGCTGAGAAGAGTGTGTGTGTGTGTGTGTGTGTGTGTGTGTGTACAGGTACAATTAAACATGTGGGACCAAAAATCATAAAAATTCTAACATAGCAACACTAGGAACACTTGATCTTAAAAGTAAAGTTTGTCTAGTGGTTCGCCTAAAGGTAAAAGAAGACAGGATTTTTACTCAACACAAAGAATGCACAACCAATTTGTGTGCGTTATGTATTCACCCACTGTTGAAATGGCTCTTCCAGGTGATTTTGGTAGTCTCAATGAAACAACCTCTTCCAGGTTCAGTCACCCAGAATGCAGTTATCAGAGTTCATATTGTTGTGAAAACTCATGTTTTAAGTAAGCCATATGGTTTGACAGACAGATCAGGAATAGTGCTGGGCAACGGAATACATTTTTGTTCACGCTGCATTAGGGTTGTGTGTATATTCAACATCAACCAGTGTGACACAGAATACCAATCCTATTCCGGTCGGCACATTTGTTTTATTCAACTAGTGCACGACCAATAACCACCAGACATGTTTGTCATGCATCTGGGAACAAGCTGTGACGGGTCACAGTACATTTCACTGACTCATATCATCATGAGATCAGCTGCGTTGTCATTTACTGTGTGCCGCGATTGTAAACCTAATGATCTTCCGTTCTCTAACTTCTCTGACCTGAGGTGATGAGGTCACAATGAGGTACAGTCATCAGAAACATACTGCAATCTGCAATTACCATGCCAAATGGGGAAAGAAACAGAGAGACAGAGAGAAAAGCAGAACTGTTTTTGCGCTTACTAATGAAATTCACTTACTGGATAAGAGCTTTAGCTTAATTACTTAAATGTAATTGTACTCGGCGTAGGCAGAAAGAAGCAACAACACACGGACACACAGCGAGAGAAACACACATACACAATGTTTTTATTTGCTTGTTTTCAAGTATAAAATAATACTGCCACAGGGCTGCTATGATACCAAATGTTTCCTTCAAGTCTTTCAAGAATGTTGTGTAAAAACAAAGCAAAACAGCAATGTCGCAATAAAACGGTGTCGCAACTGAATGTTTTTCCTCCGAAATCTTTCATGATTTCAAAAGCCGGTGCACAAACGTGACTCAAGAGTTCAGGTGCCATTCTCTCCGAAACTCCACTTTGGACTAACTGGAGAATTACCGCCTGGTGTTTCCCTCGAAGAAGTAACCCTGACATGATGGACTGTGACATAACCATAATAGCGTGCACACACACACACACACACACACACACACACACACACACACACACACACACACACACACACACACACACACACACACACTGCTCTGTTAACAGAGGTGACTCAGCTGAGGAAGTTAAATACGGCTAATCTGGTTTTGCGTTATGAGAAGGCACACACCTACGCCTTCAACTATGTGCCCAGACTAACTGTTCTTTTGTGATTTCGTTATGCCCCGATCCTGGCAACACAGTGACCTGTGATGACTAAAGCGATAACATTTACCACATAAGGCTGGTTCCAGTCAACTCAATTATAACACGTCACACATGAGTACAGAGTAAAGAGACAAACTATATGGGCTGGTTTCACAGACACAAATAATCCTACACTAAAAAAATGCAGTTGAATTGAATAACATTTCTCAAGTTTACCATGGATACCATGGACTGATCCTAGATCAGCTCTTTTATTTAGAGATGCTTGGTGTGGATACAAGCCCTGGTCCCAACTGAAATAGAAGGACAAACAAAATGGGTGTACGGTTTAACATATTCCTGTGATAGATGAGGCTGAAAGAAAATCTATAATCTCACATGGGTGTGTGTTACGTAACGTGAGTCCCCATTTATATGACATAACACTCTTTGGCAGTGCTGTTCAGTTTGGTGTCATTATAACCGCTGGACAAAAAGCCTTTCAAACATAATAACACATATATATATATATACATATATGCTTTTTTTTTATCACCTGTGAAATTGTGTTAGTCTCTGAAGTTGTCATTTACAATTCTCAACACAGTCAGAAAAAAAAGATATATATGTAACTCAGATTCACTAATAACAAACATATGAACAAAAAAACTGAAACAAGTCAAACAATGTCAGTGACTCAATCAATAAATACCGCAGTTTCGCAACAAGGTGTGGCGGTTTCCTGTAACCTACTATAGTTTTTTGTGTGTGTGTGTGTCTGCGCCTTTAAAAAAAACGCGACAGCACACATTTCTTCCGGTGACGTCAAGACGTCGGCTACGTAGTACGTACTCTTCAGATTGTGGGCAGGCAGAGTGCGGACGGCGGCGACCACTCTCCACGAACACAGACATTGCTCGCTTATTTACTCTGGGAATTGTTGTCGCTCGACATGCTATATTACTAATGCCGGGTCGGTCGGAATTAACCCCAGTCTCGCCTCCGACACCCATCGTGCACGACCAGATCTCGAGGTTTCGGGTCCGGGTTGAAAACGGCAAAATAAGTCGGGTTTGAACCACTGCGGGGCGACCAGCGGGGCGCGACCGGGAGGAAGCACAGCCGATAGGCGGGGAGGGGACTGCTGCGTGATCGGAACCATGCGAGAATACAAAGTGGTGGTGCTCGGATCCGGCGGGGTCGGCAAGTCCGCACTGACCGTCCAATTCGTCACCGGCTCCTTCATAGAGAAATACGACCCCACGATAGAGGATTTCTACCGGAAGGAGATCGAGGTGGACTCGTCGCCGTCCGTCCTGGAGATCCTGGACACGGCGGGCACCGAGCAGTTCGCGTCCATGCGGGACCTGTACATCAAGAACGGCCAGGGGTTCATCCTGGTCTACAGTCTTGTGAACCAGCAGAGCTTCCAGGATATCAAGCCGATGCGGGACCAGATCATCCGGGTGAAGAGGTACGAGAGGGTGCCGATGATTCTGGTCGGCAACAAGGTGGACCTGGAGGGCGAGAGGGAGGTGTCGGCCGGGGAAGGGAAGGCACTGGCTGATGACTGGAGCTGCCCGTTTATTGAGACTTCAGCCAAGAACAAGGGCTCCGTGGACGAACTGTTTGCCGAGATTGTCCGGCAGATGAACTATGCGTCGGCGCCAGGAGGGGATGACCAGTGCTGCTCCTCATGTGTCATTCTCTAAAAGTAGAGGTTCGAGTCCCACCATGGTCAGGGTCCTGTATGGTGAGTGGGTCCTGTAATGTTGCTCTAAAGTGAAACCATCAACCAACAGCCGGAGGAAACTAACATGTTTTGCTTGAAGACGGAGACAGATACACATTTTGAACACTTCTTTACTACGTGCATGTGTTGCACATGCATAAAAAAAGACAGTTTTACCAGTGTTTACATGGCAGAATACTTGAATGTGCTGGGACTTAATGATTCAATTTCAAACAACGGGCACTTGCATCGTTAAACTGTTTGCCCAGGGCTGTATAATCAGAATATTACAACGCAACAGACGTTTTATTTTACCTTGTATTGTTTTCATCTGAACCGTATGTTACAGGAAGTGTGTGTTCTGTTAAGGTTTTTTACGTGGATCACCCCGGCCTTGGATGGACCGATGTGTGGAATTCCACAGGGGGAGGAGTGGAGTGGCCTGGTCGTGACTGTGCTGGCCACTCTTCAGGAATTCTGCTCCGCCCGGAGTATTTCTGCCGCAAACTCAATGTACACTATTGATTTCAATGCAAGTTGCCGATCTAAAGCTCCAAACGCCGCTGAGTTTGCAACCCCTGTCTCGGCATGCACTCACAACTGGAACACGCCCGTTGGCGAAGGCGTAGAGACTGCGAATTTGAAAGGCTATGGATATTTCTGTGCGAGGAGAGATGATTTGAAAAGTATATTTTGTTATTGACAGCACATTTCGTCATTCTTTGGGGATTGGGTGTGCTGACCTCATGGAGTTAAGTACTGCAACCACAACACAGAGTTATTGTTATTTAAAGACCGTGTGGTGAGACTTTGAGAACACATTTCCGGAGTGTTCTTAGGAGTTCCCGATGCTTTTTCTTCAACATGAGCAAGGACCTCACTTAGTGACGTAAGGGCTGGCAAACGGCCGCCTTTTGCGTCAAGTGCCTTTTGAAAACAAATCAGCTGTTCAAATTCAATGCCAATCGGAGTGTCTCAAGATCTAGAAGCCTCTTTGGATAATCTCTTTTGGGTGGGAGGAGGAAAGACAAAAACTAAAGGCCTTTTATTTTGTGGTGGCTGTCATCTTTTGGTTTTGACCTGACAAAGGATTTGTTGTTGTTTTCGGTTGCTATTTGCCTCTTGGGTTTGGCCAAATATAAATATAAAGGTACTGGAACCTCCTGACTTAACTACACCAAACGCTTCTTCCAGACCACTTAAATCAAAGGAATTCTAGGTCTGTTTTTGTTTGTAACATAAAAATGTGATGTACCATGGAAAACCCCTAACCCGATTGTAAGTTTAATTTCAGACCAGCCTTTTAACAGCTGTCTGTCTGTTTTAAAAGTACTTTTAATACAAATTGAATTTTTTAAGAGACATTCTGTGTTTGTTCCTTCTTTCTGTCATTTCAGTTAATGCACCGATCCACTATTTGAGCTGCATTTTCTTTCCAGTGCTGCTTCACAACAAGATCAAATAATTATGTTGACCACATTTTTAAGAGCATTATTTCTTTGTGTAGTTCAGATCAAAACACTTGATAGAGTGGTTCCTATCAGAAACAGAATGACAGCTGAAAGCAAATTGAAATGAAGCATTCTCTCCGTTTGAAGATCTGAGGTAAAATTTGGAGACGCTATAAAATTAAAGTTGTATAGAAATTGGGGCTCTAATTTCACATGGGTCTCTTTCGATATTGCACTTGTTGAACAGCGAAGCCTCGAAAGTTAAAATAAAGGATATACATTTTAAGCTTTGGGTCAATGGTGACATTGCCGCAAGGACTTCCAGTGCCCCCGAGCCTAGTGTGTGTGTGTGTGTGTGTGTGTTAAACAATGCTGTATAGTGCTTGTGGCATGTTGGAAGTCGAGCTGAGCTGGTTTTGTGAGGTGTGTGTGTGTGTGTTTAGCAGCTGCGATTAACTCAGACTGATCCGGCTGCCTTCAGCGTGTTCTGGGGAAAGTGTAAACAAAGCGGATGCTGACCTAGCGTTTCCCCGTTCAAGCCCATGTCTGTGTGTGTGTGTTCGACTCCCGCTGTGCATGCACATCTGGAACTGAAAACGCAGATGTGTTCAGTGTTTTGTGGTTCCACGTAGCCGTTGTATTCGGTAATGTCATTTGTCCGTTGAAGCTAAGAAACGACGGTGCCTCTCAGCACCTGTTGCACTGTAGTCACATTATGTCAACTAGCTTTTGCAAAAGCCATGTGCTCATTTATGTCCTTACTGTCTCAGTGTTTGTGTTCAACTCAACTGTAGGCTGAGAGTTTGTTAGCCTGGCGTGTTTCATTCATTATTCAGTCGTTTCCCTTATCGTTTTTTATTTTTCATTACTTGTCTTAACTGCCAACCTCAGGACTGCTACTTGTCTTAACCGTTGCACTTTAAGTTAGCCACACGGCTAGCATTCATCCTGTATATGTATTAGCAGACCTGTGCTTTATGATAGCCTCAGAAACCTCCACAAACTGACACCTGGTGAGCCGGCGAGACAGTCAGTGAGAGCTCCGTGTTTCTGCTCACTGTCTCATGACAGCATATGGCAGCAGCTTCTGTCAGGGTACGTACCAGATATCCCCTCTTTGCAGCATGAAGCCCAGGCTATTGTGTAAACATCTGATAGCAGAAGAATTTGCCCTTTTGGAGAGGAAAGGGCCAGACTGAGTGTAGAGTTCCTGTTTTCTCTTTCTTCAACTTTCTTCCTACTGAGGAGAGAGGGTGAGAGTTTCACTTCCTATCCCTGTAACATAACATAAACGTTATTCGAACCAGACTTCTATTCAGAGGTGTGAACATTTCAGAGCTCTTCGGGGCGGATTATGTGTTTTCCCCTTGTATAACTTACACAAACTAAAATATAAGAAAACACTGTGAACGGCATACAAGCTCTATGCCTTTTTTTACGACTGGTGTTCGTGTGAACTAGTTTAATATGGCACGGATTTGTTCTCTTCAATTTATTCTACCAGGTTCTGTTTGGTGTTTTCTGACAACAGGAAGTGTTCGGGAGGCCTAGATTGCATTGTGTGAGTGTGTGTGTGTTGTCATTGGGCTGCAGGGCACTGGATTTTGGTTGCCATGGTTAGGCGGACAAAAAAAGTGATATTCATGAGTTGCCCGGGGCGATCCTCTCACATTCAGGTTAGTTCTGTAGGTGGGAGATCAGTGTGCTTCAGTTGATTTACTCAACCACTTGCAGGGTTTTAGGGCGTACCGGTTTTGAACCACGTGGCTCTGTTCAGTTACAGTGTAGCTGCCATGGCTCCAACCAGTGAAATCTCAGAGGGATAAGATCAGGTGGTTCGACCGACCAAATTATTTAGTGTTTACGTTTGGCCAGCAGGATCATGCTCTCACGTTCGTCAACGAGCCAACGTTTCACCGTTTGGCTTTTAGGCCTAATCCAACTTTGCTCAACGGCACCATCCTATCTGTCCGCTGGTCTGTACCGATTCCTTGTTGTCTCTGTGGCCCGGTCTGTTGTTTTTTTTGCCCAGCCACTGTAGCGTTGCCGGGCTTCGGCTGCGGCGTTTCAGATGTCGGCTGTGTTGTTCTCCCCTGCTGTGGTCAAAGTTATATCCGCAGCGGGGGGAAATCGGAGACGTTTCGTCCGTTGGATGGGCGGGGTGTTCGTGGCAGGGCTAATTCTACTCGGTTCCCAATCACCATTTAGGCTTTTGTAAGAATACCCGGGGGATCTTTCGCGTTCAACGTCACTGAGTTATTTTGTGTCGGTCTGTGTATTCACCATTGCGAAGCTCAACCAATACGGGCATGTATTCGTTGCTAGATGTCTGCTTTGTTGCTGCCGTGCTGCTGTCAACCCTTGCTTTTTCCCGCCCGCCCTCCCCAGTTGTCTATTCCGCTCTTTCTCTTTATTCCTCCCCATTGAATGCTTTAACTCTCTCTCTTTCTGTCTTGTTCTTTAGGCTCTTTCTCCTCTCTGTCTCTCTCTCTCTCTCTCTCTTTCGTGGTGTTGCATATTGCAAGATGCTTAACACTCCCAATTAGAAATGATACATAAAACGTGACAATATCTTCAAAGTGCACCTCTTTGCCAACTCCTGCTTTGATTTGCTCTGGTTTTAGTGTAGCGGAGTGGGAGGGGACAGTTGCCATGGTTTCATTTCCTGAGTGACAAAACCATGACAACAGCGGTGCCATGCTGTTGATTTTTGTCTGGTTGGCATCGAGTTGAACATGTGAGCGCGCACACACTCACACGTTGCCATTCCCACTGTGACCACACATGCACAGTGACACTCCTGCCCTTTTTTTAAACAAACAAACAAACAAACAAAAACGCACACGCACACAAACTTAATCCTTTCTTTTCCTCAGTGTGAGCTGCGCTGTTAGCCCTTGGTGGTGACAGTTAGTATTTTCTTTTTCTAACCATTGCTTAAAGTTCTGTTATTCGGTTGCGTTATTGCACTTTGTGTGAGCGGCAATGGCCTTTTGTGCAGATTTATGATGAAGCAGAGACAAGGCGAATATTCTTGACTTTCAAACTGTCGACCGTGGTTAGACAGCTAAAGTGTGAGCCTTGGTTAGAAGTTATCCATATACATCCTATCAAATGCTGCTCATCTAATTCCTTATTCCATGAGTTCACCGGAAAACTAAAAGGGTTTAAGTAGGTTTTAGTTCTGCCCAGGGAGCGCAGTTCCTGTTTGTCGCAATAGGATGGATCCAATGCCCCACTGGAATGCCCCAGAATTCCTGTCATTTTATCCTCTCCGAATTTACTGTCAGGACCTGTGTTTAACACACGGCATGTATTTTACCTCGGAGAGAGGGAAGTAGAGATGGCTATTTCAAAGGGAGTATTAAAGAACTGAGGGACTTTAAAGGAGATGCGATGGGGTTTTTATCGAGAAGACTAGGGCTTGACGGAGGAACCGGTTCTGTGTTGTTCCGTCGGTAGAGCGCGGCACTTAGAACTCCACGGTCTGGGTTCGATTTTCACAGCACGGGTAAAAGTTCTATAGGGATGAATTCACTCACTGCTGTAAGCCACACTGGGTACAAGTGTCTGCTAAATCATTGCAATGCAAACTGATGATAGGGAAGAGGAGTGCAAAAAGTGAAAGAAATAAAATGTCCTCATAGAAGAGGAATGGAGAGAAAGGGACTTGTCCAAACAGAATGAGGACACCGCCCAAGCTCTGTGTCTCTTGATTGGTTCTCCCGCTAAACTCGGCACAGCACGACGGTTACCACACAGCCCTGGATCTAGCCCAGAGCTATAAAATCTGACATCCCTTTTCAAATATGAGGCCCTGTAGTCCAATTAGAGACACTACGAGCTGAGCAGATAATTTAATGCGGATGTTTAATAAGTGAGCCGATCCTGTCTGGTGGAAATCTGGCATTCTTGCTTTTATTTCGCCGCAGCTGTTGTGCTTCTGGGCGGAATGTAAGTGCAGTCGTGAGGGTCTTGGGGTGATCTCACTTTAATGATGTAGTTTATTGTTTTAGGGACTTTTGTAAGTAGTGTGCTGTTAACAATTCCGGGTTAGGAGAAGGAGTCTCTGTGTAAACATAAGTGCCTTCCTGCCTTTAGCTATGCAGGTTTTGTGTGTGTGTGTACGTGTGTGTGTACGTGTGTGTGTTTACATGTTGCCTATGAGTGAGAGTATTTGAAATGTTTTGTATCGTTCTTTAAGGCTGTGAAAAGGTCAATCTAATAGAAAACCACACATTTCTGTGTTTGGGTGTTTTGTGGGGGTAAGGAAGGTGGAGTGACACTTTCGATAGAAAGTAACATTTTTGAAACAGGTTACACACTAAAGTAAATAAAGATGGCATTGATTAATATAAGCTAAGAAGACCCTACTATATTATTGACCATTAATAGCCATTATTAGGGAAAACACAAAACTGGCCTAAGAGAAAATGCCGCCATTTCCCACTTCTCTCCTTATCTCCAACTGTCTAGTGAAGCATCTGTGGTCTGAGGCGTTCACAAGATCTCTGTCAGAATCCGCTTGAATTAAGGGTTGGTCATGCCATTCTGGCATTGTCACCACGGCATTCCAGCTAACGAGTCACAGCACGCCGTGAATGCACTTTTTTTTTAATGTTTTAATTGTGTTTTTAAAGCATCATTTTCCAACCATGACGTCTTCATCTCTCAACTGTAGCAGCCCTAAGCCGGGTGTGGCCTAACGCGCCCTGGGTGGGTGCCTATCAGTGTGACTGCAAGAGGTCCTTGCAGTTTGGAGAATTGCGAGTTTCCTGTTTGTCGCTTATGTTAAAGATTTTGTAATAATCTGCTTCATTAACTAATCTACAAAACAAATTAACTACGAACTATGTTCAGTGCACATTTTATTAAACATAAAAAGAGTAATACTCAAAAATAACCTAAATCTCGATATATATATATATTTTTTATTTTCTCCCATTTTGTCAAATTTGCTATTAATTGCTATTAATAACAAACGGATGTCCTCAACAGGCAGATTTTATTTACAAGTACCCGCAAAGCACCATTCTCTACGTCAACCGTGAAGTAGCAATTCTGGGATACTGGTCTTTTTTTAGTGGTTGTGATAGTGACAACTTTGTACGCCTATGTAGGTATTCCATAGAAAATCAGGCGGTTCTGTCTAAAACGGTCATTTACATAATTAACTGTGTCAACACTACTTCTGATCAATTGGATGCTATAATAATGGTAAATGCTTTTAAATTTAAATTTCTAATTGACCCCACACTTTTGAACGGTAGTGTACACAGCAATATTCAGTTCTGCTAGTGAAAGAAACCTGTTGTGTTTTAAAGTTGAACCAACACACATGTAAACATATGCAGCGTCTAGAACAACGCGTGCACTCTAGATGCCGAACAGCATCACAAAGACAGTCCAGACTCTCATAGGAATAGACCCACAATTTGAAATTCCCTTTGTGAATGCAACGCTAATTGTATATCCAATAAAATGCATTGAGCTAGAGTCCAAATCTACCTAGAGCTTTATGCCATTCAGGAGCTATATCTATATCTGTTTGCAGAACAAAGCTGATGACTGCAATGTCCTAACAAGAATTGTCTCACTCCACTTGAATTGGGATTTGTCTTTCTGGGCCGTTCCACAGTTCCATGGCAGTGTCAACAACACCAGACCGTCTGTGCTGTCAAAAGATTGTTTCCAAACTAAAACACAAGATTCTTTATTATGAAGACAAGAGAAATCGGAACCTCCAGTATGACATTAGCTGAAATACGTGTTTCGGATTTGGAGAATCAAAATCTTCCGACTTATTTACTTTAACTCCGAACACGGGTCTGGTCCGTTTAGCTCTGCTTTTGCAAGTGTTTCTTGGGACGCTGGGCCTCTAGATTGAACCCTACTAATCCTACTACAGGGAGTATATATACACAAACAGACATGTCGTCCAGATAGCTAATTGACAACAGACATTGTTTAACTGTACATAAATGCACCACCACACAATTAGGGTTGACCCTTAAACACATGTGCAATGCAAACTGCCTATAGCATCACCTGTGGATGTGGGAGGCACCGGCAGCAGGGACCTCTGGGTGACCTGCCCCGAGCAGATCAGGTGCCTGCAAAGCAAAAAGGTTGTCGCAGGGGCTTACTTGCATGACATCCTGGCTAAAGGGAAAAATAGGAGGAGGGTGTTACGTGATGTCGAACTCTCCCGAGTCCATTGTGTGTGGCTCAACTAGATATGATGAAAATGAGGAAATAAAGGAAGTAAATATGACAATGTATGGCATGGACAGGCTGTCATCACGTCTGAACTTCCCGTTGGTATTGTGTGACTGCAGCTAAGCCTTTTGCAATGCGTCTATATCTATGTTGGAGTTGTGTGGGCCTGGTTGATATGCGCGTCCTTGTGTTACTCTTGAGCTGGAAAACAGGCGAGATTAGTCAGTGTCTACGTTGGCGAGGGGAGAGCCTTATCGCGTTCTCTCGCTCATCCTTAGACCTCTGGAGAGACATTTATGTAACGTCTCTCTTTCAAAAGCAGCTGTTCACCGGTCAGATTCACTGCCTCGTGGGAGAGAGCAATTACAAAGAGTAATGCAGCTATCTTTAATAGTGTGCAGGTGTGTGCGTGTGTGCGCGCGGGTGTGTGTGTGTGTGTGCACATGTTACAGCATCAGTTTTGAAGTAGCAGTTCAAACCTATTAATGTTGGCAGAATGCTTGTCTGTTTGTAGACGCTTTCTGTCACAACGATGATTAAACAACGTTTGACTCCTGTGTCGCCATAAACAAGGAAAAAAGGCACAACCGGGTAGAAAACATATTCCATTGAAAGCGTCCGTCATTTTAACGTATCCAACCTCTAGTCGGATTCCCAAATTCAGAGGGTCATCTTGCAGTTGCTCAAGGCGTCGACCCGTATGTTATTCTGAAATCAGCTACTCCATCGAGGAGATCGTCACACCCGGGCTGGGAACAAATGTCCTGATGAATACACTCACAGGAGACCTTTATTCATTCATATTGTAGCCATCAATACTGGCCTCAAATATGTCATCAGTAACACAGATATCCCTCGTTCTCTGGTAGCAGGAGCTGTGAGGTCCCTGGTGTTTATGTTGAAGTTATTGTCCATTAATGATCTCTTCCGTTCCTTCTCTAACCAGCATCGGAAAGGAAGTTTAGCGCGGGACTGTCCCATTGTCTACGAAACACAATGCCATTGACCCCTTAATCAATTTGTTTAAGTTCCTTTTTTTGAAAATACACGAACCTTAAACTCAAGGTTAAAACTATACCATACATTGCATAAATATCCTATTTCGTGTGTATGAATTGAAGGAAGAACAATGGTTTGACGTTAACTCTTTTCTTTGCCAGGTGGTGTCGAAGTTTTACTTTCTCACTTCTTTGTTTAGTATGAAATCTGAGTGTTCCAAAAGTGATTTAGTTTAAAGTGTCTATGAAAAACCCAAAATATGCGTTGTGGTTTATTCCACCCTAAAAGAGGAACGTGTGTGATAGACGGGGTAATCATACAAAGAAAGATTAAGACATTTGATACCAATTCTCTTTTAACCTCTATAGGCTTCACACATCAACCTCTCATCGTCACTAAAACCTGTTCCGTTTTGCTGATGTGTGTGTGTGTGTTTGGGAATAATTGTGTATGGACACACAATCACCCACACATGAAATCCTGAGAGACTTAAAAATAACATGTTTAACCGCGTCGATCATCTAACAGTAATTCCGTTGTGAGTTATTCCGTTGTGAGTTACTCAACATGAAAACATGATGATATCCTCTGGTAAAATCTCCTGACTGCATTGATTTTGGGGGAATTTTTAGGAAACTAGTCATATCCTGTTCTGTGCTGCAGAGTAGGAAGTCTTGCGACACACGGGACCTGCAGTTGACCTACATTACCGGTCAGTGGAAAGACCAGTCTTGTCAGACGAATATCTCAGCTTAGTCAAGCAGTCATTCTCAAACCACTGGGTTTTCCTCTGGAGTTTCATATTTTTTATATGTATTTTTATTTGTCTCGCACACCTTATTCCTCTTGTCAGCTAATCATGACGCTGTTGAAAGGGAACTAGATGCAACCAAATTGTAATAACGCTGGCTTAAGTTTGGCCCATGTTTCCCTTAACTCTCTGTTGCCAATTCATGTTTTCATGGCATTCATTCGTAAACCTGTGCAAACTCTAAACGCATAGCGCTGTTTGTGCCCTTTACCAGTGCCTTGTCTGCTCAGGCAATTGTACTTTAGCCTGTATCATGTTCAATCTTTTATTAATTAACTTGTTGTCACTGTGACCAATGAAGTCACCCACCTATTCCTAATCGAAGTGTGGTCCGATAATCGACGTCCACACAACACTACATAAAAACATAGAAATTGTGTGTGGAAAGATCCCCTCACTAACGTCTGAGGCAAGAATGTCTCCAATATAAGAGGGTTTTGAAGATCACTTAAAAATAGATTTACCTAAGTTGATATTGATGGGTTCTCCACAGAGTTAGCCAACCCAGGAAGTAGGTCTGATAAGCATTATCTTATCCAGGTTTGTTAAGTTTAACAATGAAGAAATCCTGTGAGACGGACTGATTCTGTTCATTAGCTTGCTGTCAATTTGAGCCATTTGTGCTTTTATTGGACGGGCTACAGACATTTGTCCACATTGTGTTACACTGTTGACATATTTGACCCGACAGGACGTAGACAACAAAGCCAGACAACAATACCCAGCAAGACAGCTGTCTGAAACAACCTGAACTTTGTCCAGCTTAACAGGTCAATTGGTCTAAATGTTCTTCCTTACCCTGGCGAGAGGCTTGTTTGGGAAGCTGAAAAAGAAGATGACACGATGCAGAAGAAACAAGAAGGGAGTGAGGGATATACCAGGTATGAACGAGAAGCCTAAAACAGTCATAGAGGATGCAGGGCATTGATTGGAAAAGGGATAAAACATGCCAGGGGAGTTTAAAAGAGAAAATACAAATGCAAGATAGTTTGAGACACGCACACACACACACACACAGACACACACATATCTACAGTCATATCTACCCTCTATATAGTAATCATACAGTCATATCTACCCTCTATAGTAATCATACAGTCATATCTACCCTCTATATAGTAATCATACAGTCATATCTACCCTCTATAGTAATCATACAGTCATATCTACCCTCTATAGTAATCATACAGTCATATCTACCCTCTATATAGTAATCATACAGTCATATCTACCCTCTATATAGTAATCATACAGTCATATCTACCCTCTATAGTAATCATACAGTCATATCTACCCTCTATAGTAATCATACAGTCATATCTACCCTCTATAGTAATCATACAGTCATATCTACCCTCTATAGTAATCATACAGTCATATCTACCCTCTATAGTAATCATACAGTCATATCTACCCTCTATATAGTAATCATACAGTCATATCTACCCTCTATATAGTAATCATACAGTCATATCTACCCTCTATAGTAATCATACAGTCATATCTACCCTCTATAGTAATCATACAGTCATATCTACCCTCTATATAGTAATCATACAGTCATATCTACCCTCTATAGTAATCATACAGTCATATCTACCCTCTATAGTAATCATACAGTCATATCTACCCTCTATAGTAATCATACAGTCATATCTACCCTCTATATAGTAATCATACAGTCATATCTACCCTCTACAGTAATCATACAGTCATATCTACCCTCTATAGTAATCATACAGTCATATCTACCCTCTATATAGTAATCATACAGTCATATCTACCCTCTATATAGTAATCATACAGTCATATCTACCCTCTACAGTAATCATACAGTCATATCTACCCTCTATAGTAATCATACAGTCATATCTACCCTCTATAGTAATCATACAGTCATATCTACCCTCTATAGTAATCATACAGTCATATCTACCCTCTATAGTAATCATACAGTCACATCTACCCTCTTTATAGTAATCATACAGTCATATCTACCCTCTATAGTAATCATACAGTCATATCTACCCTCTATATAGTAATCATACAGTCATATCTACCCTCTATAGTAATCATACAGTCATATCTACCCTCTATAGTAATCATACAGTCATATCTACCCTCTATATAGTAATCATACAGTCACATCTACCCTCTACAGTAATCATACAGTCATATCTACCCTCTATAGTAATCATACAGTCATATCTACCCTCTATATAGTAATCATACAGTCATATCTACCCTCTATAGTAATCATACAGTCATATCTACCCTCTATAGTAATCATACAGTCATATCTACCCTCTATATAGTAATCATACAGTCACATCTAGCGCCTCAGTCTTGCCTTCTGATATTGTCTTTCTATTATAATCTCCAAACCATATGGACACTTATAAAGACTTAGTGGACCCCTAGCCATCCAACCTCCCCCTCCCTGAATCTGTGCAACCTCGTCCCCTGCCTTTAGGGCCTTCTGCTGGACAGGGACATGGAGGGGTGTGGGGGTAGGGTGGGCGTTCAGACGATTTCAGAGTCCATAGCGGCTTCATACTTCCCGCCCAGAGATTTAGCGATTGCTTTTCATGCGTAGCTTGTGGGCGTACACGTCCGGCACAAATCCCAACGTGTGCACAACTTGCTGTATATCTGTTCGCGTTTAGCCATTTCCCCTTGAGACGGTGTCTCCGTTAAAGATACAGCCTAGCCGTGAGTCCCGTCTCTCGGCGTTCCGGGACAAGCGCCGGGAGCAGACGGCCGCTCACGTACGTACACACTCGCACGCAAAAATCAGTTTTGCATGAGTACGTTGCGTCTACACGGTGCTGCGACGAGTACAGAGGGTGCTGCGTGCGTGCGTGCGTGTTGGCATGCAGTGTTGGAGGAGTGCTGGGAAACGATTCATCTGACACACACACACACACCCTAGTATTACCTGTATAGCTCAGGTTCATGGCTAACATTCTCCTATGCTGCCCATGTGTGTCTGCCAGCTATAACCGATTCCCTGCGTCTCTTCAATGTTTTCTCGCTTTTTTCTCTCAAAACACCAACCCCCAGACTGTGACTCATCAAAAGTGAGTGCGGCTCGCATGCCGCCTGCCTACATGTTGTCTTGTACCAACCTTCTAGTCTGCCTCTCTCGCACACACACACACACACACACACACACATTTTCTGCCCACATGCTTACGTATCATTCCTACCCACTCATGTCTATCTAACTGATAATGTATGCCGTTCTGGAATAGCTTTAAGGATTCACTCTATTTCCTTTATAGCTGCAAATTACATGACAACTTTTCTTTGATAGGCTTAACAGTGCACGTGCGTGTGTGTGCGTTTGGTATTGCATTCGTCTGAATCATGCAAATCCCCATTGTCTACTATGAGGATGCTCTTTTATTTTTCGAGATTTCAGATCCAGTATTTATGATTCCTTCAGGAAATGTGTTTATTTACTGACTTAACGACTCATTCAATCCTGCACATACTTCTTCCACTCCGCTGGCCATCCACACTTTGATTGTAAATTCAGGGATACAATGTTTTCTGGGACCCGTATTGCCGGATGACACAGGTTTTGCCTCTCTGAATGTATGTTTGTCCCCACCCCTGAACGCCTCCTACTTGTCCAACTGCAGCCATCTGAGTTTAGCTGTGTACCAGGGTTTGTCATTACTGCAACTAAATCAGTGCATTCCAGACACGCACGCACAGCCTCTGTTGCTTTACTACTCCACTTCTTTCGACCCTCCTACAACATTCTCAGAAAGTTTACATTTTTGCCCGTATGTTAGTTCTAGATAATTCTAGCACTTATCATAACAAACCGGACCACCTGCCCAATGTAAGACATTGATGTCATACACACGTCCTACACACAGAAGGTCCAACCCTCAAGATACATCACACGGGAAGTCCAACCCTTAGCGTACGTTACACAGAAGGTCCAACCCTTAAGATACATCACACAGGAAGTCCAACCCCTAACATACATTATTAAGGAAGTCCCTCCCCAACAAACCGGAAGACCCGCCCACCTGTGAAATAACTTGATGGGGACGTTTAATAAGCTATGCTTCACTAACTTCTTATATCCCTTTTACTCAGCAATGGCCTCTGTGTAATCCTTTGTGGAAGATTCTTTGTGATTCTGCACTTCTTCCATGTCACATGATGCTGCCCACTGTGCGTCTGGTAACTGGTAATGCTTTATTTTTAAATGGATAAACATGTAATTTTTCAGATCTATACTGACTATATGTTTGCTCTGGAACACACTCTAAAGTGTGTCATGGCAAAGGGTCTGAATACATGAAAAAATCTACGTTGACAACATTTCTTCAAAAAGCATCACTTCGACATTATGCCCTATTGATTGAGTAAATTGACGTCAAGGAACCTCGAACACGACAGAATGTGAAGAAAGTGCAGGTGTCCAGACTCGCATTTTACATAATATAACAATAAAAAGAATTATATATCAAAATGTGTCCACTCAATCCAATAAGTTAGTCTGGATACAGTGTCAATATAATGGCCCTTAAATAACCGCCGACTGTACTTACTGTCGGTGTGAATGTGTTTCTGTGGGTGGGTGGATGTGTGGGAGGGTTACGTGTGGTGTATATATGAGTTGCTCTATGAACATGACTGTGATTGTGTACGGTCTCTGTGTGTCTGAGAATTAGGGATTTATTTCATGTACACAGGCCTACAAAGTGTGTCTTTTCGTCAGTTGGATGGTCTAGTGTTCATTATCCAGCCCCAGAGGAAGACTTAAAAATGTAAATAGTCCAATATTTTCCCTCCTGTTTTGTTATTAGGCTACCAATGGAATAGAAGTAGTACAAATTGGCAAATTTATTTGATTTATTTTATATATTCACAAAAACATATTATTATGAGCCTGATCAAACTAACATGATACTTGAAAGTTTGAAAGAAACTTTAGGATTCGGTTTAAGATTACTTTTAGGGTTATGGTTAGATATCAGCTACGGCTAGGTATTGTGTTAAAGTCAACATCAAATCTTCGTAACAATTCTACTACTGCAAATAATTTAATTTTAATTTAAAATGTATTCATTGTAAAAGCTTGTTGTCTATTTAAATTGTTCAGCCGACGTCAACGCACTTGTACTCATAAACATGCATACAATTTTGATTTCACACAAACAATCACAAGTAGTTACCTCAAGTGGCAACCAGACAAATATGACGATATAGACATGAAAAAGAGAAGTGGCTTTATTTGTAGCCAATGCATGCTAACGTTATGGGCTTGTGTGCCTGGTAATTGCACTTATTTTAACTAGCTAGCATTTAGAGACTTCAGGGCATGTTACCACTTTGCTATGCATAGAGGCTGAGAAAATAACTGACTAAACACCAAAACAGTTTGACCTGACCTAAAAGGCTGTTGGTCTTCCGCATGAAGCCAATACAGTGCTGACACGCCGAGGCAGGGACATCTGAAGTGTCCTGTGGTATCTGACATAAGCAGCAGATCCTGTGAGGTGCAAGGTGGATGTACCATGGATCGAACTTGTTGATCCAACACGTCTCACAGATGCTCAATTAGATTGTCGTGTTGCATTGCCGCAAGGTCCAGTTCCGACCCTCGCAAGCCCATTGTAGGCATGCCCTGTGTGACAGATGCTCACAAGTCTCTATGAGTCCAAGTCAAGTCTCTATGAGTCCAAGTCAAGTCTATATGCTAGAGTCCAAGTCAAGTCTCAAGTCTCTAAGCTAGAATCCAAGTCTGGTCTCAATTCGTTGAGCTAGAGTTTGCCATATAACATGAACATACAGTACAGTGCAGACCAATGAGTGAGGTAGAAAAAACACTTGTCTGTTGCTGAATCATAATGACAGACCTCGCCTCGTATCGTACAGGCCCTATTGGGCCATAAGAACAAATACAGAAAATTTTATCACAGCACCCATAATTAACATCCTCCAAATTAGTGCAAACTGCAAAACCATCACATTGTAGCTATTTCTGTCAAATAATGTGAAATATACTGTAAGGCCACAAAAATGTAAAAACACACTACGGTAATTGTTATTTATAATGGTTGGACAGCGCAACCATGAAATGTGCACTGCGTCTACAACTAAAGATTGCTTATATTATGCTGTATTTCAACACATCCCCAGACTCTAAAACCCAGCGTTAAGATTAACTAAATAAAACTGTAACGTTACTGTGCATGATCAACAATAAACCTATATTACTTGTTTACAGCCAGCGGGACCTAAATGATTGCGTTAATCGCCTTCCACATGTTTGGCAGACAAACGCTCAATTATCTTGTCATGACATCTAACAAACGACAGTTGAAGTTACCCTCCAGTAGGTTGTAGAAAAAGCAAGATAACGTTAGATGGCCAAAGCTGAGTTTAACATGTCTGCTTACTTATCAGGGTGTGTTTTTTGGGTGCCTGATAAAGCAAGATGTGGTTGAGCCAGGATCCTCTATCTTGATAATACATATTTTGCGTTCAGCGCTTCATCTGTTTTTAAGCCAAAGCCTACCGGCACAGCAGCTACTGGTGCGGTCAAGATTTTTGTCGTCTACTCTCGCATATGTAACTTATCTGCACAGCAGATATGCAGGGAGGGAAATAACATTCAGCTCATCAGATGTTCAGCTGATCAGACCTAAAAATAAAGAATCAGTTTGTGGTTTGTCATTGCAAAATCTCTTCTGCCGCAATACATACAAATTGAATAATCAAAAGCTTGTGCGACACAATTTGTCAGAGTACAAAGCCATCGTTAATAGTATTAACCCTGTTAAACTATTTTCTGCATTCAATTTGTACAACACAAAACAACAGCGCTACGCACAACAAAACAACAGCGCTACGCACAACAAAACAACAGCGCTACGCTCAACAAAACAACAGCGCTACTCACAACAAAACAACAGCGGTATACACAACAAGACAACAGCGGTATACACAACAAAACAACAGCGTTGTACAAAACAAAACAGCGGTTTTGTTTTCCAGGGGGCGAAACAAATGATTGAGGGCATGGCTCTGCAGCAGGAAGACGAGCACGCATGTAATCATGTTAAAGGTACTATAAATGCTAGAAAGTGGATAGAAGAATCTGTATCTGTAACGACTCTTTGTGGTGTCGTGGCAGGAATCAAGCGCAGGCAGGTATTACGCTCGATGGGTTTTCATTCAAATAAAACAGACCACGAATGGCAACGGCACAAACTGTAAATTGAAAATAAAGTGAAAACTAAACTCCTATAAGGGCCACTCGCCAACAGCAAGGACATGTAACAATGATCCAGAAAACAGAGCAGCACAGGAACAAACATATGTACACATACTGATAAGCTGATGAGCACCTGGTGTGAATGATAACGAACAACGAGACAATGAACGACTGAGTCCGGGGATGTGTTGATCAGTAAACAGAATACGGGACACGCAGGGCGAAGGCATGCGTTTCGCACGTCACCGTGACAAAATCGTTAGTTTTTTTTGAATTATGTAGATGTTAACATTGCATCAGTGAACAATACAAGCAGGTAATTTAGGCTAGCAGTCACCCTGATATTGGCCACACTAACTTCTTCTGTGATTGTTTGGGTTTATGTATCAAAATAACAAGACAAACTTCCAAAGGCCACAAACATCTCTTTTGTTTCATATAAATAAAGAATACAGGAACAAGCAACGTAGGACAATTTAGGAAATGTAGAAAAAGCAACTCACTTGTTTAACTGTCAGGAACACGCCCTTAATGTTTCAAACAATGGACTTTAAACAGGTCAGCAGTTATGGCTTACTGCAACATTTTGTAATGTAACTAATGACAGCAGTATGAGTAATGTATACTGAAATCTTCTGTTACGGTAAATCGCAATATTTCTAGAAACAGAAGTCAACGCAAGTGTAGCTTTCAGCTTAGTGTTTATGCAATAATCAAACTTTCGACACAGCAACACATTTTATACATCATGGAGAAGTTCATTCGTATTACTTTCCTCATCAATTTCAGTAATATTTTAGGGCCATCAAATACTTTGTTCCTGTCAGGAATTCTTGGTGGTTGATTGCAATAAGCCACATGCAGAGCCAGATTATCACGTTCTTGGTATTTATTACAATAACATCAAACACAGAACGGAAAACATACAATGACTGGAAATGTAAATGCACTATACAGCGACTTACTAACTAATCAAACAAACAGCTATGACGAAGCACAAGTAACACTCACCTACTTTGAAACGTAATTGCCAAATAATGACAAGCAAACTAACAAGGTAAACAAGCAACTTCAATACATCACCGATGACTGACAGAAAACAGATCTGGATAATGAAAAAAACTTACCAAACCGACGGTAAGGTGGCCAACTAAAACGACACACGGAGTGAGAACCCGTTCTCCACCACCCCGTGAAAGTTGACAACAGGCCTCAAAATAAGAATGAAGGGAACAAAATATATTTTGCTCTTGATTTCACCTCTGGGGATTACACAGAGGATTGCTGTCTATTCATTATTATTGATCATTTGTTTTCAGAAGGCTTATCTCTTACTTTTTTTTACTTCTTATCCCTCATCCGTATGCACAATTGTCACGGATCCGTACAGGTGAAGTGCAGAAGGAGCGAGATGCAGAGCCAGACAATCACGTTCGTCGTATTTAATTGTAGTCTACAACAAACATAGAACAACGAACGGACAAAACTATACTGACGATAAATGAAATGCGCTTACACAAAGCGACTTGTACATTTACAAACACAACAGTATCAATAGGACTTATACACAACACTCACCTACAACGACACGTAACGTAAAATAATATCAAGCACCAGTGAACCTAACCAGGGGACTTAAATAGCCTACTGATACAAACCTATGCCCGGTGCTTAATTAACCCAACTCAAAACAGCTGTGCTCCTAATTACAATATACATACACAGAAGTGCTCTCCCAACCACCCTGTGTACAGCACAGCTCACCCAATATGTTACAGTATCCCCCACTAAAAGGCTGGCTTCCAGATAGCCTAACCAAAAGGGAAAGGGAACAGAGGAGACATATATTGTCCGTTCAACCCGGAGGCGGGCCGGGACAGTTAGTCCAGCCCTCTTTGGGCGTTCGACAGTCTGCAGCAATCTTGGGCGGCAGCCATCGTGGGCGTCGTGGCGGCGGCCATCGTGGGCGTCGTGGCGGCGGCCATCGTGGGCGTCGTGGCGGCGGCCATCGTGAGCGTAGTCGTGGCGGCGGCCATCGTGAGCGTAGTCGTGGCGGCGGCCATCGTGAGCGTAGTCGTGGCGGCGGCCATCGTGAGCGTAGTCCTGGCGGCGGCCATCGTGAGCGTAGTCCTGGCGGCGGCCATCGTGAGCGTAGTCCTGGCGGCGGCCATCGTGAGCGTAGTCCTGGCGGCGGCCATCGTGAGCGTAGTCGTGGCGGCGGCCATCGTGAGCGTAGTCGTGGCGGCGGCCATCGTGAGCGTAGTCGTGGCGGCGGCCATCGTGAGCGTAGTCGTGGCGGCGGCCATCGTGAGCGTAGTCGTGGCGGCGGCCATCGTGAGCGTCGTCGTGGCGGCGGCCATCGTGAGCGTCGTCGTGGCGGCGGCCATCGTGAGCGTCGTCGTGGCGGCGGCCATCGTGAGCGTAGTCGTGGCGGCGGCCATCGTGAGCGTAGTCGTGGCGGCGGCCATCGTGGGCGGTGTCGTGGCGGCGGCCATCGGGGGCGCAGTCGTGACGGCAACAGCCATCTTGGGCGCGGGCGTGACGGCGGGAGCCATCGTGGACGTGGGCGTGACGACGGGAGCCATCTTGGGCGCTGGCGGGACGACGGCAGCCATCTTGGGCGCTGGCGGGACGGCAGGAGCCATCGTGGACGCTGGCGTGACGGCGGCAGCCATCTTGGGCGCTGGCGTGACGGCAACAGCCTTCTTTGGCGCTGGCGTGACGGCGGCAACCATCGTGGACGCTGGCGTGACGGCGGGAGCCATCGTGGACGCTGGCGTGACGGCAACAGCCATCTTGAGCGCTGGCGGGACGGCGGGAGCCATCGTGGACGCTGGCGAGACGGCGGCAGCCATCTTGAGCGCTGGCGGAACGGCGGGAGCCATCGTGGACGCTGGCGGGACGGTGGCAGCCATCTTGGGCGCTGGCGGGACGACGGCAGCCATCTTGAGCGCTGGCGGGGGGACGGCAACAGCCATCTTGAGCGCTGGCGGGACGGCAACAGCCATCTTGAGCGCTGGCGGGACGGCGGGAGCCATCGTGGACGCTGGCGAGACGGCGGCAGCCATCTTGGGCGCTGGCGGGACGACGGCAGCCATCTTGAGCGCTGGCGTAACGGCGGGAGCCATCGTGGACGCTGGCGTGACGGCGACCATCTCAGGCGCAGGCGTGGTGGCGACCATCTCAGGCGCTGGCTCCTGTAAGTCCAGCCATGTCCTCCACCACGTCCTAATAATGGCAGTGGGCTGGTCATCCAACCCCTCGGGGGTTTTTCTGTCCCTGACGTCGGCGGCAGAAAAGGGTCTTCCCACGGCGGGGGTAGTGGCTGTAGCTCCAGGGGTTTTCCTCCCCCTGTCTGCAGCCCCGGAGCAGTGGGTGGCCGTTCCTGCAGCACCAGGACCGTGGGTGTTCTCTCCGCGGTCCTCCCGAACACCTCCTTAGCTCCCCCCCAAAAACCTTCTTGGGACGCCTTCGGGGTGCCCTCTTGCCTTCCTCCGGGAAGGACCGCGGACCCGATGTAATCAGCCCTGATAGCTGCATAGGTGGTTCGTAGCCAAAGTAAGCGCGGAGACGCCTATACTCCTCCTGGGGTGTCTCCGGCTTAAACCAGTCCCACTGCTCCGTGGGGTGACGGTAGGAGAAAATCTCCCCGGAGGTGTAGCAATAATCTCCGGGGAAACCTCCCTCCGTCAGGCTCTGCTCGCTCATTTCGTCGGCTTGATATTCTGTCACGGATCCGTACAGGTGAAGTGCAGAAGGAGCGAGATGCAGAGCCAGACAATCACGTTCGTCGTATTTAATTGTAGTCTACAACAAACATAGAACAACGAACGGACAAAACTATACTGACGATAAATGAAATGCGCTTACACAAAGCGACTTGTACATTTACAAACACAACAGTATCAATAGGACTTATACACAACACTCACCTACAACGACACGTAACGTAAAATAATATCAAGCACCAGTGAACCTAACCAGGGGACTTAAATAGCCTACTGATACAAACCTATGCCCGGTGCTTAATTAACCCAACTCAAAACAGCTGTGCTCCTAATTACAATATACATACACAGAAGTGCTCTCCCAACCACCCTGTGTACAGCACAGCTCACCCAATATGTTACAACAATACAATAAAAAAAAATATTGCATACTATCCCACCTCCTCGTATTCGTGTTCTGGGAAGGACAATGACCGTGGGTGTAGGAAAAGTGCTTTCAATTCCGCTCCTTGGCTACCTCTAACGGTACACAGATTTATTTTACCTCAAATCAAGCACAGTTGATTCCGCTTGACTCTCTGTGAAGTCCCACGGCCATTCTATTTATTTCATCTATTCCATACCTTGTACAACTGAATCAACCTCTCCATTCACAACTGATTCAATCTGTCAATGCACAACTGATTCAACCTGTCAATGCACAACTGAATCAACCTCTCCATTCACAACTGATTAAACCTGTCAATGCACAACTGAATCAACCTCTCCGTTCACAACTGAATCAACCTCTCCATTCACAACTGATTCAACCTGTCAATGCACAACTGAATCAACCTCTCCATTCACAACTGATTCAACCTGTCAATGCACAGCTGATTCAACCTGTCAATTCACAACTGATTCAACCTGTCAATGCACAACTGAATCAACCTCTCCATTCACAACTGATTCAACCTGTCAATGCACAGCTGATTCAACCTGTCAATTCACAACTGGTTCAACCTGTCAATTCAATAACTAAAATAATAAACCTGTATCGTTCTTCGAAAGGATCTACTGGGGCAGCAGCTCAAGCAGGGGACCTGAAAACTTTCCATTCCCTGGCCACATTAACCAGCTTTGACTGGGGATCCAGAGGCGTTCTCAGGCCAGTGTGGAGATATAATCTCTCCACCTCGTCCTGGGTCTTCCCCGAGGTCTCCTCCCAGCTGGACGTGCCTGGAACACCTCTCTAGGGAGGCACCCAGGGGACATCCATACCAGATGCCATAACCACCTCAACTGGCTAATTTCTACGTGAAGGAGAATCGGCTCTACTCTTGAGTTCCTCACAGATGACTGAGCTTCTACAAAAACAATCTACAAATATTATTTGTAGATGGAGAAAAGTTCTTTATAGAGCTCTTCTTAATAAACTATTATTTTGTTAGTTCTATAAGGGATATTTGTTGCATAAGGGTTTTTACATTATTATATAATTATAAAAATTCCTTGTGTGTGTAAACAGACTTGGCAAATAAACCTGGTTCTTATTCCGATTCTGATATTGTAGTCACTAAGGAGATAAAGGTTTAACTGTATTCAAACAAATTATTCAACACAGATTATTTACACTTTCTGGTCCAAAATGTCTGGAAGACTAAGCGCTCTGCTCCCTGTGTTATTGACAAGTTAAATATAGTCTGTTACCTCTGGAATACCTCCATGTGGAGAGACTTAAGTACCCCTGACTCATTTGGTCAACTGCTCTCAAGCAGGAGGCCTGTCCAAAATCATGTACAAAATGTAAAAAACCACACATTGTAAATACTAGAATTAAACTCTCTTACAGTTGCTCTAAACGTGTGTTAAGAGAAAATCTTAATAGCCACCTCCCTTGCATTCAGCTTGTCACTAAAAGTGCAAAGAACATTGCTGTGAACTGCAAGGAACCACTGAACCATTTAAATGGATCTGTCAGTCAGAATACCCTTTCAAAGTGTGCCGAAAGTACATTGGGAGTGTATAATTCCTTTCTCTGTTCGTGTTTCCTCTTTTCTGGTATTTTGAGGGCAACATGTGCTCTGTGAATGAGGGTTTCACTGCAGAGAGAACTGAGAGAGAAGGCCTACATGCACTCTGCTGCTTGGTAGTATGCACAGTGGGCTGACTGTACTGTCTGGCACCATTGTTTTGTGGGGAACAAAGCCCCTGCTTTAGGCCGACTGCTCTACACAGAGCTTAATACAAATTTGGTTTTAGAGAGATAGAGAAATCCGGTAAGGCCTCGTTTATTGGTATTTCGTTAGTGTTCTTTGTCATTTGATAGCATTTTTTTGTACATTTCAATTATCGTGTCTGATTTTGCAGAGGC